>VWZO01016904.1:0-75050 GCA_013396975.1 Bucco capensis | reverse complement strand
CATGTTTGGTGTAAGACACAGCCCCTAGTCTAAAACATTATGAAACTCACATTTTACTGCTTTTTCCCATTGCAAATGAGACATTCTTTATAGTTTAACATCCTGTGATTCTCAAAATGAATGGTCAAAAATAAATAAAAATAAAAATGGGACTTCTTTTGGTAAAGAGTCTTGCATTTACATTAGTGTATTTCATCTTCTATGAATCGCCTAAAGTCTAGTGTGGCATGAAAAGGAAAAAATAATGCATGTTTCTTTTCTCTCCTTTATATGTAAAATAAGAACAACAAAAATACCCAAATTGTTGTAAAAACTGCCAATAAAAGTGACTAGATGGTGAGAAATACTAAGAAGAGCCATACAAACCAAGCATATGTTAGGGGACAGAGAGTTCATCTGCAGATTTGTGGCCTAGGCTTGTTCTCCTTAAAGCAAATGGATTTTCTGCCTATTTCTTTGTAGAAAGCATATGGTACTGCAGAATTGCATTGGCAGTTTGACATTTCAAGTCAGACTGAAATAAGATGTGACAGGTAATGGCATGAACCACTAGTCAGAAGTACTGTGGTTTTAGTTCTAGGAGTTTTACTGAAAACATACATGACAGTCTGTGTGTATTACAAACCTAAGTAACAGATCACTCATTTTAGACAAAGACGGTCCCTTTTGGTATAGTGAGGCAGGATTAGATAATTTCTTTGTATTTTGTTTATTCTTATTTCTGTGTTTGGTGACTTTCTTTCTAAATTGGTGTCCCTTACCCTGTTATGAAAGTAGGGCCTGAGAATTGTCTGTAGTTACACTCAATTACTTTCATTGAATGAAACATGAATACTTAGGGGATCTTCTGAAAACAGCTGGATTACCTTTAAAGAAAGAGGAAGGTGCACAAGTAGTTAGAAGCTCAGGACATAGGCGAGGGTAATCTAACCAGTAATTTCTGGGGTGTTAGAGTAAACATGTGGAGTAAACAGTCTTGTCAGTTTGCAGGTAGTCTCAGCATTTGTAAGTGACTTGTGTGAGAAAACCTATACAGTAGTCATAGCAATGTTAAAGTGTAAGCCCTTAGGCAAAACTGGGTTTGTATTGCAAACAGAGTAAGAATTTATTCCATGTTCCAGGGTGTCTGTTACCCAAATATGTAGTCTCTAATACAATGGTGAATTTATTGCATGAAGTGAATTCTGTCGTCTTTTCAGAACAACTCTCCACATGAGCCTTAGTAAGATACCTATTANACAAAATTAGAAATCTGTGGTAACGAATTTAATCATAGAAGTGGAGGCTTTAATTCATGGTCGTTTGAAACAGCTCTAAATGCAGTTCATATTGACAGCAGCAGTGCCTGCCTGCCCCATCTGCCTTTTCCTTCTGCTATCCTTGTACCAGTACTAGCAAGTCACCTATCTGACTGTCAAGGGTTAGGGCTAGTGAGCCACTAGATGAGTGACAGACACTCTTTATTAACCTCTCTCCCTTCCTAAAGGCAAAGAGAAAGGGAATAAAGGAGAGAGACTTACGGCTGGGAAAACTAAAACAGCTTTAATGAAAACAATAGCAATAAAATAAAATATATATATATATATACACACACATATATACACAAATCCAGTATCTAACCATCACCACTGATGCTGTGGCAAGCACTGGGGAAGTCCTGGACTGAATTTAGTGGCAGAGAGGAACTGGGTTCAGGATCTGGACTCAGGAACACATGGGTTGAGATCAAAGGCAGAATGGACAGAGTCCTCCTTGGATGCTGGCCATTGAAGAAGAGGCTTGAGAGTTGTGGTTCCTTAGCTTTATACTAATATAACTTACGTGGAATGGAATCTCTAGTTGGTCAGTTTAGGATCAGCTGGCCTGTCTGCTCCTCCCCATAAAAGGTGCAGCCTTTTATGTTGCACCCGCTAACATTTATACAAGATTTAGCAGTGGCCTTGGTCTGCTTACCAGTCCTTGGTCCCAACTCCAAACATCAGACATTATTACTACTAGAAGCAGAAACTGTCTGCAAGAATGTGCAGTTACTGAGAAGAGACTTCACTGAACAGTGCAGTCACTGAAGAGAATTAGTTCTGTTCTAACTCAAATCAGGACACTGGCCTTGGTAGCAAGTTGGTCTAGAATACTGAACCATCTCAAAACTGGCTTGGAAACAAAAAACCAAATTCTTCAGCTGCTTCACTTGGTTGAAATTTGTCATCATGCTGCTGTACGATTACTGGTTTTGAGGTGATCATACATGCATGAGGAGTTTTTGATGGTAGTCCACAGTTGGACTGAAGGTAAACTGAAGCTTCTGTGTGCCTCATGAAATTTACTTAGGAAAAGTAATTATGGGTTTTTTTTAGATACAGACTTAGAGTATTTGTTAGTCTTAGTTTATGTGTATCACAAGACATTCAGCACAGTTTTCTCTAGATTAAGTCCAGTGACTTCAGTTAGACTAAAGAAGGTCATCCTGGTTTGTACTCTGGACTGAGTTCAGGAATAGCAGGGAACTGATGAGATAAGACAGGTCCACATGGTACACACTGTCTGCTAAGAAATAATATTAAAAAACCTCTGAAATTATTTGCTGATGTGGCCTAGGAGGAATGTCTTCCTCATCTCAGATCTCACGGTCGGTCTGTCCTTGAGCTGGGCAGCAAAGTGCAGTAGGTAGAGAGCTTTAAAAAAAGTAGATTACTTCTGTGATCTCAAAGTCTCTTATTGCTCTTGCAAATGCTGTGACCTCCTGCTAATACCTTATACAGGGAAATCCATCTACCTCCTCAAAAACAAAACCATTTCTCTCTGGTTTTCTTTTTTTCTTCTGGACATTTGTGCAGTGAGACTAGAAAGACCACTTTTAAGTCACCACTGAGGTCTTAACCTGTGATGAATTGTAGACACTGCTTTAATTCCCAGGTGCAGTGTTACATGCATCTGCCAGGCTGTGCAAGAACTATGAAGAGAGAGCCTGAGTAGAGGAAAGTCCAGAGACTCACTGATTCAAAAGTCACAAGCAATTACCTGTACTCATACTCACACCCATGTAGTTTGCTGTCATAGAGTGACAGTGACTTTGTATACCTCTAAATTGTCTAGCTGCAAATGAAAATAACTCTTATGTTTTCCAGTTAGGAAGTTGGATCACTGTCATGAATGTGTTTAAAAGAGGGGTTAAATTAGGAGCTTTTCAAAATTAAAAGCAGGAATTTACTGGGTTGTCATTCATTAATAATACACATTGCCAATTATAGGTCTTGCTTGTTATTACTCTTGTTCAGGATAGTTAACTCTTAAAAAATCTTACCCTCATTAGCTGTAAGGATATAGTGTCACAAAACTGCTGTCATATATTCAGCATAGTTTATGTATATATGTAAACTTAAAAATGAATATTTGATACCACTCAAAAAAACCTTAAAAATGCTTATTTTTAAATACGAGAGGTACAGACTATTCTTTGGTCTCAGAGAGTGAAGTGAAAAAAAAAGTACTGAATAAAGACTGAGCAGTTGTTATTACCTAGATTTCTTATTTACTTTTGTACTACCCTACATTTAAGTGATTGCTGTATTTTTAATCTTTTCAACCATACTTTGCTTATGCTTCATTTTAGCCGAATTCCTGCAACTGGAAAACTATTTAAATCCTCTGAAAGTGAACTGTATATACCCATCACACTGACTTTCATGCTAGGTGATCAGATTATGAGGGAATAATAAAATACTTGAGATACATACCACTTGCCACAACTCTCTGCTTATGTTGTCATAGGAGGACTCAGCTGAACTTCTTGCTGAAAAATGATGGACATCCTTAATGCAAGTCTTTCATTCCCATGAATAAATTCTAGATAAGTTCAATCTAACGTAGTGCACAATTTCAGGATATAGTATTGAAAAGCCTCAGGAGGGATGGAGTTCAAACATTTACTCCTTTTACTACATGGCTTTCTCAGTGCTAAACAAAATTAGAGAAACACAATAAAAATTAAGCTCAGTCTATGCTGATGAGTGCAGAGGAAAATTAAAAGGCATACAGAGAGGAAATAGTGAATTAATTCACAAGACCAAAACAAAGGTTTCATGTTTTCCTGATGGAAGAATAACTTGCCTTTTTTTGTTTCTCAATTTCTATTCTATTTTGCTTCATATAAAACAGTAAGTAACGTAATAAACACAGTACAACAGTTTTAAGTAGAAACATGGGATTGTGGTTTTGAACAATTTTTTGAGTGTGTGGTGGGTTTTTTTTTAATACATTTTTTTCCAAAAAGCTTTCTTATATTTTTGTGGTTCTATACTTGTTTCACAACTGTTCTTTGACTTGTATGTGCTGTGCTTCACTGTGGCACCTTGATGTGTGATTAATGGCCTCCACTCTAAAGAGGTATTTTCAACTGTACAGTTAAGTGTAACACATAAGATAAAAAACTAAATATTCTTTAATATTTAAATAGTAGTGGACAGAATACATAAATACTCTATTTTTGAATGTGAATGTGGTGGGGAGATACAAAAAATCATTTCCATGCATGAAAATTGAAAGCAAATGGCACTAATTCCTGTGGTTCTTTGGGTTCTGATTCATGTTATAAGTGGGCAGCATTCTGAATGTCATCTTCTGTTTGTATGGGTCATGTCCACAGAAGCACTAACAGTGTAGGATTTTAGGTTTTGTTTCCTCTGCAGCACTGAAGCTTTTCATAAAAATACTGCTCCTACTGTTTGCTTATGCTTGAGCCTAGCATTTTCTTCAGATTGAGAGCTTTGGCTTCACATAGTATTGGGTTAGCTCCAAGGAGCCCTTCTTGCCTTGTAGGCAAGCTGAGTTCCTTCAGGCTGATGTACAGAAACAGGGAGATACATGATGAAAATCGTGTTGCAGGATTTGTGAGTGCCCCGAGATCAACAGCTTACCTTGAGTATTTACAAATGACAGTGCGTTTTGTCTCTGAAAGAAGTCTTTTCCCAGGAATGTTGTTAGGTGCAATCTTAGCCCTGTGGTTAGGAATGGTGATCTATTAATAACCTTAATGTTTTCTGGATGATAGAAGACAGTGCATTTTTGGTACTTTGAGCTACAACTTTACCCAGACAGTTTTGGTCTCAGGACTTGCTGTGTCTTTTGGTTCAAAGACCTTTAGCTCTTCCTGTGATTTTAATTCTTCTTGCAACAAACCAAGGCCATTATGAAGACCTGTGCCTCTGTTTTCTGCCATTTTATTGCCTAAACGGTGGATGCTTTTCAAGATTTCAGGAGGCTGTTCTTCCCTGCTTGGGGCCTAGTTAATAGACATAGTCTGCTGAAAAGGTACTAAGCTTAGTCACTGAAATGTGGTTTGATGTAGGTCTAGGTTCCACTTACCTCTTTTAACTTGCCTGCCTATTAATGTGGTTTATTTCTGTGATCTGAAAACAACTACCAGACCTACTAGACTCATATTAGGTTCACTCAGCATCTTCTTAGGGCTTTCATGACCATGCCTTTGGCTTTTGCTTACTTTAGAATCTGGCTTCTGGTAGGTTTTTGGAAGTTCTCATGAAACTTTTTCCTCCTGTTAGAAGCCTAACTCATCAGTTGTAATGGGACCTGATTTTATTATCTTTGGGAGGAGAATCATTTTTTCACTCAGTCTTGCTCACTTTTTTTTTTTCTGAATGGTGTTTTTCATAGCAATTCCTCAAACTGCCTGTGGAAGATGGAGATTTTTCATTCTTATATCCTCCTCATGCCATTCTCATTAAGTTCTCCTTCAATCTTTGTTCCCTTTGATATTAGAGGTTCAGTTTAGGTACTAACCTTCCTGTGGTTTTTATTCTGAGTGTTTCATTAGTTGAAACTTCTTAATCATTCTGAGTTTTTGTACACTGATGAGACTAACTTTTTTGGAAAGCTGCTCATGTTTTCATATCTCCTACCAAGCAGTCCTGTGGCTCTTTTATTTGAGCATTAGGAGATGTCTCTGGATGGCTGACTGCCCAGCAAAGAGACTTCTCTTTTGTTGAAAGGCCATTGAGCCCAAGTTCAGTTAGTAGCTGTGGCAGTCTTGCAGAGGGTCTGCCACAGAAAGCTTCATTGATTCATCTGGGCACTGTGTTTTCATTTCCATTTCAAAGCTGCCTTTGAAAGAGTAGCTTTGCAGCCTTCATTCTAGTGGGAGCTCTTGAACCTTTTTCCAGCCTGTTTACCACAATACAGTAAGTTGCTCAAAGTGTTTATACATAAACATGGAAGGTGAAAGTTTGGTTAGTTATCACAAACTACTCTTCTTTAGATAAATTGTGTATATATGCATTCAAGTAATCTACTATATCTGCTCTCCCATGAGATCCTTGAGAAGCTGTGACTTTCTAAGTTGAGAGGAACTGAGAGAGAGAACTATACCATTCTAGCATAAGCACAAGGGATGGGACCTGGGGAGGTGACTCTTCAGTTCAAAATTACCACACTTGCAATTATTTTGATAGTCCATGTGCCAAAATCTTTAAGGGGGGGAGGGGGGGGAGTGGAAGAGTTCATGTTCTGAAATTGCATATTTGTGTTTCTTTAAAAAAAAAAGGCATTTTCAGAAAGCACTAAATACATAGGCACTTTCTCTCCTTAATTATTCCTTTTGGTTGCTGATGAAAAATGTATCTTGTCTTCTTCCCATACTATCTAAGAAATCTGTTCTTCCCACTGACCTTTTCAGAAAGCAAGGTAATTCAAGTGGCAATCTGAAGAGGGAAGAAAGGATTTTAAATAGCATATTTTTCAAATTAAATTGCATCTACTTCTTTCACACTTGTGGAGGCCTATTTTACGGAAGAAAATTAACCTTCCACCATCACTGAATTAACTGAAGGTTGTTACATCTGAGAACTGACATGTGAAGTAACTGTTCTGTACTCCAGAGGGAAAAAGCTGAAGTCAATGAAGTTACTGTAATTTAAGAGTAAATGTAAATGTCTCCAAGGGTCATGTGGATTTCTCCGTGTAAGGTTGGGGTTCAAGCATTATTGTGGCATCTTTTGTAATATTTAAAGTATATATTGCTGGATTTTCTAATTCAGACATTCTCTTGAATTCAGCTGAAGCTGCATCTGCATAAAATTTATTACATACTTCAAAATTTGCCTAAAACGATTCATACTTAAGGTGTTAAGGTACTTTTGCTTTCATGTGGCATGAATTGGTGAATTATACAGTGCATAATTGTGTAGGAAGGGGTGGAAAGTATATTATAGTGGTATTTGAAACCAACACATTGCCTGAAAAATGTTTGTGTTCCAGAAGGTTTATGTTGTATTAAATATTACAGAAGTTGAGTTCTGTCCCTTTACTTTCCATTTCTTCTATGTGTTCAGCCTCTAAGTGATAGGAAATGAGTTGTTGCAAATGAGTTTTTTCTGTACTTGTTTGAGGTCTTTCTGTGTGTGGTGCATTTTCTGGCTTCATTTTCTCTTAACGCACAGAGAATGTAGTGTCCTTTGGTTTGAATTGCTGCAGAGGATCAAGGGAGATACAGTGGTACCAGGGCACCATGCAAAATAAGGTCATGGAGCACCAGAAGAAAATTCCCAGGACATTCTGGCTAAAACACAGATTAGTATCAAAGTGATCAAAATTTACGGTTTGTTTGCTTAAATCAGACAAGGTAAACTGCCTTGGTAAATCCGGATTACAATTGTGGGACTTTTGAGAGCAAGCATGAGTGTTTTGGTAGTTTTGTCTCCATTCAGTCTGAAAACAGATTCTGTAATAGTAGGAGTCTGTTGAATAGTAGTTCCAACTTTGAGTCAGGTTGTTAGTCCTGATTCTTTGGATACAATTACTATTGAAATCACTGGCAAGGTTTTCCAGCTGCTTCCCCAACCTCTCTTGGAAAGTTTTCTTCTTGGTTGTACTGTATAACTACAGCTTACAGTGTACAGCACTTGATTATTATTACTGTGATGAAAAATACAAATGGGTTCTCACTTAAAACTCATGATGTTACTACTAAAACACTTTTTTAAAAATAAAGTTTTAATCAATATGAGGCAAATTGCCAGAAAGAAAAATCACTTTTTATCTTTTTTTTTTTAACTCTCACTGAGGGTTTTTTTTGTGTTCTCTCTTGTACATAGTGATTCCAGAGTTTATAAGTCAAGTAAATAGTGCACTGGAGAGCTTAAGCAAGAACACAATACATCTGTTTGATGATAACCAGTTTGTGGACATTTCTAAGAAGGTGTATGATACGATTCATAACATCAGATGCTCAGTCATGATGATTCGGGTAAGTTTTTCTATTTGTTCACTAAACATTCCCTTATAAATATTCATTTCTAAGATAATTCAGGACGTGAGAGCATTTTCAGGATAATTTAGAACTGTGTATGAAACAGATCAAACTAGTTTGGGAAATTTGGATTACAACAAAACACATGATTATAACTCAAGGCAAGAAATGAGCTGAGTACGAGATCATAAAAATGTGTTTTATTCTTCAAAAATACTTATGTTTGGTTGATAAAGATCATTCACTTCATTAATAATCAAATTGTGGCTACAAATCCAAATCTGCTTGTAGCTCTTTACTGTTAACCTTACCTAGTGCAATGTAGGAGTGGGGAGTGTAGTCAAGGTGATGCTGATAATATCTTGTTGAAGTTCTGTCAGCTTTGCATCAGAAGACTTAACAGCCTGATTTCTGTCAGTATTCTGTAGTCATGATCAATGTACATATGCAGAATTCTGTGCTTGTTCAGGACTCAAGATGCTTCACTTCACAGGGTTGTACTTCCTGGCTCTTTTCCTCTGCTTTGTAGAAGATTCTTGCCCTTAATAGGAGGAATTTGTGAGTTGGCTAAAGCAGATTGAGGGTGATCCTCTGTTAGGTCTTCTGGTCAGTTCCTGTTTCAGTGGACATAGGCTAAGAGTTCTAAATTTTTCTAGATCTAGTTAAGCTTTATTTGATGCCTGCATTGCTTATCCTGCCTTCCCTTTGTCATTCAGGTACTCTTTTATTGATTATTTTTTTATTTAAGATTACAAAGTTGTTTCTATCTGTTCCCAGTTTCTTTATGTCCAGTCTTCCTGGGCTTGAACTCCAGATGATCATGACTGACTACTCCTTTATGGAGTTTGTCATTTTTGAGAAGTGCATTGAGGAGTTTAACAAAAGTTTAGTCAGTCTCTATGAAGATGCAGACAGTGCTCTGCAGGAGACTCTTGCATCCTCTCTGTTGTGTGTGTGTATGTGGGCAGTAACTCAAAAAAGAGAAGGAATATTATAGCCTCTCTACTTCTTCCTGAAGCATGAGGGGAAAATGCTTTCCTCTGAAGAGGCTCTACATAGGCTTAATGCATAGTAAGTGTGATGGGCATGGGTACTAGGTAAGTGTATAGTGCATCTGACCTAAATGGACAGTGCTAATATGAGGATGTCTAGCATTGCCATCTTCCACTTCTGCTTTACAAGTGCAATTTGAAGGAAAAATATTAGAAGTTTCCTTGTTGGCTGTACCTGAAGCTGTGGGTAGTAAAGAGCAGATACTCCTGCTCCTCCTGCTGAAAACTGAAGAAGTTACAACCAATGGGGTAAGAGTTTGCCTCCACCTGTACTGAACCTCAAATTACACTAAACAGTATATGTGTTTGCCTTAGAAATCAATGTGACTTGAAGTGTATTCAACTGTATTTGAGTGTATTCAACAGTCTTAACAGAGTCTTAACAATAAGCTCAGGAGATTAAAAAATAAATTCATTAAAAATTCATTAAAAAGGAGATGTGCAGCTTTCTACTTAATGAATACCATTATTCAGACCCTGTCCTGAAAGGGATTTTTGCAGTTTGGTGAAATGATAGTCAGCTACTCCACCATCCCTTGGAGATACTGACTGCCAGCACAGAGATTGCTGAGCAAACCCTGGCATTCATTTTTTCAGTAAGGATGTATTTGCATTCCTGATTAGATGCATTCCAGACAATGCCAGTTTTATTTCATTTCAGACTGCCTGTAAGAAGCTTTAGTAAAACCAATGGCTGTTCAGACCTATGCTGTTACCACAGCAGCCAAGGTGAGGAAATAGAACTGTTTTCTGGCCAGCTTAGAGGGGCTTAGTGCTAGAGTGCCAAAGAACAAGGCATTGCTGATGACAGGGGATTGCAGGACTGAATCAGGGAAAGAAATTGTTGATCCAAATACAACTGAAAAGTGTAAATGAACAAGGATATTAATTCACAGGGGACAGTTTTCCAACATCAAAGTAAAAGCAGAAACTCTCTAGATCAGTTCCTCAAGAAGCATTTCAAGCATGTAATTACACAGAGGGAATGTTTTTAAAAATAGATTTCCTAACTGTGAAATGCTGCCAAATACAGCTCTTAATGCAAATTATCAGATAAGCTTTTCAGCGTCCAAGCTGAACCATAGAGACATAAAACATTCATTACAGTCCTGCAGGTATAATGTGAATAACACTTAAGAACAGCTAAGGAGTGGAAGGTGTGTGGCACTGATGAGCTGTTCTACAAGTGCCTCTGGAATGATGCTTCCCTTAAAATCCTTTCCATTGTTTCACTCACATTGATTCATCCAGTGGTAGCTGTTGATTTGAAATAATCAGATTTGATTCAGGGCATATAGCTGCATGTGCTTGTCAGTGACTACATTCCTTAGTTTTTGAACTCTTGGAGCATTTAGTTTTTGTTAAATTGTAGAGGCTTTGGGAGCTGCTTGTGAGGTGGGGGTTGGTCTTTTTTCCCCAAGTAACAAGTGATAGGACAAGAGGAAATGGCCTCAGGTTGTGCCAGAGGAGGTTTAGATTGGAGATTAGGAAGAATTTCTTCACTGAGAAGGTTATCAGGCATTGGAACAGGCTGCCCAGGGAAGAGGTGGAATCACCATCCCTGGAAGTGTTAGAAGAATCTGTAGATGTGGTGGTTATGGTTTAGTGGTGAGCATGGTAGTGTTGGGTTGATGTTCTCAGAGGTCTTTTCCAACCATAACAATTCTATGATTCTGATTTTATGAGGAATATATTGAGATTGTAGTTCTTATATGATGAAACACATCATTTTGATGCATTTCTGAAAAAGCCTTTCTGCTGAATGTTTGTTCCATGTGCTGTTTCTTACAGAATTCTAGCATAAGGACTACAGAATGTTTTGAGTGTTTATTTTGCAGATTGTGCCTTTATTAACATTGAGCAGCAATTCAGTGCACTGTGTTATACACCTATGTTCCCCACCTGGTCCAAAAACTGAGGGAAAGTGTTAATTTTGATTTTCTGTCATACCTAGATACTTCTATTTCAGCAGGATCCTCACTACATAAACATTTTATTCCTTATCTTCCCATTTTGAAAGCTAATAGTGTTTTACTGTGGGTTTTAATTTCCTTTGCAAAATCAAACTATAAATTCGGGTGTCTACAGCCTGATGCTTTAAAAAATGTTTTTCCTGCCTCAGCATACCCTTGGAGTAGGTTCTTTTTGTCTCTGTCTGTTGGTTGCAAATTCTGGGTAGATTTTCATTCTGTTTCCAAGAAATATAAAAGTCCATCCCTAACAGAGCTTGTGAGCTCTTCAATACACTTGATTTCTCTCAATAAGAGACATCACAGCAAGCTTCAGTCTCTTGTATCTAAGAGAGTTAAAGGAATTTTTAGAACATGGACTACTCAGAAGGGAAGATAGTAAATGGTGAAAACCTCCCCATCATCCTGTTTCTCTTTTAGCCAGTTAATAAGTGTCTAGGTAAAATTAAATGAATGATTATTGACAGAATTATCCTACACATGCAGTGTTTTCTACCTGTTTTTACTTCTGCAGTAGGAATGAATTAGATGCTGTCAGATACAGGCAATAGCACACATGAATTGAACCTCTAATTAAAAACTAGGGAAGTATTTAAAAAAAAAAGACATTTAGTGTAGTTTTATAAATGTTTTTCCAAGAGAGCCATGAGACCTCATGGAGAAGAAAGACAAACAACAACTAATATAGTCTTGGTAAACTTCATTGTTGGTGGGCTGAAATTTAGAAGAGATGCTAATTCATTAAAAACACATTGGAAAGTTTGTTAAATAGCTTTTTCATGATTTTTATATCCTACTGCAATTGCACAAGAGGAAGAACTTGTGTAGCAGTACTTAGCAAGCTAGTTGCACCTCTCATCACTTTCTTGCCATTTCTGAATTAAGTAGATCAGAGTTGACCTTTACTTCCCTGAGCTCCTTGTCAGCTTCCCTAGCAGAAAGCAGGAATTTTCTTGTGTGTTTGCACTTGTGCTCCCTTAAGCACTAGGCTTCTGGTATAAACATAGTTAGTGCTTGTTATGTTGTCATCTTTTTTTAACCAAGAAAGAATTTTCTTTCTTTGTTACTCAGGAAGAAATATTTTCTTTATCTGTTGTTACCAAGCAGATGTTTCCATCTTCAGACGGTGCTTTCCTTCCTTATTTTATCAGTCCTGTCATCCAAAGATTGATAAATTTCACTGGAGAAGGATATAATATCTGATGTCTTTTAACAAAGGACCTAGAAGAAGTGCCTGTTGTCTGTTAAGGATAGCTGGACACTTACTCCTTTTTCAGATTTTTATCCTGAGTCATGTGGAACTCAGGAATGTTAGATTTGTCCTGCAGAAACCACAAAAGAGATGAGTTAGAAGTATTCAGTGCCATGATCAAATAGGATACTTGCAAGTAAAAGCTTCTGGCATTTTTGTCCCTGCCATGTTACTTGATTTTTTTAACATCTTGAGTCAAGATCACTAACCTTGAGGTACCATTATGGGGAAATCTTAACTCAAAGCACTATCCCACATCAGTTACATTTCATATATTAATTCGTCTACATATGCTTTCAAAAAACACTGTGGGGTGAAGAACACAGACAATCTGGGAAGTGATCTCATATTGTAGAGCTACTTGTTTATATTTACAGCTGCATTACCATCATCATCTCAGTTATTACTACTATGACTTGACCTTGCAGGTGTCTTGTCAAACTGCTGTGTAGTGCAGCAGTTTTGGGACACAGTCTGCATACATTTCAATTTAACATGCTGACAATTTTTTAAATGCTAATCTCCATTTAGTACCACGTCAGTTTGTGTTCCCAAATAAATAAAGCTGATTTCTGTTTTCTGGCAAACATCTACACATATCATTTTGCTTGTATTTCATGTTTATGTACCATATAACAGACTCTGAAAGGTCTGATTTTCTGCCAATTTAATTAGTTTAAGGCCTCAAATATCTTCAGCGAATCAGATGGCTGTTCTGCTTTTCTGTGTGATAGTGCTGCTGGTTTTGTTGCTTCATAAAGCAAAAAGCTGCTCAGCAGTTTTATCTGTAAATAAAACCCACCCTCGTTTTCCATGGAAATGACATCCTTTTTTCTTGAACGTGTGGGCAAGGTGTTACCCAAAGAAATACCTTTAGAGTTTGGAGTTGCCACAATTGCCATAAGAAGTATCTGTTCTTAAGGGTTAAGGTGTTTCCATAAAAAAAATTGTAGAACTTTGTTAGTAAAACAACAGATTCATTTATTGATTTTAAAAGCAGATGGTGTGATCACATCTCAGGTAGAGGGAGGGAGACAGCAGAATAAAGAGCAAATGCTTGCCCTTTTATCTCAGATGTGGGAGTGGAAGCTAAAGCCCAGATAGATTATTATTTCACACAAGGAGGGATGGCCCCTCTCCTCCCACATCCTCAGGTTCCTTTTGCTTAAACCATTGAATTAGAGTCAGCAGGGTAGTTGGGGGATGTTAGATATCCTTTTCATTTTTTATTTTTTTGAACAAAAGATAAGAGAAACTACTTGGCTTTTGTGCTTCCAGATTCCAGCAACTTTCAGACTAACAAATTCTAACTTTCCAGTTCATTGTACATCTTTCTGACTGCTGTCTCTGCTCCCATGCTTCAGCCAGTCACTCAGATTTGGTGGAGAATTTTCTCATTTTAAATTCTGGATTCTTTTTACATATAACATGAGTAGGAAAATAACTGCTACATCCCAGTATGTGCAATTCCAAAATAATCCTTTTACATCCACATACTGTATTATTTCCATACAGAGAAGTCAACCTGTAGTGTAGGAGTATCAAAGCAGATGTCCTCTTTTGAGCAAGAATATGTAGAATTTTCATATTGTTTTATGTATATGTTGGAGCAATAGACTCTTTCTCCAATTGCATGTATAAGCGTATGAGAAAGCCTTTGATGTCAAGCTGCATCTTGTGTATAGGTTTGGCAGTGAAGATTTTCTTTCTCCTTCAAAGCAAAAGCTCACATGCACCATCCAGGTGAGTGTAGATAGGCCAAATGGAAGTAAATACTTAAAAGAGCACCAGGAACCCACCTCTTGGACAGCACCACATTCAAGTCCATACTGTATATTAACATTTATTACTTTCTTCATTATTTGAAACTCTCTTGATACTATTCAGTATTACTCTTTTTGTCTAAAACAGTATAGTTAACTGAGCCTTCTTTCTGAACCAAAAATACTACAGTGTCTTTTTGAACTAAACCTTTACTTTTTTACTGTTACACCTTTTACTCATCACACCCACAAGAAGATCACAGAAGGAAGGAACCTCAGGAGATCATCTGGTCCAACTCCCTGTTGAAAAGCAGAGTGTTACCTGGGCTCTGTCACACCAGGGCTTGCTTTACTGTCTGCTTTTTTCTTTTATATTATGTATTAGTGTTAAGACAGTAATGGAAGATTGATGGGGCAAACAAAGCAATAGTATGTGCTGAATCTTACTTATAAAAAGGACCCTCCTTGCTTCATTGCATGCAACTACTAGAGTGTAACACTTCACCATTGTTTGCTGTGTTTATGCCTGCTTGTTTACATTCAGCATATGACTGTATGACCCATCTTCTCTTTTTTATTGGTTTTTCCAGTTGCAAATGTAATTTTCTTAAATGCCTTAGATTTCCAGTATGTGAAGTGTTAGCTAATGGGAAAGATGTTGTATTGTGCTGGTTTTTAAAAAGAATGGAAAAAAAATGAGGCTTTATAGGTGTATATAGAGACAAAAATAGTGCATGGTTTTGGGAAGAGGGACCAGTGGTGAAAGTGTCAGCTGCTTACTGTATCCATTCTAATGTAAATGTGCAATTATCCATCCTGGCACAGCTGCATTGTCTTCTGCCCAAGCTGTACAGCCTTAGGCATCATGCAAGGCTATGAGTTAAGAGCTTCTCAGTAGCAAATTGCTATGTGGTTTATCATCAAAGTCTGTTAGTGCTGGGGTTACTGGTTTAGACAGAGAAGCCCATATGCTTTGGACAGAAATGGATGGCATGAACAGTTTTCACTTACATAGGACTTTAAAGTTCAACTCTTCCCAGTTTAGAGATTAAATTATATTGCAACCATGTCATGCGTTTGTTTTTAATTGTTCACAAAATTGTCCCTCTCTTTCAGGAAAACAGAGTTTTCCAGAAAGTTCTAGTCTAGTTCATTGGAAGCTTAAGTACAAGGCTGTATTTTTTTCTGGAAAAATCTTTGCTGAAGCTTTGCTTTTCTTAGAGCAAGGAAAAGTATGTGTTCCTTCCTTGCCATTTGGTGCTTAGTAGCTAATATAAATTTTAATCTCAGAGAAATAGAATGAATATTATTCTCTTAGAAGGGAAGGACTGACTTTCTGGAACTAAAACTGGGAGGCACAGCAGAAGTGTCAAAAATCATAGATACTCTATTAAACGTGCATCCTGCTGCATGGTTCACTGAAGTATGAGAAATGCAAGTCTGGAAATAGGAGACTGCAGTCTCTCAGTAGTGTTAATAGCTTAGGCTATGGTTCTGATTCTGAAATAAGCCCTGTCAGTGCTAGTGCCAGTTCTGGCTCAGAGATCTTCACTGCTCAGTGTACAGCTGGACATAAATAACTTTTACTAATCATAATTGTCTGTAGATTCCATGGCCTAGTTAAAATGTCTCAATTACTTCGATTTTCACTGTATAATCATTTAACTGGTAGGATGGACTCTTTTAGCATGATGCAGAAAAGCAATGAGGCACATTACACATTTATTCAGTAAGTAATTGTACTTGAAAACATAATAATTGTCTGCTAGATTGTGATCTCACTTTTATTGGCCCAAGAATGAAGTAGCAGTGCTGTGATCTGTGTCATTCTGTGCTTTGACACTGGTGTGACAGTGTAAGATCTGGTCCTGTTGTCATGCGTGTCCTTGTGTGATGCAGCAGTGTGACAGTGAATAAGGTTTAAGATTATTTATTTATTTAATCCTGAGTAGTTGTTTTGGTTTACATTTTTATAATTCCTTAGTATTCCCTAGGTATGTTTCAGTTCAGGGTTTGCTCTTAATCTCCTAGTGATAGTATTTTTTTCTTTTTTGGATGTTGCTTGAGAACTTGGCTCACAGCAGTTTATTTTCTTGAAAGTGTGCTCATAGGGTTGGAATGCAG
The DNA here is from genome assembly GCA_013396975.1 of Bucco capensis. NCBI lineage: Eukaryota > Metazoa > Chordata > Aves > Piciformes > Bucconidae > Bucco > Bucco capensis. Next base: position 58,629 of record VWZO01016904.1, on the reverse strand, counting down.
TGTGTGAAGGTAGGTGGGCATACCAAGTAAGGAGACACTGTAGTAACAGGAAAGGAAACTGACTCAGAAAAAAACCCAGAAACTTTGAAAGAAAATTCTTTGGAGAACTTAAAAAAAAATTGTCTACTGAGCTAGTGAGCTTGATAAATGGGAGATGGTATTTTTAAGTACTGCTTATGTGAAAGGATCTGTAGAGGCTGACAAACCACATAGTACCTAATTACCTGAGAACCTCTGGGACTTACAGTCTGTTCTTAAAAAGAGAGGAAAGAGACCCTTCATTATACGCAGTATCAACAAAGTCAGTGTATATTGATATTGAAGTGTATTGCAGCAAGGGAGTACTCTGCATCATCTAGTGTATGGATTGTGTTGGAACTGCAGTTTTAGAGCTCCATTCCTTCAATATAAGGTAGCTATTAGCTTTTGGGGCCCTCTTGCTGTTCACTATACTTAAGTACTTCAATTATTAGGAAATTAGAGCAGTAACATTAACATAAAATGAGTTTGTTACTTCAAGTACCTTGTCATCCTGGTCTCCCTGAAGTAGTCTGCATAAAATGATCATAGAAAATATAAGAAAACCCAATTATTCAGCAAGTTGGACAGAATTCTATATTAAAACAAAAACCTTCTCTTTTCCTAGACATGGTTCAGCATGAAATAGTGCATGAGAAATGGTCACGTGCCAATTCTATTAGCCTTTGAAATACCCTGAAATGTGTTATCACCTACAAAAAAAGAAACAAAGTTCATGTTCCTGCGTAGTATTGAGAATAAAGAGCTGCCAGTAACTCTGTTGAGTGAGCCAGTGGCAGCTTGGGGTGCACACAGGTACAGTTACCTGTCCCTGAGAATGACTCTATCAACAGGTGACTGCCCTAGTTAGCCCCCTTGTACCCCAGGCAGCTGCATGGCCCCAATCCAGCAACATATAAGCCCCTTACTGCAGTGTAATCAGGTTTCCTCCACTGGGATCATGGCCAGCACAGGTAGGGGTGTATCATCATTCTCTCAGGGGCACTGAAATTCCCTGGCTGCCTGTACGTGGTCTGGCAGTGAGTGCCACATGCTTGACCACAGTAGTTGGTGTCAGTGCCAGCTAGATAAGTGACATCCATTGTTCTTCCACCTGTAGTTATTATATTAACTGTACTACTACCTGCCTTTTACCTTCTTCAGAAAAAACATGTGATTTTTGTGTTGAAGAAATAAGACAACTCTACATTCTTTGTATTTGTTGCTGATGTGCTATCAGAATGGAAATTGGTCCCTTTTGCCTTAGAAACCAGTCTGTTTTCCCACCTGAACATGGCATGCCATGCTGTGCCTGTCAGTTTTGCTGACCCCAGAGGTTTGTTGTGTCAGGTATACTCTGAAAATGTTTGTGGCTTTGTGAAACCTGGATTCCAAATGTATTAAAAAAGACTAAGTACGACGTTTACTGACTATTCAGCAAATAAAAACAGAGCTGAGTAATTGTTCACTTGTTACAGTGAGAAAGAGCTAACCACAACAAGCAAAGGTAAACTCCTTGTACAGTTAACATGACTGAAGTGATCTGACATCTCACCAGTGCCCTGGACCTGTATGAGTACGAAGCTCAGTCTGACTGGTCAGTGGCCATCAAAGAAAATAAGCTTGTCACCTCTGTATGTGAAGCCAGAAGTAGTACTTACCCAGATTTTAAGCACAGCAGCACCAGTGTAAATTGTGGCTTCATTTGCCACTGTTGAGGTTTGCAGACTAATAACTTACTTCTGAAGTGGAGCCAGTCCCCAGCAGAGATGAAACTTAAAATTGTGTCTACCTAAACTTAGACTTTACTCTCCACTTCACTGTTCTGTTTCACTATTAGAGCCTTAAGCTTTGCATCCTGAATCTTCCACCATCTCAGGCTTGACTGCATGATTTGCTCTTGCCAGTTACAGGAAACTCACAGATCAGAAAGCAGAATACTTGCTCTAGGTGCCTTTCAGCTGTAGAACATACTAGCTTTTTAATTCATAGAACTATTTTCTTCCTATAAAACCATCACATTTCTCAGCTGCTAGAGTTAAACCAAACCCAGATGAAATTTCAGGCACTTCATGAATAAAAACCCCTTAATTTTCTCCTGGCATTTTCTATTCCAGAAAACTCAATAGCAAGTATTACCTACAGCCTGGATATTTAGAGATGGAATGATTGCTTTTATACAGGCTGTAGGATTGCCAGATAGCTCAGAGGTTTGGCATGCAGCGTTTACCTGGATTAATTGAGTTTTAGGCTATGATACATCTCTGCTTCTTTTTTGTTTATTGTTGGGTAGGAGGGGCTGGGAGGAGCAGAGTGATGCAGGGAGAGCAGAGTGGCGCAGCGGAAGCGTGCTGGGCCCATAACCCAGAGGTCGATGGATCGAAACCATCCTCTGCTAATTGCCTTTTTGAACATAAGTCAGCAGTGTGCTCTGGCAGCCAGGAGGGCCCCGGCGTGCATTAGGAACAGCATTGTCAGCTGGACAAGGGAGGCGATTGTCCTGCTCTACTCTGCACTGGTGTGGCTGCACCTTGAGTGCTCTGTGCAGTTTTGGGCTCCTCAGTATAGGAAAGGTAGGAAGCTACTAGAGAGCATCCAGAGGAGGGCAATGAAGATGGTGAAGGGTCGGGAGGAGACACCTTATGAGGAGTGGCTGAGGTCCAATTTTCTTTTTAGCCTGGAAAAGAGGAGACTGAGGGGAGACCTCACTGCCATCTTCGGAATCCTCAGGAGGGGAAGCAGGTGAGGTAGGAACTGACCTCGTCACTCTTGTGGACAGTGGTAGGACTAGAGGAAATGGAATGAAGTTGAGTTGGGAGGAGGTTTAAGCTAGATATCAGGAAAAGGTTTTTCACCCAGAAGGTGGTAGGGCTCTGGAACAGCCTCCCCAGGGAATTGGTGATGGCATTCAAGAAGCACTTGGACAGTGCTCTCAGGTACATGGTATGATTCTTGGGGTGTGTCAAGTGTAGGACCAGGATTTGGACTTGATGATCCTTCTGGGTCACTTCCAACTTGAATTAAATAATAAAAAGGGTAAGTAGATTATTTCTTTACCCTTTCCCCCTCCACCTGGAGTTTGATTTCTTATTAGTGAAAACAAGCTTCCTCCTTCTTCTTTTTTAAATCTTAAATTGTAAAGTCTCTCAGACTCACCTGGATGTTTGCACCTGTTTTCATTCCCTTCTATGTTTCTTATGTAGTCTCTATCTGTATTAAAATTCTACACTAAAAACTGTTGACTATTTTAGAAGCAAGATTAAAAAGTTAGTAAATAGCACTGTTGAGGTTCTCTGGAAACTTAATGCACTATATCTGAATAAAGTGTCATTATATGATCCTGAGTGTATATTTAGCAAGCAGGGGTGGTTTTTCATCTGTCTAGAACCTATTTCTTGTAGCTTACTTAAAAGGAGATCATGTGAAACTGTACAGAACCTTCTGTTTCTATTCACAAAGACGCATTATCCCTTCAAAGAGGTAAGTTTGATTGTTTTGCCATGATTTATTCTTGATAAATCCATCACCCCTGTTTGCTGTTGCTCAGCTTTTTTCCTTTCTTGTTTTCCTTTCTGTTATCAGCAAGTGTCATTAAAGCACGCTGTGTATTCTTTTTGTGTCAAGATGAGCACTGTTGAAGAGGCTGCTCTGTATGGCATTTGCCATCTCATAGAAGCATAAGCTTTTCTTCATATTGTATACTGGGTAAAATGCAGGTTCACCCAGTGCACAGGACAAGTTTCTGTTGTTCTGCTGCCTTACATTTTATGAGTTGCAGAATAATATAAATAAACAAACTGCTATTCATATTGGAGACTTAGACTTCGAAGTGCTTAGTTTATTCATGAAAGGAGTATAGCTCCTATTGTTTCTTGTTCAGAAACAAGACCTGAATTAGTGTTCTTGAAAGGGTGTGTGTATATGTTTAATTCCACTTCACCTGGGGAGCCTAGGTGGTAATAAAAGCTATTAGACCCTTAAAGCAGAATCAGATTCTTGATTTGTGACTCGAAGAGTGGTTTGCACAATTATGTGCCTAATGAGTTATCTAGTTCCACGTCAGCGGGCACTGATCACTCAGTTGTATAGTTATTGATTACTGAAGGACTAAATGTGGGTGGATGTTCTGGGCATCAGAAGCCTCTTGATAGTTAAAAGCACTGGCTTAGTGTCTGGGAGGAACATCTGCTAAAACAGAGAAGTTTACATTTCAACAGTAAATCATAGGTGGGAATGTGTGGGAAGGATGACAGCGGTATCAGAAGTAGGCTGTGCATTAGATGGTGTGTTTTTACAGTTATGCACAAGTTTTGAATGAGAGGCTTATTTTGTGTACCTTTCTTTTTAAGATGATATGTTTTACTTTGATAGGTCAAATACTAGAGAGGATTGGTTGAGACTGAAGGGACTTGAGCAGATCTTGAGGTTGTAGATAATTATTTCATCTACTCCAGTTTGAGAAATGTATGTATCATTGGCAGTCTTTGCTAAGGGAAGTATTCCTCTAAGCAAGGGAATTTTTTTTAATGTTTAGCATACATCATGGTCAGGCTTAGCAAGCAAAGCTCTGGGGAGGGCTCCATCCACGCTCTTCCCCAGCGCTTTTTCCAAGCGCTGCTGGCTGCAAAGGCCAATGCGGGACAGACAAGAGCGGTTGCAAAAGGCACAGCAGAAGGACTCCCTAGGAGGTATAATCTGCAAGACACGGTTCTTTCTATGCTGTCTTTTCTCCTCAAGAGTGATCCTGCGTGCCTGNTAGGTAATTAAACTGTTGGACTGATTTAAGTTCTGAATCGCTAATGATGATATGAGGATGATGAAAAACATCCTGAGGTGCAGGTTGATATAAAACTTCTGTTTTCTTTAAGCTAACTTCCAGCCCCAAAAGCTCAGCAGTGGCTGCAAAGCAGGACGTTAAACGCTGCAGAGCTGCTTCTGTCTGGGCAACAAGGGCAGTGTCAGCAGCATAAAGCAGCTCCCGAAAAAGATGGTTTATGGTCTTAGTATGGGCCTTCAAACAGCTTAGGTTAAATAGGCTTCCATCAGTACGATATCTAATGTAGATACCATCCTGGTCATCAAATTCTGCCATGTATGATCATTTTGCATAATTCATTTAAGAGAAACTGATGGGTTTGGCATGTTAGAGAAAAATTTATGAGGCACAGTCTGCCGTTGCTTAGGCTTCATTCATCTGATAAACATGCATTTATTATGGAAATTCTGAATTACCTGTTTTGTCTCTTGTTTCTTGTCCTTTCTGAGCACTGAAATGTCATTTTAAGACAGTGACTGCACTTGTTCTACCTTTAACATACTAATGTTTTCCAAAAGCATTTTCAGGTTTTTTATCTGCATTTTGTAGGGCAGTCTGCCTTGAAACAGTTGGTTGTTTTGGCTTTGGGATAAAGTCTCCTTCTCCATGAAAGACTTGAGTTTTCTAGGGAGGATAGAGTTTCTGCTGGCTGGAAGGCAGGCTGTGTCATGTATTTTCAAAGCATAATTTCAAATCTCTTGTTCACAGAAGTGGATTTATCTTACCACACCTCACTACATGCTGTCACAGGGAAGAAGCATGGTGGAAAGCTCACCATTAGGTGAGATAAAAATACAAACTAAACATAAAAACCTCAAGCCATAAAAAAAAAGCAAAAAAGCATGAACGACAAGGAAGGAAACAAAGGTTTTTGCTGAAGGCACCTGGAACATGTGACTGGATCTAGCTAAGTGGAACTTCATTGTTGTAATCATCCTTTCTGCTTTGGGGGTTTTCCTTCCTGCCTTTCATGGGACTCCTCAGTGCCATGCACAGGGTTTTAACCAGCTATATCTTGGAGACCTCTCAGGATAGAGACTACACAGCCTCTCTGGACAGCCTGCTGCACTGCATTCTAGGTGCTTTCTACTAAGAGTCAAGTAAAGGCAGGTAGTTGTTCCCCTCTGTTTGCTCACTCTACTGTGGTTCACACAGCCCAGGATGCTGTTGGTGTTCCTTGCTGCCATGGCATGCTGTTGGCTACTGCCCAGCTTGCTGTGCACCAGGACCCCCAGGTCCTTTTTAGCTTCCCAGCCAGGCAGCTCTGGCTTGTTTTGTTAGTAGCAAGGGATTCTCCCTTCCCAACTGCCAGACTTTGCATTTATCTTTGGTGAATTTTGTAAGATTCTTGTCAGCCCGTGTCTACAGTGTGAATAAATCCCTCTGGATGGCAGCCCTGCCCTTAAGCATATTGATTGGTCCCTGATCTGGTGTGATCTGTGTGCACTCCATTACCTCCTTCAGACCTTTGGTCAGGATGTCATATGTCATACAGAACTGGTCTTACGATAGGCTTCTGTGGTAGTTCTCTTGTTCCTAGCCATCAGGTAGGGCAGAACTCATGAACCATTGCCCTCTGAGCCTGATGATCTGACCAGTTTTTATGTATCTAGTTGTTAACCATCCAAAGACTGATGTTCCGTTTTGGTTACAGGGACTGAGAGATGGTGTGAAGAGCCATTCTAAATGACAGTCACTGTTTTTCACTCATCCCAAAATGAAAACAGGTCATTTGGCCTTTTACTGCCTTGTTTTCAAACAAGAAGTATTTCCATAATAAACAAAATGTCTTAATTAGCTTCCCACTAGATGGAGCAAATGTTCACCAACCCAGCAGAGGAAATGGGGTGTTTTATATCAGCAGAACAACAAATCAGTTGTCTTAAAAACTACTATTCTATTCTTGTTAATTAATCATTTTCTGAGTTTAAAATGGAAGCTTCTAAGCCATGGGGTGAATTTTCCTACTTCATGAGTGTAAGCAAAGGATACACTGTGCATGGAGCTGTGTGTCACTTGTTACGGAGAAAAGACAGGGACTTTGTTTACATCAGAGGTCTATGATTGCAATAGCTCCAGTCATACTTCCTGCTGTTATTTGAGATTTAAAATGTCATACCGAAAATGTGCTTCCTTGAAATGAAATAAATGGAAAAAAGTAAACAAGCTTTCAGGTTCCCAGATGAGTCCACAGGTACCTGATGAAGAGTTTGTACTCCTGAAATCTTAGTTTCTTTTCTGATCATGCAGTTCTGTTTTATAAAAACTGCTACCTCATTTATGAATCCTATCTTCCTTGCATCTTTTGACCCTTACAGTTACAGTATCATTACTAGTTGTGATTTTTTGGCAACTTTCATGTTTCCCCAAACTTTTTAGATTTAAATATGTGTTCAGTGCTTTTACACAGCATAACTAGGTCACTATTTTCAGGAATAAAACTCTCTTCAAATTGTTCTAGGCTTTATATAAATGTGGCATAGCTACAAAGTACCATTACGGCTTCAAGAGGCACAACCAAACTTAAAGAAAGGAAGAAGTGAAAATGGGGCTGAAATACAGATTTCCAGCAAAAGAGGTGTAACTTGGGATAGAAAATCAGTGCTAAAACTCTCTGTGCCAAGTTAATCAGCTTGTGACAACTTCACAGTTTTTACTTTAAAGGGATTATCAGAAGGCAGTTCTCAGAAATTTCACTTTAAACTTTTCAGTTACATTCCTGTGCTCACATCCTTCCTGTCTCTCAGGCAGTTTATTGAGAAGACTGTTACCCTCATACATGCTCAGTGAGAACTGAAAACACAGGAATTGCCACATTGGGAGTCACCTATTGATCTGTCTAGCTCTTTGTAATGGTGATTAATCTTAACCTTTTATTCTTAATCTCCTGGAACAGGATGTTATAAATTGGCTTAGTGTTAAATGAGCAAACAAAGCCTCCTAGCATCCAGTAGGAAGAAGGTAACTTCTGCCCCATACTATTTCAGGGCATTTATTTTTTTAAAAACCTCAACTCCTAACCCTGTAATGTAATTAAAAAAAATAATTTCATCTTTTGGTGTTGAAGGTCATTTATTCTCATCAGTAATTAAACGATTTGGTCTTCACCAAAGCTTATTTTCTCACCGCAATCTTACCTGAAATTACAGCTTGAATATGTAAAAAAATGTTTGCACAATTTTCTCTTAGTAACACGAGCTGTTCTATCACCTACATTTGAAATGCTGTAATGTGTATAGGCTGTGGCAGGATAATGATTTTACTGTTACTTGATGAGCAGTTGGTGACAGAGTTTTGATCTCTGATTTAATTAGTCATTTGTTAGCTTTATATTCTTAATATCTCAAATAAATGTGTTATGTAAAAGATGTCATTTTAAGGGAAGTGCCAAGAATAGATTTCAAGAGTAGATCTCTGATCATTTCTAATGATAAGTAGGGAGGATGGTATTTGCCATAGCATTAAGATGTCACAATATTGGCAGATTAAGAACACAGGATTTTAATTTGCCCTGTATAATGTGGAGTTTTATTCTTTAAAAATAACACTCAAACTAATTGCTGTTAGCAAAAACCTGAAAAGTGCTTTGGGTGAATAGATAGCAACAATTATTTGAGGTTCTTACTAAATTAGTCAGGAAAAATAAATAATGTTTCCAGTTTCTTGGTCTCCCTCTGGTACATCAAAAGTCTGGCAGCTTGTCATCTGGCAGAATTAAGGGTAGGATAACAGTGATATTGTGACTAGTACACAAAAATACCAGACATTAGCTAAATATTTGCAGAGGGCCTATTTGTGACAAGTTTACCCTAGTTTGTTACACTGAATGACATGCTGCTTGAGGTGATGGAAGTGTCAAAATACAGGCATTAGTCAGGTGTCCAGAATAGAACAGATAATCTCTTTAAACCCATTCTGTTCTCAGTGAAGAACATAATAGACACATTCTGATCCTCCTAGAGTGCATGGAGGCATTTCTGTTGCTGCTGTGGTATTTACATATCACAAATAACTGTATTTGAAGTGGTATAATAAAGACATCACTCATCAACTTAGCTCCTGTTAAGGTGCTACTCTGCACTGCTTTTTAGTATTCATTTGGGAAAAAGAATGACTGACAGGAGGTGTTGAAACGAAGATAAGATAAAGCATAAGAGCATGTAATGACAGTTTAAAGGTCAGTATTTAATTGAATGTTAGATAAGAAGAGATAGCTTCCTTCTTTCACATTGTGGTGCTTCTTTGTCCATTTACATTGTATATCTTGAGAGTGTAGATTTGGCTCTGAATTATTTTTTAACAGCTGAGAACCTTTATTTGCAGGATTGATGGTTTCATGGTGTATGTGACCTTTAAAAACGAGTGATTGTACAAAATAAGTTGTTTGGATAATCACTTTTGAAAAGTGTTGGAATAAAACACTTGGTGTTGGAGAAAATGATAACCCTTTCAGTGAAGAAATTCTTCCTAATAGCCAAGCTAACCCTCCCCTGGCACAACCTGTGACTGTTTCCTCCTGTCCTATGGCTGCTGGAAAACTTCTTTGACATTTTCCTCTTTAAATTTATTTCCAAACTTTTTTTTTCACTGTGCTTCATGCACAAGTTTTGTAAGTTGTTGCTGGCCAGAGTCTTGTACAGGGCTTCATGTTACCTGAACATTCTTACTTACTTTTACTGGAAATTCCATAATTTTTATGTTTTAATAATGAATGTGGCTTTCATGTCTTGTATTCATCCTGGCACTGACTACGTATTTCCCAACCCTCTTCCTCTTCTCTCGCTGGAAGCTGATGAGACTCCAGTTTCTCTGAGGTTATGTACAGTTTATGGCAGAGCCCTAAATATTTAACACTTTTAAATTCCTTCCATTCTTCTTTCTCCAGCCCTCAAGCTCTGCTGTTCTTCATGTGTAAGCTTTGTGTCCTTGGATGATAGCTACCCTGTTTAGTGTTACAAGCCCTCGTAGTCCATACCAGTTGGATACCTGTGTGTCTCAGGTAGTTAATAAATAGTGGATCATGAACACAATAGGAAAATTCACAGATCTTGCATTGAATTATATAGAACAGCTTCCAAGGAGAGAAAAGAGCAAATTTTCTGACGTTTGGGCCAAGAGGGGCTCAGAGATGTGTCTGTGTGCATATGAGTACAGAACAGGAGAGGGAATGCTTATGCCACTACAGCTGGAAAGAGACCTCTGTTCTACAGCTTATAATATTGAAAGTGGCAGATAAGATTAGTAGATTGATTTTTTTTTTTTTTTCCCATCAATGGAAAGCTTATCTGAGACTCTCTTACACTAGTGTCATTTTTCTGTTCTCTTTGCTCTCTATACATTCAGGTTGGCAATATTTATGTAGTTTGAATTCACAGAAAAATAGTATCAGTACAGTTATACAAAAGTCAATTCTATCCATATAATTCTCAAAATTCTGTAGATATTCTTTGTGTAGCTATATGCAGTTTCTTCTGGGTTGGTGATGTTACAAAGCTCTTACTGACATGACCTAAAATTCACTTACAAATAATAGGACTATCTCTAAATTATTAGCCATTCTGCCCTGGAATACATCATTTTGTATTCCATGTTCTAGAGAAAAAAAACTAACTTTATTGAAAATGTGAGATTGTCAGACATGCCCAAGTTTGTGTTCACCCAGGAAGGAGTGCTGTGCTGCTACTGTGAATCCACCTTAGTGATCATTAAGAGAAAAAACCCCTTGTAACTAGTCTTTAGAAAAACCTAAGAGTCACAATATATTTCTGTATATAGTAACCAAGTGTTTTGTAGCTTTATAAAGAAAGTGAGAACTTTTTTCTATATACCCCTCACTGAATCAGGGCTAAGGGGTGGGTGCAATCCTGAGAAGTTAAAGTTACTCTCTTAATAGCCTTACTGTTATTGGTCCTCTAATAAGAGTGTCTGTGTTTCAATTAAAGTGAGTTTCTGATAGGATTTTTTTTTTGTATTTTCGTGGATATCCACACAGCACAAAACCTCAGTCTCCTTTCACATTGCACTTTTCAAACAACTTCTGCATGGTAACAGCTTTTGGCTACTGTGGAATTCTTACCATGTCCAATTCCAGGACTAAAGTGAGAGACTTCATCCATACTCTTACTCTTTGCCTGAAAATACAATGTTTCTTTTCCCTACTTTACCAGCGTGGCATTATGCTAATCTCTGGCCCTCAAATTGACAGCTTTTCTGTTTCCTTGAGGAAGTCTAGGTATGTTTCTTTACACCAGAATTCTATTTCTGCCAGCCTGTGCACCAACTTCAAGTTATTTCTTGCAGTGTTATCTCATAGAAATTATTGTTATTTTGTTCAGTGAGTGAAATTTCCTTCTGTGCTCTTGAAATAATGGAGTGCTATTTAAACCTTGTTTCAAGGCTGATGTTGAAGTCTAGTGGTTTATATAGAGCCCTCTGGGCACAGAGGCACTTTCCCAAGTGAGAGGAATGTGTGGAGGTGGATTTACACAGTTTAATGTGGTGCCTTTACCATGCTGTGGACCCTGAAATAAAACAACAGAACTTTACAGTGTTCCTCTCAACAAATCTTGTTTATATATAGCTTGACAGTAAAAATAAGAAGGTGAGAATATGATAGCAGTTCTGGATTTAAAAAATTCTATTTGATATGATTGAAAACTGAGTAAAAGTGATGACCAGGTTGTTTTCTGCTTGTCTTTTGGCAGGGTTATCTGATACTCCTTCTCTTGTCATGTATTGTTTTTACCATGTGAGGCTTTTGGGTTACTGAGAGTGTCAGAATTTCCCTCTAATTGGAACTCTAGATGTCAAGGTGGTAGTAGATCATTCAGTAGTAGATCTGCCACCACCTATGTATTGAGTCTGGTTCTTTGTGGTTTTGATTCTTTAAAATGTGGATCTACTTGATAAGGAAATTTTTCTGAGTGCCCTATTGCACTGGTTCTGTGTGTTTTTGATTCTTTAAAATGTGGATCTACTTGATAAGGAAATTTTTCTGAGTGCCCTATTGCACTGGCAGAACCACTGTAATCTTTAAATAGTTCATCATCCCAAAAGTTTTGAATGCTTCATTGTGCAGTGTTCTGCTAACAGGAGCAAATCTGCTTTCAGTGAGCTTTATATAGCTGTGTTCATGATACAATTATAGAATGGTTTGGGTTGGAATGGGCCTTAAGGATCATCTAGCTCAAACCCTTCTGCCATGGACAGGGACACATTTCACTAGACCAGGTTGCTCCAAACCCCATCAAACCTTGAACACCTCCAGGGAGGGGACATACTCAGCTTCTCTGGGCAACCTAATCAGTGCCTTACCACCCTCGCAGTGTACTTACTACATCTAATCTAAATCTACCCTCTTCCATTTTAAAGCCATTTTCCCTTGTCCAGTCACTATTGTGCTTTTGTTTACTAAGCCGTTTGTGTTAAAATTCAGAAATTCCGCGTGAAGTATATTTTTTTTATACTGTATTGGTAAGTGGGAGGGAGGAGATAGATACTAAGACATGGATCATGCAGAAAATAGTTCATGTCATAAGATAAACAGGATCTTTTGATGGAGTTGCTTAATGTATATTTGAAGAAATTAGTACTTACAACCTGTGTTACCAAAACAGATTCTTTTAGCTGTGGGTGCATTACAGTAACATATAGTATAAACAGTAAAAGTCATAGACATGCCCAAATTACTCATGATTTGGAGTTTATGAGGTTAAAAAGAAAAAAACCCACAAACTGTAGAGAGGAAGAGAGGATTCAAAGAGCATATTAAGAGAGGAGACTGAAAGTAGAATTTGCATGTTTTCTCAATATATATAATAACTGTTTGAAGGAAAATAGTTTAAGGGTTGTAAAAGGCTTTTATTCTGAAGGAAGTATAAATGTGTTTACCTAATGGTGTTGGTATTAATTTCCTTTGTTGATAAGATGGCTTAATATCATTAACTGATATCTGTAAGAAGTTCTACTTCCTATCCATCTATAGCTAAAAGCCAGACAGCCCTAGGAAACCATCACAAGAGTAGAAAAGGACAGCAGACAAGTGTGTAATTTCGTGTAATAAACTGGCGTTGCTTAAATGGCAGTTGAGGTGACTAGAAGGAGCAGAGTGGCATATGAAATAATGCTATAGATACAGCTGGCAAATTAGGATCACTTCATTTTTTCCTGCCATGCAGGAACTTGTGCTGCTTGATAGAATTGAGAAGTGACACATTCAGAACTGGGGAAGGGATGTCCTTTCCCTCCCAGAAGGCCTAGCTGATTTGGAACATTCTTTGAGTTAAGGGTAGCAACAAAAATCAGCAGGATTCTGAAGCCTCTTACTGCCACTGACAAAATATCAGTAGATCTAATATTACTATACAAAATACATATAATACAAAATATTACTAGATATGGTGTGTGTAATATAAAGCTGGGAGGATGGACGTATGAGTATTTCTGGACAGTGAAGTAGAAGTAAAGTAGTAGAAAAACTTGTAAAGAAATGGTAGAAAACCTTTTGGTTCTAAAAAAGCTAGGGATCCATTCTCACGGTGTAGAGGTTTCTTGTAAGACACCTCTTGTTAGCAGCAGTAACACAATGTCAAAATACAAAATTACTTCCCTCAGTATGAAGTGTAAAAGTCATTAAAGCATGGCTATTCTGAACTAGTTCAGAGCTGTTTGACATGGTTTGATTATAGTTAGTATTAGTAGCCAGTGCACTGCTGAAACAGGACTAGTTTTTGTCAGGCATTATCTTAGACCAAATTACAGTGTATGTTTGACATTAATACCAAAGTGACTAACTGTAGAAAAGGATAACCCATTCTTACATTGTTGTTTTGGTGTTGTTTTTTTTCCCCAGACACCTGAGGAGCTAGAAGATGTGTCTGACCTTGAAGAAGACCACTCTGCACATAGTCGTACAAGCATTCAGACTGAAGGGAAAACTGACAGGGTATGTATGACACTAGTTTATTTTAAAAGCATTTTGATGAGGGGAAAATGCTATTGTGTGTTACTGTTCCTGTGAAGCCACTTAAAGTCACACAGTGAATCATTAAAATCTTGTTCTATTCTTAACAGGTTCTGAAAATGTGCAGAGGGCATAAAACATTAATGTGTATGACCTGAATGAGAAGAAGACAGTGCAATTAAGTTGTAAATACTTGGGGAACATGTAAATTGGGCAGAAAAATTCTTACACTTACTGAATGAAATTCTAACAGGTTATAGTTTCATAAATGTGGCTTGCTCTAATAGAAGCTAGGTTAATAAGGAATTCTTGATATCTGGGTCTTACTGAAGCCTGCAGTGTGCATTAACCAAAAATAACCTCTGCCTATGAGAAAGTTCATGTGCACAGAAGAGAAAGGGATATATCTGGAATCTGAGCCACTGCAGTGCCTGAGTTACAGACTTTTCCTGCTGTGTTCCTGTGCTAACCTCTTCTATCATTTATTGCTTAACTAGTGAATTCATGAGGAAGTATGAAAAACTTAGTACAGTATTGGATAATTTCTGTATTTCTGGAATTTCTGAACCTGTTTTTTCCTGTTGTGTCATCATTTAATCTGAGGACTTCATTATTGGGTTTTGTTTATTGTTTACATGCAACCATATTTTAAAAGCCTGGAAATTTTTTTGAGATAGCATAAGATTTCCTAATACAAAATTGATGTGTTTAGCAACCATTAAGCTTCTGTATGTTCCCATGTTAAGTAATGTGTCAGCAAAACTGGACTCTATCCACAGCTTTCTGAAGGGGAAAGATCCACCTACTTCATTGCTTGTTTGCTCAATACCTAGAGCAGTAAGAGATCTCTCACACTTGATTGAGTCTAGTATTATTCCTGTATTGGAAATTAGGAATGATAGAACTAGTTAGAATAAAGCAAAACATTTCAATATAAAAAGAACTGTCAAGAAAATGGCATTTAATTCAAATCTGGTTTTCAGCAAAGACTTTTTTATTCAACAAACACAAATATTTAGCAAGACCTTAAAAATACTAATGAAAAACCACTAACCAAAATGAATGTTCACTTGTGTTGCATATGTGCATATCAATTATATGTTAATTAACTGCCAGTTGATTCCTAGAACTTTGTGAGAAATGCAGCGACTATGTGAAAGATCATCTCATACATGCTTATTACTCAGTAAACATAATTGGCAATTAAAATATACTAGCTGCCCTTTTCGATTTAAATTACTCTTTGTAAGTGTTAACACATTTTCCTAACATTACAGGCCAAAATTGCTATTGTAATTAAGAAAGACAAGATTTTCCATCAGAATGTTATCCCTGTAAGATGCTGTGAATTTGTTTGGAACAGGTGCAGATGGTCTGCTTGCATATTTTCATAAATGCCCCATAATGAATGAACATGAAGTTTTTATCTCACTGGGAAAACAGAAGTAGTAGTCTGTAGATGTTTGCTATCACAATGTAGTAACAAAAGATCCACCAAAGCTTTAAAAGATCCCATTTTCACACATGGTCTTCCACTTCTCAGATAAACCAGAGTACTTTTTTAAAGGAAATTGTTTTCTGAAAAGAAAACCATAAATAACACATACTTCTAGACAACTGTACAAAGCAAGAAGCAAATGCTGAAGACAGTTGTAGGTAGGGAGCTGGCTATCAAAAATCGGAGACAGAAGTTATTACTGTGGAGAGATATCTCTGGGATGTGCTTTTCTTTGTGCTACACACACAATATATAATCTGCACTGTCAGTGAATTTGTTGGGGAGGTGGAGGAGACCATTATTTATAGATAAACTTCTGTTAATACATCTGGAAAACAGTTTTTTGACAGTATAGGATGTACCTTTCTGGTTTTTCTTCCATTTCTCTCCCAAAGTAGCACAATTACTGTAAACGTTTCTCTTTGGGGAATCTACGTAGCAGTCAAGGCTTAAAGTCTGATTCTGTATCTTTTCTTGGGAACAGTTTTCCTAGATATTACCCCCCAGATTAATAGAAAATAATAGCTTGGACTAAATTACAGTAGATATCCTCTCAGCCTAAATCAGCATATTGACAGAAAGTTTCATGTACAGTTGTTTGGAATTTTTACAGCACACATTTGAACAAACAAATGTATTTGCTGCTGCAGCAAACCTGAACAGTGATTTAAGGCCTCTTTGTTTGGACTGAGATTTAATTTTGATAGTTAAAAATTTATATCTAGATCCTGTTTGTTAGTATGAAGAGTCTGTTTAGACAAGATACATTTTAAGGTTTAGTCAGGGATTGTCTTCTGCAGCAGATTTCTGTGCTGTTCTGAGGCTGCTTTTTTTGGTAGTTGTAGATCCTTGTTCTGTGTCCTGTTCTTTAAACTCCAGATTAGATAACTCCAATGCTGTTCATTAATCCTTTCAGATAGTGGTTTCTGTGTGTCTTTTTGCTTTCTTTTTCTTTTCCTCTAGATGCTCTTCAGATGGTTAAATGACTTCTTGACTTTTGTGTCCAGACTCTTTATATTGCTAAATGCTAGCTGTGGTCTAAATAACAAGCACTAGTGTAAGATTCTCACTGTCTTCTTCTGTATGCATCCTTAAGAATGAGTTTTGTATGAGATTTGCCTTTTTGTCAAGAGTACCTTTTGATTGACTACAAATCCCCACCCAAAGAACCACTGATAACTGGTTCTGTCTCTGTTCTGTGTGTGTATTAGTGATTTTTCTTATTGTACTTGTCTCAGCTGAAATGCATCCTATTATTTTTCCAGATCAGTTCTCAAGTTTCTCAAGATAGCTTTGCATTGTAAACCAGGCCTCTTACGTGGCAAGCCAGGCCTCTTATGCTGCAAATGTGTGATGTGTACTCTCAGTTCTGTCATCCACACCAGTGGTGAAAAAACTGAATAATGCCAGAGTCAGGGCAGGGCCCTTCAGAATTTTGCCTCCTGTTTGGCATGTGCTCTTGATAAGTATTCTGGGAACAGTTTTCTAACCAGTATCACATTGCATCCAATGGCAATTACATCTAGATCATACTTCCTTAAATTATTTGTGAGGATGGCATGAGAACCAGTGACAAAGCCCTAGTGATGCCCAAATTTATGACAGGTTGCTTTATCTATAGGCCTATTACCCCGGGACAGAGAAATTAGATCAATATGACATGATTGTCTTATCTATGTCAACCTTTTTAGTGAAGGCTAATGCTAAAACAGCACTGAACAAATGGTCTTTGATCTCTCTGGCTTTATCTCTTTATCCAGTTATTTTCTATCTAAAAATATACAGGAACTAACATGGCAGCATGAATGAGGCACTCTCTGAACTTGTTCAAAGAATGCTGGACTTCATCTGCCATGCTGCAGTTCTTAAAACTGGGAGAAGACAACTGGTGACAACAAGTGGTGAACTTAACAAAGAAATTCAGCTTCACCAAGCTGTCAGTATCACACACCCACACAGTTCATCTCTGGGGAACATGGTGTGTTTCACTTTGCCATGAGTTGCTGCATATCCACCATTCTCTCTTTCAGGTCTTTATCCAAACTTGAACAATTATTCACTTAGTAGAAGAAGTAGGATGTTTTGTAAAAGGTAGTGGACAGATGTTACTGGTTTTAACAGAATAGCTTTTGTTTCTGTGCTGTAATCAAGAAAGTCACTTAGATGCTGGCATTCAAAATACAATCTGTAAAATAGTCTTTGTAAGTGCCTATCTAATGCTTACCTTGCTGGTAAAAAGGCTCAGCTTGTAAAAGCTCTGAAAAGTTTGTCATTTGCTCTATCAGGAGAGTCAAGTTTGTTTTCTTTGTAACCAACAAAATTTTAGAAAAAGTTTTCCTCTTTTTTTTTTTTCTCTATAGCTACATGACACACTGCAACCTACAAAGCAACACGTGTTAAATAATTTCCAGAGAGAGGTTCTTCCCTTTGAAGAGAGTATCTGGCTTGCCTCTGTCGTAGGAATTTTTAGTAACACAAACAATTCCTTTAATATGTTGCGCTTCTTTCTGATGCTTTTCTTTCCTTCCTGCCTCCCTGTAAGTGGTAAGAATTTTGATGGTGTGGATCTGGTCAGTTGTTTGTTGTAGGGGATCAGGAAAGAAAAAATCTGTGTCATTCTAGAACTTGGAGAAAAGTTCCTATGAAAGTCATTTCCTTAGAGTGCAGCCAGGGGAAAAAAGGTAGGCAAAAGGCCAGTTCTTTGGTGACTAATAAACCAGCAAGGGAAGAGTCAAAATCTTTACCATGTAGTTACTCCCTGTGTGTCCTCTATTTTTACCATTATGTGGACAATTTGTTCTGGCTTTAAAATTTCAGTATACTGACATGGTAAGTTGTAAATGGGCGATGCAGATAACCCCAGTGGTGGAGATTCCCATCTACCAGGGATAATTAGCCATTTGAAGAGCTAATTAAAGGAAATTAAATAAAAATATATATTTATTTTTGTAATAGAAGAAAGAAAAATACCAAAAATACAACATCTCTCACCTGGTTTTAACTGTGTCATCTGCAATAAAAACCGTTTTGTCTTATAGGTAATGAAAAAAGTGTTTTCTCCTGGTGGATAAAATAAACCTTAACTCATGTAATAGCAGTTACTCAGTTTAGTTCTATGTTTCACATTTACCATTATGTTGTCTGTTTTGATACAAAATCATGTCTGCACTTAAAAGGCTTTATAATTTGTACAATTGCTTTATTTTGTTGCTGTATATGGTTTTAAAACTGTATGAGGAAAATGAAAGACAATTCAAGGTCAGAATTGTAGTTCCCTTTGCCCCTTTGTTCCAGTGGATAAT
Organism: Bucco capensis; assembly: GCA_013396975.1. Classification (NCBI taxonomy): domain Eukaryota; kingdom Metazoa; phylum Chordata; class Aves; order Piciformes; family Bucconidae; genus Bucco; species Bucco capensis. The sequence goes on along the minus strand of VWZO01016904.1, from coordinate 40,033 downwards.
GTGTCTCATTCCACCTGAAACACATTATTGTTGGCACATAGCAGGATACTCTGTGTCACAGTTCCCTTATTAAAATGTCATCTGTCTTGTGGTTTCCAGATGTAGGCTTGTGTTCTTGAACTCAAACAGCAATGAACTAGGGGCTAGGAGACACAATGTGTCTACCAATCAACAAATATATATTAGATTATAAAAAGGAGTATTTCAGTTACCTTCACTCTGTAGCCCAATTCTTACTTTTGTCTTTTCATACCTTTTTCCCAGCAAGCTTGTTCTACAGCCATGAGGAGTAGGTGTCTTGGTCTTCTTCTCTGGTCTCTTTTGTTTTATGTTTTGGTTTTTTAACAAAAAAGGAAAAGTATTCCTTAGTTTAGTTAAACTTTCTGATTCTGTGGCTACAATTGTATCATAATTATACTTTGGAAGACCTGTAATTTCCACTGATTCACATTAATAGGAAAATTAACCTTGTGACAGAGTGATTCCAGCATAAATAAAATGTCTGAAATGGCATGGCTTGCAAAACACTCATATTCCAGAATGAAGTGCTTACCTGTTACAGTAATGATAAGTAATTCAGCCAGTGCCTTACCTTTTTTTAATGGATGGTAGATAATGTTTTTGGAAGACGAATAAGTAAAAAAAAACCCAAACCTAATTGTTTAACTGCAGTATAATGATCGTGTGTTGATAGTAGCTGTCTGTAACTCTGAGTTCCTGATCTGCAGTGCAAGAGTTGGACCACTGCACAGAGAAGGTGCTAGATAAAAACAGCTAAGGCACCAACAGACCAAAAGGTCTCCTTGCTTCCTGTGGTACAAGTGATCATGAAGGGCCAGGATTGCCATGTGACTCCATAATATCTTAGCCTCTGTCTGCTTCCTGGCCTGTTTCTGACACAGAAAGTCTATCTGACCCTTGTCTGGAGCAGGCTGATAATCTTGCTCATGAAGAGGAATATTAAGTAAAATACTTCTCTCACCATGCTGCATTTTCAGAAGATTTGTCACTCTATCTATTAAATACTTCAGTACTGCTTAAATGTAGGAAGAATACATGCATTCAGTATAGATCAGATTTCCTGATTCTGTTGTCTGAATTTGCACAGAACACAGAACTTCTCTAGCTATACTGAATCTTTATTTGAAACAGTTCTAGCCTGTGGAGTATTTGCAAATAGTCCAGTCTGGAGCTGCAGCCAAGTATAGGGCCCGAGCCAGATTTGGCTGAGGCTTTATTTGAATACTGGGTGTTTTCCTGATGGCATTCAAGATACTTCTTTGGTTACCTTATTCATATACTTATTTCTACATGTTAATGTATTTATTTATCTTCTTTGACGAGAGAACGTGCACATTTGAACAACTAAGTCTTTCTCATTTCTTAAAATGGTATTTTAGACCCTTCCCAGGAGAGAGAGCAAGCATACCTGAAACTTTCAGTACAATTAAATTTTTTAATTTATTATTTCCTACCAGAAATAATATTTCATTGTGCAACTTGCATATATATCATACTTAAAAACACTTAGGCTCCTTCATCCCTAAGAAAAAGGGAAATCTGTCAGTCACATTTCATAAAGATTATTCAGAAGAATTTGTTCTTCATCTCATTAGGTTAATAGTAATGTTTTCATGGACACGACTGTCACTATTACTGTGAGTTAATTTATTTGGCACAACCCAGTGATAGCATTCATATAGTGAAATTCAGAAGCCTTTGGACTGAAATAGTTTTGTCAGTCCACAGTGTGTTTGAACTATTTAATAATGTCCAGTGATTTTGTTTAAAAAATGAAACACAGTTTAACATACCCATTTTGCAAATCAATTTTTTTGTGTGTTTCAGGCTAAGATGACTCAACTGCCAGAGGCTGAAAAGGAAAAGATAGCTGAGCAAGTGGCTGACTTCAAAAAAGTCAAGAGTAAGCTTGATGCAGAGATTGAAATCTGGGATGACACCAGCAATGACATCATTGTTTTAGCCAAGAGGATGTGTGTGATTATGATGGAGATGACTGACTTCACAAGGTAATTATGACCAAAAAAAGGATCTTCATTATTTATGAATGTTAGAAACCACTGTCACATTGCTATGTCAGGATCTACTGAGTGTTTAATGTCAGGTGGTAGCATCTTTACAGAAGGCACTCTAGTTAGCTTTACTACCCTGGCTAGTAGTACTGAAATGTTGGAAGCCAGGTTTGAAGTTTTGAACTGTGCTTGTCTTTATTTTTTTGTTCTTTATCCTCTTCTATTTTTGTGGTTGGTTGGGGTTTTTGCCACCTATTTTAGCGCTTTATTTCTGCTCTCAGTGAAAGGAAAAATGTAACAAAATAATCTTGATTTTGAGTTGTATTTGTGTCTCATCAGTTGTTCTTCCTACTTGTACCATACCATGGTGTCACACAGAAAACATACTGTACAGAACATGAGTCTGGCAGTACACATTCAGACTCAGGCATATTTTATAGCACATTACATGCTGTTGTGTCATCCTGCTACATGTAGTTCTAAAGAACAAAGTACCCTATAGCAGATAGCTTTGAAAGCTGGTATTTCTCTCTGCTGACCGTGTATGTTCTGTGATACTTGTATACAGGAAACAAGTTCAGGAGCTCTTTCTGCCATACACTTGAATATACATTCAGTAAATTTCATCAAATTAATTATACCAAAGGGAGGTACTGCTGCTTGGTTTTTTTTTTCCATCTGGTTACTAATAAAATAGCTACTGATAGTTAAGCCTTAAAACACAACCAGTCTTGCAAGACACTTAATGTCTCATAAAATAAGTCCTTTCATGCAAGATCCAAAGAAAAAACTAAGCTTCTTGGACAACTTCTTCAGGTGTATAAATTAAACAGTTGCATAGAGCTGAACCAGTTAACAAAGCTGGGGTCTGGCTTAGGCCTCTTCTGGGGAAGACAGATGTTGCATTTTATCATGCTAGTACTTGCAAATTCACCTTCATGTGAGAGAGATTTAAAGGTCTGCATGTTGAACTTTGGAATCCTTTTATTCTTTCTAAAAGCATATGATTTGTATTCAGACCTTTGAAAAAGAACATACTGTTCCAAAAAGTCAGTTTTTACAATTAAAGTCACCTCCTTCACCAGAAGTCTTTAAATGATTAGGTTTAGATTAATCAAGATTAAAAAGGCTAGCTCATAGTCTTAGTTTTGCCTCTGTGGCTCTCAGTTGAACATGGTGCAGTCTGAAGTTTAGAGTAGAAGAGAGCTCTTGTCCTGGGTTGTTGATACTCAGAGTACATGGAGAACTCTGAAATTACTCCAGTAAAATCATAGAACACCAAGTTTGAAGGGATCATCTGATCCAACCTTTCTTGGCAAAAGCAATAGGGGAACTCTCCTCTTCCTCTTCCTGTTGCTCTATCAAAGGTGGCAATTAGGTGCTGGCTTTCTCACTTCCTTTTCCATGAAAATCAGGGGATGAATAGGCAGAGGCTGCAGCAAGCACCAGCTCACCGTAGGACTTGATCTCTCCAGACTGTAATTCCATGTCCTTGGACATGGAAGAAATAAAAGATTCTGACATTCTGTATTTGTTACACCAGAAGGTACTCAGACAAATAGTAAATTTCAGTATTTGAGTCACTTGTTACCTAAGCTGATTTCTGTTTGCTGTCAAATGCATTACCTTACATTCATTTTTATTTACTCTTAGTGAGTGCTTGCCAAAGCTTTAGTTTTTCAATCACCTTGACATCTCAGTGTGTTTGTGTGTACATTTATGCCACAGCTATATATTCAGTGGAAAGTACGATAGTGTTGGTATCCAAATAGCTCATTATTCAGACAGAAGGAAATAAGAATTATAATGGCATAAAGTGTCGATGTGTATGCTCTGATCACTAACAAAAATACTTGAGATTGACTTGAGTGCAGGCCAGTGATAATCAGTGATTGCTCAGCAGAAGTTAGGACTGGTGTAAAGAGTAACCATCCAAAGTAGCTTATTATGCCTTAGCTTCTTTATTTGGTTATAGAGACAGGTACTACTGCTGCTTTTTGAGAGCTGGCAGAAAGGACCTGCAGAACCTCACTGGATGCAATTCTTATCCTGCTGAACATTCATGAGCATGTCCTCAGCAGATAGACACTAGACCAGGCTACTGTAATTTTATGTAGCATGTATTTTTCCAGCTTTCTTTAAACTTTGTATGCGCTACATGACCTAAGCTTACTAAAACTTGATGATGAACCTTTGCAGTGGTGAACCATCCTATAAATCATTGTCAGAGAAAATGTAAGAGTTGACAGATGGAAAAGTAATGGAGCAAGAGCAGAAATCTATTGTTGGAAGTTTGTAGCAGCTAGCAGCAGCTGCTGATCAGTGGTATGAACATGATAATCAGGCCTGTTTATGCAGAACTGGTTATATTGATGACTGGAATCTGTTAAAAATTCTGTAAAAATGCCATCATACTTGCAGTAGTAAGCTTTGGCACTGAGAGGCAGAGATAGAGGCAAGTAGGTGACAAGCACTTGCTCTGCTGAAAGTGTGGTCCCCTGCTCCTGTTTGGACTCCACCAGACCTGCTGCTTCTTGAGGATAACATACAAAGTTCCTGCCAATTTTATTCCGTCTGTTTTGTTTCTGCTAGAAGTTGAGAGAGTTTGGTAGAGGTTTCTTTCCTGAATTCTACTTTACATGAAAATGAACTGGATGTGGTTTTAGTCTAGGCAATTAATGAGTTTTCTTCCTTCAGACTGAGCTTTTAAGTGAACATAATTCCTGGAAATAATCTATATAAGTGTAGAGCAGTTAATTTAAGTCACTGTTTAGACTACAGTCTGTGTGACATTTTTTCATTCTATTGATGGGTGTTATCTAAATGAAAGGTTAGAACAGACCTGGCATCCAAACTGGCGGGAAGTAAAAGGAGGCTAGTTTGGATTTGGAACATAGGATCTATATGGGAAGCAAATACTGTGCAGTGTATTCTAATTTTAAATCTCCCTGGTCACCAACTTTTGTCACTGCCACAAAAGATAATGGTGCCTTTATTAGTAAAAGCCCTGAACTGAGTAAGTCCCATTACATCTACAGTTCATCTACAGTCCATAGCTACTCAGTGTTTGCATCATAAGATGCACGCGAGAACAAACAATTTTCACTTTAAAGTTAAGTATTTAATAAAAAAAAAATCCCCCAAGGATTGAAGGCTGTTAGAAGTTCTGTCAGCAGTGATGTTGTCCAGCTGAGTCATCAGAAAGGACAGAGTTACTTTAGATAAAATTACTTTTGGCAAAGTAGATGAACCCTCCTTAGGGTTCTGTCTTAAGAGCAACTTTTACAAGTTAATTATATATTCTTAAGATACACCTGTTTCTAGAGTAAGTACAATTTAGTTGTGTGTATTTGTATGTGCTTTATNAGAGAGCTGGGTCTCTTCAGCCTGGAGGAGACTGAGAGGAGACCTCAGGAATGCTTATACATATGTTAAGGGTGAGTGTGAGGAGGAGAGAGCCAGGCTCTTCTCAATGTCATCCAATGTTAGGACAAGAGGGAATGGGAGCAAGTTGGACCACAGGAGGTTTAGTATTAACATGAGGAGGAACTTCTTTCCAGTAAGGGTGACAGAACACTGGAAGAGACTGCCCAGGAGGGCTGTGGAGTCTCCTTCTCTGGAGACATTCCAGAGCTGCCTGGACACATTCCTGTGTGACCTCGTCTAGGTGATCCTGCTCTGGCAGGGGGGTTGGACTAGGTGATCTTTCTAGGTCCCTTCCAACCCCTGACATACTGTGATACATGTTTTGATAAGCAGAACCGCCAGGATTTACTTGATACAACACAGTACATTAAGCAGAGAAATTTTGCTGCTAAAACGAACAGCAGAATTGCATTAGCTAGAGTAGGGTAAATGTTATTTAAGATTTTGCAGTACTTGCAGAATACTGACTGTCCTGCCAGAACTATGTGTTGTAGCCTCAGGCAGTTGTAACCCTCAAGTAGAAACACGGTCTCTTGGATTTGTGATGGATTGTTGAGATGTGTCAAGTTAACTTGTATCACAGAAGCAGCTGATACTGCTCATTCTTTCTGAATGTCTCAGAGCTGCTGGAATGTATGCAAAGTCAATTTTCGCAACTTAGTACAGGCTTTGAATGCAAAAATCCTGTGTCTCTCCTCCTGCCTGTCTCAGTTTGGACTGAGTCTGAATTTCATGCACAATTCTACTCTACCTATTAATGATACTTACGTAGAATAGGATAGTTAATATGGCACTCATGTGGGTGCTCTTTTACCACTTTAATAATAAAAATCATTTCAGATGATTCCTAAAGACATATAAAAGCAATCAATCAGAAATAGCAGTCACTACTCTGGTGGCTTCAATATAAATCTAAAAGGTAAGTGCTAAATATTCATCCTCCGGTAGTAAAATTGCTAGGAAATAAAAAGACATCCAAATATATACTTTTATACAAGCATATATTTAAAAGTGAAAAACAGCCATATGGAATGCACTCTTAGGATCAAACCAGAAATGTTTCAAGGAAGAAAAAAGAAAGTAAATCCTATTTTAAACCAGCTTGGCTCTCTTACTCAGAATATTTAGATATACAGTTTTCCTGCAAGTTAAGTGGATATTTTCCCTATAGTATGCATAATTAACACCAATAGTAGTGTTATTAAACAAACATGGTAAATCATGAAGGCATAGTGTGGTTTACTCTTGTTAGGACTTAAAAAATCAGAATTTAGTTCTAAACTACAACAGAGGTTCTAAATGGATAAACAGCATGCTGCTAAGGAGGAGGGTAGGTGATAAGAGTAATAAATACAGTGTTAGCTTCTGCAGGTTAATAAAGCATGTTAAATACTCATAAACCAACACAATGAACTTCTAATGACCAAAATAACAAACATAATGTTGCTTTATTTTCTTTGCAACATTACTGTGACAGAATACGTCTAAACCATGTACAACTGCCTTCAGTAAACAACTGGACTAGAGATACTAATAGGAAATGATGAACTAAATCTCCATGTCAGCATCTGAGTAGGAAGAGGATGGGTACATAGGGATACCTGTGTGCATTGGTTTTGTTCTGAGGCTGCATTTTTGCAGGCTCCTGTGTCTTTTGCAACATCTCAGTTCCATTAAACACAACTTTTTTTACACACTTCTGTTCTCACCTCTGCTGCCTCATCATCCACTGTTGTCCCCACATCCCCAGCTGCTTGGTAAATAACATTTTCTGTAGCATTTTGGGATTGGCATGTCACTGACCCTGCCTTTTGAACTTCAGTGCCTTGACACAAAACTTGTTTCTTCTGCTCAAGCTGTTGTTGGGTAAGAATGCCCCACAATGCCTCCCAGTAGTAGTCATTAAAAAGGCAAAACACCTCTCCTAGCTTTTCCCCCATTAAAATGTAGGCCTATTTAAATGGAATTTATTTGCTGTATTTTGTATATGCTGTATATTTTTTGCTATAACTCCATATGTTCAAGTTCCTCCTGAATGAATTAGCAGAAATTAGAAGCTTAAACCTTTGGAGGGTTTCCAAGAAATAAAGACTGGAAACTGTTGCAGTTACTAGGTCTTTCATTGGAAGTGTAGGAACATCAGTGAATTAATTATGACCAGAAATTTGACATAAAATATTAGTTACTTTTATTCCCCCTTGTGAATTTAATGCTGATACAGCTGAAAGTTGAGATCAGTCACATTCAGAGTATGATGTACACTCACATTTCTCTTGAATATTTATTGTCCAAGAGTGAAAAAATTGGATTTATGGCAGTTACTGCACTCTTGACCTGGCTGGTGTTTGTGACATAGATGAGTGGAGTAACTGTCAAGACAGACTTTGTGAACTTGATAATACGGATAGTAGCCCATGTAGGTTCATCAAACTTAGTAGTAACTTTTGAAAGAAAGAAAGCAAATAATATCTGTTGCAGATAGTGAAATAGAAAGGAAGCAGATCAGTGGGATGTCACTGTGGAGGCTTTGCAGATACTTCTCAAGAGTTTTGCTGGTGATTACCAGGATGAGATGAATCTAGGAAAGGGATGTTACCTTCTGGACTGCTACTCTGATCTTAGTGAGGAAGCAAGTGGGCAGTCTGGAGAAAAGGGAATGAGAAATACTTGGAGTTAGGAAATTCTCTGCCATCTTCCCTCTTCTTTACTCTTAGAAGCAACAAACTGAGTTGCAGACCAGTTGGTTGACAGCACTTGTAGCACTTGCTATAGTCACCTTCCTCAGTGCAGGTGAAGCCATCATTATTTCAGAGAGGTAAGGCCTTCATCTTATTAAAATCAGTTCACTTGTATTGTTTCTCCTCCCCTTGTTCCCTCTACCAAAAGTCTAACTTTCTTCTGAGTAATCGGAACACAGGAAATCATTTCAGTTGTGCCCTTGATTTCTTTATGGCCAGGAGTCAAGCTAGGATGGAGTTGCCATCTAATAAAACATAATTGTTCCCAGAAGCTGCAGGGCCACAAGCAGCTCTACTCTATTTTCTGTGCAACTTACTTTATTTAGTACTTTTTTAGTTTAGTTTTCTTTCTTGAATATGCATACTTTGAGAAAAACTATTCACAAATGCTCACCTTGGGAGCATGCTGAACAACAGAAACAGTGCTGAACTGCTGCGTTTTCTGCAAAAATATGACTGGACTCTGTTCCTACATTTTTAATTAAACCAGGACCTTTTGGGGTTTGCACAGCCTGCCAATGGTTTTCATACTTTCCTTCACCACTACACAGCATTTTTAAGAGAAATTTTTTTATTCAGTGCCTTTGGCATCTGCTCTTTTGGTGCCCTTGGGGATTAAAATTCCTCCTCCTTAAAATGGCACTGGTAGTGGCATTCAGCTTCTCACAGTATGCCTCAGACCTGATGTTGTACTGCTGTTCATAAAGTGTAGTGAATAGTTTTTCCTCTCCATCCTACTGGATTCTTGACACCGTTGAGTCTTAAGTCACCTTTGAGTCTTCACTTAATGCAGTGAAGGAGGTTTGAGAGCACATTTATTCCACATGCCTATCCCCACCAATGTGTGGTATTCTGGAGATGATGTGCCCCTGATTAGTGTTGTGTCAGAGAAGGAGGAAGAAGAGGAAAGTAGTTTCTGCTTTTCACTATTCAGATCGGCTTCCTGCTTTCAACTGGATGACTTTCCCTAGAGCTGAATGTATACTGTATAGGTTAGGATTAAAAGTAAGATACTACTTGGCTACATTTCCCAATACCATTGATTTATATTTAGCATTAAGCAGTCGTTGATTTGCAGAATTTTGTTTGTTAGCATAAACATCTTTTCCTCTTGGCTGAATCATCAATGCAGAGCAGCATATTCCTTCATGAGTAATGACTGAGAAGCCTCTACTATGTGTATGGGCCTGTGGTAATTGGTAAACATATTGTAATGTTCTCTTTAAGTGTTGGTTTTTTGGCCGAATGGTTATAAACAGATCATAGTTCCCAGTTAATTTAGCACTTAAAGGTTTTTTATACTGGAATATACATGATTCCATATCTCTCTCTCTCATGTCTTCATTAATGCTGTCTGGTCTCTGTCTATCCTACTTTTCCAGTCAGAGGTAGCAGATGAGGATAACATGAATATTAATAGAAGTGATTTCCTTTAAGAGTTCTCAGTGCTTCCACAAGAAGGCATGAGCTGCAGGCACCAGATGCTGGGCGTTTGTTACTAGCAAATGTGAGAGCTTGGTGCTGTGTTACACCAAGGGCTTTTGCTGTTCTGGTGTGGGTAACACAGGATACAGCAGCAAAAAGTTGCTGCCAAAGAAGTTCCTGAGGCTGTCAGAGGTATTTGCAGGTGTTCACTCAGTATTGCCTCTAATTTTCCTTTGCATTTCTAAATATTCAGTGTCTAGGAATGTGTAGGTCATATCCAGATTAATCATTGCATCTTACCTCTTTGTCAGGAGTGTTACGGATTTCACTTGTGGGGATTCTGCAGCTCTTCTTGACAAAAGCCATAATTTTGCTTCTGAGACATTTGATTCAGTTGAGATTAATAAGAGTCAGTGAGTTACGAGGGGAATCTTAGCTTTCTTTTCTTTCCTTTTTTAACTGACTGTGGGATTTGTTTGGGTTTTTTCCTCACCTACCAAATTCTTTCCAAGAACAGTTCCTGTCTGCACTATAGCAGGCCCTGAGGGCCCACCAGAATCAGAAGGCTCGCTCAGTGGATCTGATGTGATGTCTGGCTGATGTTCAAAGAACAGGTGGTTGTTGAGATTGGTAATGCACATCACCTCCTCGCTCTCCCACATTCCCAAGTGAGAACCACTCAGATGAGGTCTCTCACCTTGGTTTCTGAGAGTAGGCAAAGCTAACAGAAGTTAGGTGGAAGAAGGAATTACTGTGGAAATATTGTAGAGTCCCCACAAAGTTTCTCAGTCACCGTGCCATTCTCCTTTATATCTTTGCTGCAGTATGGAGCCTACATCTTGTGTTTCCTTTTCAGAGTCAGTCTGTGTAGGCGACTGAGTAATATTACTAGTACTTTTAACAGAATTTGGAAGACTTGTCTTCCCAGCCAATCCTAAGAGAAGCCGTACTAAGAAGCTACACAACCCCATAGTTCTGCTCATGCATTGAGAGGACCATTATAAACAGAAAGATAAATATGTAAGTAAGCATGGCTGTTCAGTGGGTTGCTTACCTGTGATAAAAGCAGCTTTTCCCATCAGTAAAACATGACTGTCGATATACAAAGTGAAATTGTCATGGCTTAGGACAGAGCACAAGCCTCAAAACAGAAACCTCAGGATTTTGTTAGGATTTCAGTGAATGAGCAGCTGTCTGAACTGCATTTCCTGCCAAGGCAGTATCTTACTCCAGAAGTTCTCTTCAAATTGAAGTCGCGTAGGCTGAGGAAACAAGCTGCAGCTATAGTTTTAGGCCTTTGAATGAAGTATGGTTTAATTCTGATGAAAAAACAAAGTGGTGGTTTTATTCAGGCCTATCATGTTACTTTCTGAGCCTGTTTGATTCAACTGAAATACTTTCAGAGGATACTTCTCTGTTTCAGCCCTAGGAATAGCAACTGCTATGATCTAATGTAAAAGTCTCATTCATCAGAGAGCCTGTGCCAAACCTCTTTTCCAATGCTTTTATCTTGACATATCAAAGTGACAGTGACACTTGCCAGTGGCAAGTAATTTTGTTAATTGTATTGATTATAATTTTCTCCAGAAACTGTGTGTCCATTGAAAAATTTCTAGCCTTCTAGGTTGTTAAGAACACCTTTGAAGTACATAATGAATATAACCAGGAATGGCCTGTCTTGCTGAGGTTGCATCAGGCAATTCACACCAGTAAGGAGTGATCTATATAAAATTCTGGCTCTAGTTTGCAGTTTCTGCAGCCAAGCATTTCAGCAGGTGAGTTCTTGCATCACTGCAGGGAAGGAAATCCCTTCCTCATCCCCAGCATTCTGCGAAAAGAACGATGAATGTTTTCTGTTGTCAGTCAGTAGCAAATTCCTTATTCTTAAGATGGGAAAACAAAACAGTGATGTGAGCTATGAAGCGTTCTACAACACCATAAGGAGACATAACTGTCTGCCAGAGGGGATACATTCTAGGAAACAGCACCCCTGTTAGTAAGTTTTCCTATGTCTTGACTGTTATATTTTTTCTGGCATCAGTGATGGATTCTAGCCAGTGACCACATCCTCCTCTCATACTACCACTTACCTCTCACCATGTGGCTGCAAGAGAGCTTCCCTACTCATATTTGATCAGCAGAACAGGAATTAAGACCTTCCATGTTTTAACTGCTCTTTTTATAGACTCATGGTAGTCAGTGTTGATAACTTGGTATGTTATTAGAAACCTTTCTATGTATAGTACTTCATGTCCAGGCACTTGAGATATCTTTACTGTAGGTGATACTTTCCTCCAGCATTTTTTTAAGTCTCATGGCATCTTCTGTGAACTTCCTTAAAATAATATAAGCTTTAGCTGTGCCTTCATAAGGGCTTAAAGATGAGGAGAAGAGTTGGTAAGAGAGTATGTCCACAGTAAAGGTGAGTACAGATGTGTAGTGGACATCAGTAGTTAATGGCTAGGTATTAGAAAAGGATACTGTCATCTTTAATGAACTGTTTTTAATTTCCATAGTTTGAGGAACCTTAGAACACTGCTAGTGTTCAGCTGTGACCTGGTATTTCAATAATGAGCTGAATTGTCTAACTAACTAACTCTGTCTCAATGCCAGCATTTCACATAAGTGCATGCTCTCTACTACTCTGGCTGGGAAACGTGAGATTTTTCTACTCAGAGATTCTGAAGATGAACAAGAAAATGAAATCTGAAAATCAATATCCTGTTCTGATAGGGGAAGTTTACTCTTTCTCTATGGACACAAGAACCAAACTGAGAAGGACAAACAGATTGCAAGGCATAAGAATTTTAGGGCAGGCTAATGCATGAGGAAGTAGTATTTAGGATCTCTGTATTCCAGAAGATAAATAAAAAAGGAGTGGTACAGCTGAGTCACTTGTTTCCTGCTTACCAGCCTTATCATAGAACATATTCTTTCAAGAAATCTCTCTTATCAAAACACATTTCTATTATTTTTAGCTGATTTTCATGCTAGCTTCATATTAAAGGAAGCATCTTTAAAGCCAGTCTTTTATATACATATTACAAACAGATCATGTAAGTATTGTTAATGATAGAACTGCACATTGTTGTTGGAACACAACTGCAAGGTAGTGGTACTTCTCAGAGGCCACAGAGGTAAAGAAGTAGTTCTTTGGAAATATTTTGATAAACTTTTGCAGTATTTAGAAGATGGATTACTGAGCCATTAGCAATCCAGCAATATGATGAGATATCCATATTAATAAGCATCTGTCACAATGGCATACCAGATGTACTAGGTGAACATATAACATAAAATGTAAATTTCTGGTGAGTACTTTCTCATTTTTTACTACAGAATGTTTTAATTACATTATAGATCCATACCATTTACTTCATCTTGCATCACTAAGTGCTTAAAAAAAATGAGGATAGTTTTCTGATAAATTCTAAAATATAACTCTGTTAATTGAATGAACTGATTTTGAGAAGTGAGTTTTTATAGTCTTGCCGTTGACGATCTACAGCCTTTTAGTATAGGTTTGTTGCAGCATTTTGGTTCTGGTAATCCTTATTTTGATACCTTTCTAGGCATAACAGCATATTAATTCCAGAAGATGCTTAAAAATAGCAAGTAGAAACTGTTGCTGCACAAGCAGAAATGGTGACTTCGGCAAGTCCTTTGTGCCTCACTGAAGTCGTGAGGATGCATGTTGTTTGCTTAATGAACAGCAATGGATTGATTATGCACAGGCTGGAGTGGTTGTGTGGGACCACAGGCCAGCTGAATGATAAAAACTCAGTGGAAGAATGGTTTGGGAAGTCTCTTACAATGCAGCTGAAGATGCTGTTATGAAGACACTTGCAGTGAGAGTCCAGGGAGAGAGCAAATGTGCTGTTTTACAGAGATGATTTCCCCCAAGAGCATTACCCTGTGGCAAGTTCCCAGTAACTGAATTTTAAGACTTGTTTCTTGACTCTGTGCATTTCTGTAAAAATTCAAAAGGTAAAGTCTGCCANCCAAGTGATTTTCAGACTGTGCCTAGAATGTTTTTTAGTGACACAATGAATAAACGCTCTAAAAAAATCATAGCATAGTGGTGATAAAGCATCAAATTCAAATCTGCCATTTGAGTTTTAACCTCTACCTTTTGAGATTCACTGAGTTCTCACTGCTGTAGCAGGCCTAGCTACAAGGCACCTTCCAAACCAGTAAGGAAATAGTCTGGACATGTACGTGGCTGGGTTCTTTGGAAGAAAAAAGTTAATAGAGATGCAGAAAATGATATTTTCAAAACAATTCACTTGTTTCTTTCATTGGAGAACTGAAAAGATACACTTGGAAGAACAAAGGGAATGCTTGTTTCATTTTTTAAAGGTTACAGCTTTGCAAGAGTATTTTGCAAACCAATATTGACTTACTTAAGTGGCATTGCTGTATGTTTGCACTGGACTGCTTACATTCATATTTTGTTTCATTAGTGACCCTCCAGTGGCTTTTTTTCTGCTTCCAGTCTGTTAAGATTTGCTTTTTCTAGCCCATGTTGTAACTGTTGAAAATTCAACACATGGTCCACAAGAGTGGGAAGCAGATGGGCACTGCAGTGGGTGTCCTAAGAGATAGTGCTGACTCTCTGACTGGGCCATAGCTCACCTCTGTGCTTCAGAAAATGCAGATAGGGAGCTGCAGTGCTCATACATTTGAAACATTCCACAGAGCCAGACACCTCCAGGCTTGCTCTTTCAGCTCTCACAGGAGACAACCCTAAGCACCTCTGCAGACAGGCTGTCAGTGCCTATAGAAGGATGATAGACAGTGTTTGTAACAGACAAAATTTGACTTCTATTGCATGGTCCACTTCATTGCACAATGCAGGTCAGGTGGCACAGAGGCTGTGCATTTATTAACGTGTATGTGTGCAGTTGTAACCTTATTTGTTGGTAGCCAGATTGTTTCTACTCGTGCATTAAAGTTACTGAAGCATACAGTCTGTGAGGCTGTTGGATGGTTTCTTGTATTAGAGTTGTTAAAATCTGTGAATAATTTCTGTACATGACATGGAAAATAAGGGAGATTGAGGAGGCGAATAGCGGAGACTTTTCCTGTAATCAACAAAATAGGAACTGTAGATAGGTAACACAGTGATTTATAATGATCAACATCCAAATTAAAGCCCATGACTGCTAAGGTCTGCAGACCTTCTTAGCAACTAAAACATCAAAGTGTCCTTTGAAAAGCTGGATTTGGAAGCAGATAGAGATGGAGAAACATCTGAAGAGATAATGAGAGGAGAAAGAGGTGAGAAACAAATAATTGATGCCTGGGTTAGATACCAGAACTCACTCACTTGTGATGTTGTGGTGTTCTCTTACGTTTTTACTGACAGTGTTTATGTATGGAACATGATAAACAGGTCAGAGGGAGATTTGGGGAGACATTTCTGGTGGCACAGGAGAAAGTGGCTAAGAAATAGCTTAGGGAACCAGTTTCTGTTCCAGTCTATAAATTGCTTCCTCTGTAACGAAACAAAATGCAAATCATTGAGCTTCGTGCCCAATAATGGCATCATCAAACTTAGCGAGGTGCACTGTATTGTACAAATCACTGTTTCTATTACAAATCTATCTCTGATTTTAATAAACTGCTACCAAACACAGGAGTGTTTCTGTGTTTACATGCACTTACAGAGCTGAAAATCTAAGAAATGCAAACTCTTTCCATACTTACACTCATGCACACAGTTGGACAGCCTTGGACAATTGGACTTGTCTTGAAGTCTTTCATGAAATGCATCATCAAAGATTGAAGTTTATACCCAGTTGAGACCTGCTACAGGAGGGCAGCTTCCTGGCTTTCCACTGGTTTTATCACTACAGGCTATTGGCTTTTATTTTATTTTAATTTTTACTTCAGTGTAAAACCCACTAATAATAACAACTAACTTTGTGAAGTATTATGAAATACTTTTCATTTTAAGAACACAATGACTATTTTTACTATTTTTATATATATAAATAGATATTTATTTATATGGTGGTGGTGGTTGTTTTTTAATACATACACCTCCTGAAGCTGGTCTGATATTTCCGTTGATACAGCTCATCAGGGACAGGAAAAGAACACGAAATATCCCAGAGAAGATTTGGACTTCTGGTTTTATAGGTGAAGGGAAAGGGTATCTTGTCCGTGTGCATAAATGTAAGGAAAGTACAGGAAACTCTCACAGTCTTTAATCTCTGTAAGTGTATGTAAAGATGCCCTTCTGTGTTTATTGCACATAAAAATATTCAATGCATATACCTACACATTGGAGTCAGACACATACAAACATATCCCTTTGATGCTTTGCTTTCCACTTTCTGTTGTTCCTATGATTAGTTTTGTAAGAGTTCTGATTTAACTTTTATCAGAGTTTTCAGCTGTTCTACAAGTACAGCTCCTCTCGTGACAGACCTTCTCTGTTGTGTAGTCTGGAGAAGAGGATACTCAAGGGGGACCTTAGTACCTGTCACAGTCACTTTTGGCTCTGCAGCCAAAGTTTCAGTGCCTGGATTTTTCTAACAAGAGCTTATACAGCTGACAAAGTAGGATATGTGAACTTCGAAACAAGAACATGTTGTCCTTTTCAGGTTCAAATAGTTGTATTTCTATTTCAAAGCAGAGAGAGGAAGCAGAGAAAAGGAAGAAAACGCAGTGGATCATTAAGAAAAGATCTTTTCTGTCCTTTAATATTACCACATAGTTTGTCCAAACAGCAATGCAGGGAAGGGCATTTCGTTCACTGTCAGGCAGTCATGGTGTGTTTTCCAGGGTTAGAAATGGCCTGCTTTGGGAGAAGTATGGCATTCAGGAACAGAGAGCATCAAGGCTGGAGCTACAGACTGATAGCCAGGGACAATGCACCTGAGAGCAGCTGGGGGGAGGGGGGAGGCAGGACCATGCTGTTCTGTGTCGCAGTGCCCGAGGGGCAGTGGTGGCCCACGAAGGACAATCATTGTTGCATAGGCATAGCACCAAAGATGAACTGTAAATATACCATAGAGTCTTCATTATGTGGCATTATCAGAAGACCTGAGATTTTTTTCAGAGACCACAACAAATGATCTTGGTTTTAGTAAAATTCGGAGAATTTTGGATGTGACTGTCAGAATTGAAATTGGGAGACACTAAAGGCCTTTGAAAAATCTACTTCTGTATTGCCTGCTAAGTGCTAGGAGAAGCTTTGGTCTTGGGTGGCAAAATAAAGGAAGAACAACAAAAAGAATAGACTGGGTTCCCCTTGGAGCAAAGCCTTCTATATAATAGCTTGCTTTGTTTTGTAAAGCTGGAGAAAGCACAAGGGATTTGGGGAGAGAAGGATGACTTAGTTAAGAAAATAACCAACATGAGATCAGCACTGAAGCATCTAGGTAGTAGAATCTGCACCACAGCAGAAAAAGACATTATAGGACTGATAATAAACTTGCATTGGTATTAAAAAAATATTGTTGTAAATAACAGTACTTTCTAATTCCCATTTAACTACTGTAGTGGTGTAAAGGATTTAACTAGTCCTGTGGATTATTACACTGGCCTTCATTTTCAGTATTTCTTTGCCCACAGTTGCATTGTCATTCTGTAAAGGTGTGGGAGAAGAGGGAAGTAGTTTGTCTCCTGCTAATGTAACTCCAAGGAAAAATCTGGACTTCTGAACTGTTTCTGTGTTCAGTCTTTTTTCCACTTCTTTGGTTTCTTCAAAGGTAGCACTGTAGTATTCATTGCTACATTAAACCTGCTAATTACTACAGGTTCATCTAGAAATTCCATGTCACTTCCTACTGCTCCCTGGAACAGAAGGTGGCCACTTTGACAGAAGAGATGTCTTTGAGCTAAGACATGCATGATGTTAGTTAAGATGTCATTGTTGATAGACAGGGTAACCATTTCAGTGTGTGTGTATCCTCTTGTGTCACATAACCCAATGGCTGCAGTTGAAGAGGAATTCCCATGTCAGTATTTTTCACAGAGCCTTACTGCTTATTCCACCATAATAAGATGAAGCAAACCCAAACCTAATCCATTTTGTTGGCACTCAGTCCTCTCTTTTCTAAATTAAGTCATAGGTCTTTCCAGGAATTCTCCTACGGAGACCTCATTACCGTATAGAAGAGCAGGAGTGTTACCTCTCTGTTTACCATTTTCTCATTGCCTTTTCTTCTGCAGCAGTCTAGTGTTGATTCCTGAGGGATTTGTGATCCACTGAAACTCCAAATAGGTTCTTACTGTCCTGTTGTGTGTAGGGACTGTCTGTCCACTTGTATGTATGCATTTGATTTGAGTGCACGTGTCCTTTCTTAATTGCATCTTTCCTTCTCTATTTCTCTCAAGATAATTCATAATTCCAGATCTGGCCTCCTAGCCTGTTTTTTTCTCCTTCCACGTCAGTATCAAGTTTAAGGTCATTAAGCATTCTTTTTTCCCCCTTCATTCATGTAATGAATAAAGAACTGAGCAGTGCAGAAACCAAGTTAGATATCAGCAAACCCAGGTTCCTCTTTCTATTTCTACTCTCCATTGTGACAGCACCTTTTTGATAACCAGTCTGTCTTGGAGCATGCTCTTGTAACAGTTTTACATCTCCCTTGCAGTTATGTTTTCTAGATCACATACTCTTCAGGTAGTTTAGGAAAATACAGCAGGAGACAATTTCAGAAGCCTATCTGAACATACGTGGTATTTACTGTTCTAATCTTCCAGAAGCCATAAAGTTTATTTTACGTTAGTCTGACAATATTTATCCTTGAAAAATCATGATAGCTGTTACTCATCAATTTGTTACATTCTGCATGCTTCCAGATTGTTGGTTTGATTATGAATTGTTTAGATTTACTGGCTCTCAGCAGACACCATTTGAAATTGATAAAATGAGGTCAATTGCTCTGCTATATTTCTACCATGAGATTTTGAAGGGCAGCACTCAGACCTGCAACAGGGTCTGTGGCTGACTTGTGCACTCTCAAATCTACCAATCCAATAAAAAGCAGTCTTAGCCAGAACAACCCATGTAATACTCATTTACAAAGTATATTTGTTTCTTTTATATCAATCACCCCACTCTTGCTGTATAAAATGCCTGTACTTTTACACCTGTGTATTATCTGCAGTGATTTGGGTTTTTTTCACAACTGGCCCAGTACCACAGTAGTCTCTCAGATCAGGCTTCAGCACCTGGTACAGGAGGATTATGGACTAATTACTGAAGGAAAGGGATATTGGTACAGTGATATGGAGAGAAAACTGCTCTGTGCGGTGTATAGAGTTTACAGCTGTTCCTACAGAAATGTCATCCTGCTGGTTTGTTTTTGTGTGTGTGTCTCTTCCATTGGGCTGGTGATTCAGCGTATTTGGTGTACTCTCCCAAGTATTCTTGGAAAAGGGTTTGGTGGATGGATTTGCCAGACATCTAAATTGGGACTAATGGCTCATTAGGCCATCCCCCATGGCAATTAAACCTGTACTTTATATAAAAGGGTCTCGATTTTATGTGAAGGTAAAAAAAGGAGCACAGATAATTCTTCTTGGTTGTGTAGAAAATGAGCTCTCTTCGTATGTGCAACTTCATGTGCTAGTTTTTCCACACTTTCTAGTTTAAGCCTGAGGCATTCTTAAACACTGTTTCTGAGTATTTATTTTCAGACTTAGCTGTGATTTATAGCTCATAATCATCCTGGCCAATGTTTCTTAGAGAATGTAGTAGAGAAGAACTCGAACCATTGGTAGAATTAGGTGGGAAGTGGAGCAGAAGTCTTGTGTGTCCTCATTGCTGCGTTCCTCTAATTATGGCTCTCACAGTGGCCATATTTGTGGTGGAAAAAATCCCTTTCTTTTGATTTGATTGTAATACCTCTTCTGGGTAGAATTGCTTTATTCTTGTTAACCAGATACTCTAAGGGACCTGCACAGGTACAAGAAAATTACTAGTTCAGTTGAACAACTTCAACATAGCAGCATATCTGCAGATGTCAAAAAAGCTGCTGGCTGATACCACAAGAATTACCTAATCAGCAGGAATTATTTGCGCTGTTATCATAGAATCATAGAATGGCCAAGTTGGATCATCTCGTTCCAACTCCCCTCCAGTCCTTTAATCATCTTTGTGGCCTCCTCTGGACTCACTCCAACAGGTCCACATCTTTTTTATGCTGAGGAGCCCAGAACTGGATGCAGTACTCCAGGTGGGGCCTCACAAGCACAGAGCAGAGAGGCAGAATCACTTCCCTAGCCCTGCTGCTCATGCCTCTCCTGATGCAGCCCAGGATGTCGTTGGCTTTTTGGGCTGCAAGTTATGCTGTCTCTCCTTTCCCTGTTCCTGTAATTGTAGGTTGTGTCCACCTTTTGTGTTGAGTGGTAGACTGGATTGTAACTTCCCAGGATAGTATTGGACTGCTTACAGTTTGTAGAGCACCTGAAGGACGTGCTATGGACAACTGACAGACCTCTGGCATTTGGAACTTGCCACAGTGCAAGTAACAACCAAAAATTCACCAGTGGACCAAAATAGTGGGAAGGTTCAGTATACAGTCACAGGAATTCTATTGTTCAGTAATGGTTAGAAGGGAGAATACTGGGAAAGGCAAATGAAGGGGCTAGTGAAGGTTGTTGTACTTAATCCTGGACACATGGTTTTACATTTGGAAATTCATTCCCTACATACACTATTATTCTTCTGTAACATGATCAATTATCTAAATAGGTTTTCTGTAAAAACAAGATACCCTTCTGTAGAAGAACAGCACTTAAAATACCCAATCCTAGGTCGTTCCAACGGTGGGCTTCAAAAGCTGAGAATAAGGAACTGTAATTTGTAAAATATTAATAAATAGTTCTTTGCTAAGCAATACAATTAATCATGAAAAGAAGCAATTAAACATTACCTGCCATGTTGTGTTGTCATTGCTGTCTTTTGACTGAATGAAATGTTTGTTATAGTTACGTATGCTAATTTTTTTAGGCCTTCTTTATATATGAAACCATACTGACTTCAAAGAAATGGATCTTCTCCTTTGAAAAGAGAAGTTTAATCATTTCTTTTCAGGTTGTCTACTTCCTTTGTCCATTGCAGAGCTTGTGAATTGATATGAGCCTTTCAGGAATTTAAAGTTTACATAAAAATAATAAAAGCATTCCTGTCAGAGATGTTGAAATGCACAGCTGCATTTAGCAGGGTACATGTACAACAAAAGAGGTTGGCTTCTTGACAGACTCTTTACAAGAATGTTATAGTTCTCCTAATTTGGAAATTCTTCTTTGAATAATTTATAAAATTACCTGGAAAGTACTTTTAGATATGGCATATCTGCATTTTGAGTGGCATTTGTCAGTTTTTAATTGCAACCCTGTTCATCTATTTCCATTCATGCTTGTGCACACCAATTAAATGAAAAACCCCAACTATTTTTCTGACCCACAGTGAGTTTCAGAAGACTTCACTGTGCTGAATGTTCTTTGAACATATTTACTAGAAAATTCTTGGAAGGCAAAGGAACATAAACCTCATATAACCACGGGAAAAGCAGACAGCACAAGCCCTCTCTTAAAATCTGTATCCTCAGGATTTGGCATGGGTTGTGCTT
The DNA here is from genome assembly GCA_013396975.1 of Bucco capensis. Classification (NCBI taxonomy): domain Eukaryota; kingdom Metazoa; phylum Chordata; class Aves; order Piciformes; family Bucconidae; genus Bucco; species Bucco capensis. The sequence goes on along the minus strand of VWZO01016904.1, from coordinate 18,817 downwards.
CCAGTATGAAAAAGCTGTGTGACATCTTTCTGGTATTTCTGCATCCAGTTGATGCCAAACAATACAAATTTGTGGGGCATGAAAACAAAAGCAGTGGGGGGGTGGAGATTTAATTAACGTTGCTTCTGTATGGATTAGTTGTTTCATTCAGTTGAGTTCTTCTGTGCCTAATTTGCATGGATATGAGTTATTCCCAGTTTTTGAATAATGTAGTAGGGTTCTTTGTTTCATTTGAAGGGGTAGAGGACCACTGAAGAACACATCTGATGTAATTAATGCAGCAAAAATGATTTCAGAGTCAGGATCAAGGATGGATGTCCTAGCACGGCTGATTGCTAATCAGGTAGGTTATTTATGCAGCAGTGCATTAAACTTTGTCACACATTAATCCATCCACAGAACCTCCAACACTTAAGAAGGTCACTTACAAAAAGTGCTCATGACTTTTTTCTTCAGATCTACCTGTTTGATCTTCCTTTTCTCCTCAGTTTCTTAATTGTATGTGTGGGTTCTCTTCATTGTACATCTATATCAATGTGTCTGTTAATACACACTTACAAACCCACATAAATGTATGTGTACTTGTATCACAGATGTGTATGTACATATATTTATCTACATATGTATTTGTACATGTGTATATTTGCGAGCTCCTTGAACCTCTGAATGCAACATTTTAGACATACAATATATATAAATATATATGTATGTCTATATAACATATTTCTTTTAATTGCTTATTTAAGCTATGAACACAACATTTTTTGATGTATAGTCTAGACCATTCTTCACAGAATCACAGAATCACCAAGGCTGGAAAAGACCCCCAGGATCATCAAGTCATCAAGTCCAGCCTATGACCCTATACACCCAACATCTAAACCATGCCACTCAGTGCCACATCCAATCTTTTTTTAAACACCTCCAGGGATGGTGACTCCACCACCTCCCTGGGCAGCCTATTCCAGAGCCCAATCACCCTCTGCATGAGGAGACTTGACTTCCTTGGGCAAATTACCCAGAAACAAGGCATTGTTTCAGGTGAGTCAGCTTAGATGTGGGAACACAGGATTGTTGCACTGGCAGAGAGTTCTGCTGAGCAGGCTTACTGGCTCAGAGAGGTTCTGGGTCTCAACACCACACTGGGTAAGGTTATGGACTTCTCTTCTCTTGACTTTCAAATGAGTTACTTTCCACCCTAATCTTTCTCTAGCTGTAGTTACAGAATCTGTGCTCTAGTTGTACCTAGGTTATCTTTCTTCTCTCTCTGCACTCCAACACTGGCTGTTTCTGTGAAGTATTAATGTCACATGGTTTTTCCATGTACATCCCCTTATGGATAGCCAGGGGTGGCCTCTGCATACTTGCAGTTTCAAGGAGGTTTTGTTTTGTTTTTTTAAAGCATCAAATAGCTCAACCGCACCCAACACAATACCCAGGCCAGGATCTATGTAAACCATTTTCCTTGCTACGCATAGTAGGTTTAGCAGCCCTACCAACCTTAGCAGTAAGGTTGATGTATTTTCACATTACAAGCACTAGAAGCATATAATTATATACAATTTAAAAAAAAGTGAACCAGAGCAGCCCTTCTTGTACCTCTGTGGTGAACAAAACTACAACCATTGCTAGACATGTCAAACAGTAAACTAGAGAATCTTCTCTTTACTCCTTGAAAGTGCTTAATATGATCCTTTCCCTCCTCAGATGGCTAGAAATCTTTTAATTTCTGTAACCTTCTTTGCCCATGCCAGGCCATCCTTTAACTTACAAAGGTCTTTTCTCACTGTGGTGTTTTTTTAAATCTCCAAAGTATTTGTACAAACCAGTAAGTCCTTTTCCCAGCTGTTAGTTTGCCAAATTTCCTATTCTCTGCTCTCTTGGGGTTCCCAAATAAACTACACATTCCTCTGAGCTACCTCTAAATTTGCTTCAGAAGTGAAAATAGAGAGTTTTCAGGTAACTGTTATCTAGGTCCTTGTGCACACCTCTTGTGCATGCTTTATTTGACACTTTTTCACCTCTTGCTATGGTGCTTAGGCTACTCTCAAGTATTTGTTACCACTTCTGATACTGCCACTGAGTTAGGCCACATCACTTTACTGTTCACAGTTGTGAAGTGACTCCACTGTTACCCTGCCTTTGCAGTGAACAGCACCACAGTAATGTATGACAGCATTATTTAGTATTCAGAGCCACATGGGAGGAGGAAAAGTAAAACCCTCCCTCTATTTCCTCCATCTAGCTCCAAACCTGAGCAGGAAGCCACGAGGAGCAGCACTGCATCATAAGGAATCATTGGCCTGTCTCTTTGACCTTTTTGTGTCCATAAAACACTTTCTAATGGATGTTTTTTTTTTTCTCACACTCCATGTAATTACAGAGAATCAAAACTGAGAATTGTAGAAATACATCTTTCTCCCAGTTTTTCCTCTTAGGAAGAAAAAACAAAACTTGTCCCTGCAGGTGCATTTGCAGTGTATAACTTGACAGGCACAGCAGCACCTCTCTGATGCACTGTTCTTCAGTACAGGTTTTTATCAACTCCTCTGCCTGTGTTTGAAGGAAAGACACAGTGTGGAAAAATCAGCAGAATTCAGTCTGTACTCACAGAGCTTTTAAGATGACTCAAGAGTTAACAACTGTGAAAATAATCACACTACAGCATCAACATAAACCTAGGCAAATTGATCAGAAGTACATGGATAATAAATTTGAAGTAAGATTGTTTCAAATCCATTGTCAAATCTGTAACCTGAAAGCCCTAAGATAATGATGGCAGTTAGTACATCCTGGGTTTAATGTAATGTGCTGTAGATGAAGATAATTATGAGAAGTTTTCTCATATTCCAGTAGTTTTGCAGCAGGGGGTGCTGGTCCATTCTGAGCTCAGTAATACAGGCAGTCAGACTAAGGAAGGTTTCGTTTAAAATGTTAATTTGTCAGAGCTAACACTAAGGGAAGAACAGTGTAGGCAGTCCTCCATCCCTTTCAGGGCTGGGAACGCCAGGGGGTGTAGCATTGCACAGGCCTCTGAACCACACACAGCACGCTGAGCAGAGCCTGGCAGCAGCTTCCTCTGTGCTGATCATTTGAGCTATTATGGGATAGCAGTCATTTCCAGTGTCAAAATAGGATGTTCACATCCCAGATAAAGATAAGGATACAGAGGGGTCCTGATCACCAGCACCAAGCAGGAGCTGCCCACATACTGCTCTGCTGCCATGCATTAGCTAGGAGGATGCTGCAGTCAAGGGCTTTATGCAGCACAGCCCAGGCCTGGCCTGGCCCCACTGAGGCTAACTCAGTCCTCAATGTACAGTGGTCTCAGTCAGGATCTAGACATAAAGGCAAAAAAAGGTTAACTACTTTTAAATAGTAGNGGAATGGGAGCAAGTTGGACAACAGGAGATTTGATATTAACACAAGGAGAAACTTCTTCACAGTAAGGGTGAGGGAGCACTGGACCAGGCTGCCCAGGAGGGCTGTGGAGTCTCCTTCTCTGGAGACATTCCAGAGCTGCTTGATCTCGTCTAGGTGATCCTGCTCTGGCGTGTTATTTCTATTAGGTAAAACGCCACTCTGTTTTTTGGATGCAAGTCCTGATCCTGTTCCTGTGGAAAGCTCTTGTTAACACTCCACTGCCTTCAGTATGTACGGAAAGGAACTTCTCATAATTCACCAGGCTCTCTAGCTAAGAATGTGAGGCATTAAACTAGTAACCATCAGTTGCCTGTGGGATGATTAAACTTAGAATTTATTAATTGTCCTTCTGCTGCAGCCTAGTGTTTGGTCTCACTAATGAGCAAGTGTTGCTTGTACCAGATGCTTCTGAGCAACATGTAGAGGATTCCTTATGGAATATCCTCTCTACAAACTACATTTCTTTCTAACATCTGTTTATAGTTGATTGTGATATGCTAGAAGGCACGAAGCCTTAATTTTTTGGTAGTACTTCATCCTGCTTAAAGTAGTGTACAGTGTTTACTCCTGTAAATGCATCTTTTTTGTATTGTGTTGATCCTTGCCTTGATTATGTCACCTTGTAAAATTTTTTTATGGGTAAAGTGCATACAAATGAGGACAGTTGGTCAGACTGTAGGTTCATTTAGGCCAATATCCTGCTGCTGACAGTAGTGAATAGTGAATATATACAGAAGTTGGTGAGACAATGGCATGTGTTTCGTCAAACTTCCACAAGTCTCCTAGCCTCTAGCAGCCATTCAAGAATTTACTCCACTAAACATACTTTTGATACACTTACTACTTTATATAGTCATTGCTATTCCTTCATTAATCTGTCCAGTAACTTTTTTAACCTTTGTAAATTCTCAGTATAACCATTCTGTAACTTAACAGCACTGTGTTAAGAACCATCTCCTTTTGTTTTGAACTGGTGCTAATTGCCTCTAATGATCTCTTGGGTTCATACTGGAGGAAAGAATACATGTCTCCAGGAAAATATCTTTAAAATATCCTTTTCCTATGTTCTTGTGAGCCTTGTAGTGGGAAAGGCAGGGGAAAATATCTACATTGTGTAGTAAAGCTGTGGGTATACCAGAGCCATACAGTTGCATAATTACTTACCAGAAGTCTTTTCCTAATAATGCCTAGCATTTGCTTTTTTTAAATGCTACCGAGCACTGAACCAGTGTTCTCATAAAACTATTTTAACCTTAAGGTCTTGTTCTTGAGTGGCAATTTCCCAGTCTTTGCTGCATATCATATTTAGCATTCCTAAAATGTTACAATTTTCTAATGATATATAAGAAATACACTAAATGTGACTGCCTGCCAGTATCATTATATAAAAGAGGACTATATAGTAAGGTTAAATTATTCTTGTCTTTGAACTTCTGTAATTGACATTGTCACTGTTTGAAGTGGTTGAGACATTGTATCAGCACCCTGTGTCCCAGTGGGAAGCAAGCATTTCATTCCAGGGAATATGCCCTGCCATCAGATAGTTAGTTCTGATGCTTGAAGAGCTTACACTTGCATTTGATGGAAGGACAAATTTTTATTAGCTAGCATTAAATAAACAATGAGTATTCAAGTTTTCCGACTTGTTACTAGTTACTGAGGTACTAGTATTTAAATACTTCTTTGTGCAGTTCTTAAAGAAGTGTTGAGTAATGAAGAAACAAAAGTTTAGCATAGTTTCCTCTAACTAACACATTGAAAACATCACATGTAAGAGAGGATGTCAAGAAATATTTTTTCTTCTCATACTGTACCAAAGTACAGAAAACATTTTAGTAATGGATTCAGCAGAACATAAGGTAAGGACTGGCATTTAATTCATATTAATTAATTTAAAACTGTTCACTCTGTTATTCATTGTTCCCTTTTCTGAAGTCTAAAACATGCATTTGTTTGCCTAACCAAACATACTGCATAGTCATGAAGAGTAGAATCATCACACAGACTTTTAAAACAAGTAATCAAGTGTTTTCAGCAAAGCCAGTAGTTCAGGTAAAGTATTTCATTAATTAAGTAGAATTGGTACTTTTTCTCACTTCTTGCAGGTTTTGGATTTAAATCCATTGACAATTCAGTAAGACCAAAAATTAAAGTAACTCTCGCAAACCACAGATGGTTGTTGCCCCTGCAGTTGGTAGCAATGCATCCTCTCCTTTTTAATACATAAAACTCAACACAATTTACTATCAAAAGAAAGTGACCATATTTACAATGAAAGTACAGCACAGGCTAAACTCTCATCTCTGAAAAACGGCAGGGACCTGTTTCTTACTTGTCATGTCCACTTCATACAGCTGTGGTAGCACAACAGGGACTCACCATTCAACTTAAGATCCTTTTATTCTGCCAGAGCAATGAAACGAAGCTTTACAACAAATGCATAGCAAGCCATAGGTGTCTAGCCTGGTATTCACAGAGAAATATTTACCCTCCAACTACTCCCAGGTATTCTACAAGTTCAAAAAGCCCTGTGTTGTTAGAAGTATTGAAACCAATCAGTCTTCTGCAGGACATTCTTAGTTTCCTGTTCACAATGATAAAGAAAATTTGCAAATCAAATTAAATAAACTGTATGGAAGACACACAGAAAATAAGACCATACTGTAATACTGCTCTACGTTCATGTTTACATTTGCACAGGTAAATATCACTGTAAAAGTAGGTATCTATCTTCTTAAAAAGAAATCATAACCTCTTGGCAAGGAATAGGCCTGGGCTAACTACTAATCCAGTGACAGATTTTATCCCCTTATCCCCCACTCCGAGAGGGAAGAGGGGAAGCAACAGAGAGACACTTGTAGATTGAAAATGAAGCTTAAACTACTTTAATGAAAATAATAACAAGAAAATGAACACATATATACACACACACAAACACAGAACCAGTGCCATACCCAGCCCCCCTTGATGGCAACTACCTTACCACTGATGCTGTTGCAGAAGGACTTAGCAGCAGACAGGACTCCTCAGACCGAAAGGCTGGATCCTGGAACTGGAACTCAGGAACTCTGGAATTGAGGTGGAAGGCAGAACAGACAGAATCCTGTAAGAACAGAGCTGAGCTTCTGATCTTCACAAGGCTCAGATGCTCGTCCGTCAAGAAGGGTGGAAACTCAAACCTCTCCTTTTTTTTATACTGGCTGTTAATTAGATGCTAATGGCTTGATTCAGAACTTAAATCAGTCCAACAGTTTAATTACCTAGGCAGCCTCATCTCCTCAGATGGTAAGATTGACAGAGAGACAGACAATAGGCTAGCAAAGGCATAGAGTGCTTTCGGAAAACTCTATAAAAAAGTCTCGTGAAATAAACACTTGAAGAAAAGTACAAAGCTCAGTGTTTCTAGAGCCATTGTGCTGTCTACTCTTTCATATGGTTCCGAATCATGGGTCATCTATCGCCACCACCTACGACTCTTGGAGCGCTTCCATCAGCGCTGTCTCCGTACAATCCTAAACATCCATTGGACAGATTGTGTGACTAATCCATCTGTCCTAGAACAAGCANGCTTGGAAAAAGCGCTTGGGAAGAGCATGGATGGAGCCCTCCCTGGAGCTGCATTCGTGAAGCCTAGCCATGATGATGATGATGGCTTGATCATGCACCTGTTTTGCTTGGGTCTTAGGCCTTATGTAAGAGACCCTAAGGCCCAAGCTTGATGTCAAAAGTGTCAAGAACTGAATATGATGTATATGGCATGGAATCCCTTGTGTGGACTCAAACTAGGACACTTCTTAGAGAAAGTAATTATTTCATACATTAAGGAATAAGTTTTGAAATATTGCTGAGGCAAGCACAGCAATGTTTAATAAACAGTGAATATAGAGTAGTTTAGGATTATTCTGAGCTTCTCCATTTATTTTGGTAAAAAGCTTCACAGGAGGAATGAACTACACAGCAAGGCTCTGCTCGTGGACATTTAAAATTCTTCTCAGTGAAATAGTAACCTGATGTCTGAGACAAAATTTTCTATCAGCAATTGCTGAAATGCTTTATTAATTGTGCTTTTCTTAAATCTTCAGTGTCCAGACCAATCATGCAAACAGGATTTGTTGGCTTACCTAGAACAGATCAAGCTATACTCCCATCAGCTCAAAATCTGCAGTCAAGTTAAAGCAGAAATCCAGAATCTAGGTGGAGAGCTCATCATGTCTGCTGTAAGTAGAAAAATGGTATAAATTACTCTGTTAATCAAAATAAGTCTGAATTTTGACTTGTGCTTTCCTGTGCTTGAAGATGTTCAGTGTAGTCTTGAATCTCTTGTTTTATTCCCCACTGTTTTCTACCCTCACTCAAGACAATCTTAAGCCACAGAAGCAAAGAGTAGTGGCTTATAAGAAAGAAAAATCACTGCTGGTATTTTGTTTGGGTTTGTTTTTCTTTTATTTTTTTTCCTTTTAAATTCTCAGAACATATAATCTTCACTGTTGTTCTGGAGCAATTTGTATTTAAGAACTGTATTCTGAAATAGGGACTCATTTACTTACATAAGTGGAGTTATGCACATATGTATGTCTGGAGAGACAAATCCCCCAAGATGTGCTTCCACATCGGATGAAGGACATTTACACCCCTAAAGAAATAAAATTAAGAGCAAGGTGATTTGTTTCTTGATTTTGCATTCATTTAAGAGTCATTAGCTCCATTACAGCTAGGTACCATTAAGCTATAGAAAAGAGCCTGTTTATGATTTTGTGGTGCTTTTATGCACTTGTTCTCAGCACAAATCTGATCTCAGGCATTCAATATATTGCCTTGACGTTCACATAATATTTGATTGTTAATGGTATTACTTGTAACATATGATACTAGAGTTGCAAGACAGAAAATGTGCAAAATGATACAAAAAACAGGTAACAAAAGCTTCCCACCACCCATTCTTACCATTTAAATACTTTCCTCTTTATGATAAGTCCACATTCAGTTTGGAGACTATATGTATCACTAAAAGAACATTTTATATGGTTCATAAATCAGAAATGGATCCTCATGTGAGATCTGAAACACTGATTTTTGGAGGATATTTTTGTTGGCTATTCAGATAATTCAGAGACCATATTTTAAGCTCTGGAACCTACAAATAACTGATGTTGAATTGACTAGAGTACTAGTGTTTTTTACCATGACTTCTATGCTTCTAATGGGGGAGAAGGGGGGGGAGTCACAGAAAGAGAGAGAAAATGAGCCTTGAATCTGCTGTAAACTTCCCCCAAAGTCCACTATAGCTTAGTAGCAGTGGTGCAGATACTGACTGTGCAGTCCCTGCTGACAGGCTGCTGGCCACCCACTTTGGAGCCAACAAGAATTGGCCTGTCTCCATCTTTTCCTCTCTGGGATCTCTCCCTTGGGACTCGGCACAGTGTACAGTCTCTGATTCTGTGATCCACTAGAGTTACTACTTACTTGTCTTTGGCCTTCTTGTGGCTCTGTGAAATTATCTGAGATTAGCTAACCAGTAAGTTAAAAAGTTACCGGAGGGCTGACAAATGAACAAATGCACAACACAAATAAATAAACAATATTCACTTAGAAAACTAGTTAAAAGGTACAGCTTCTTGCACATTACAAGCTGTCTCTGATTTGAACTGTCCACCACTTTGGCAAATTTGGATTCATGTGGATCCCTGGCCTACAAAAATCTGCCTATCACCTGATCCATCCAATCTGTAGTTTTCCTGGTCCTGTTTCCATTACCAAGCTCAACTGATTGGTGGACTCAGTGTAAGAAACTTTAGAAGCCTAGTTTGGTTTTTCCCCCCCTTAATGAAACTCACATTTTCTTTACTGTTTTGCCTGTGTCACCCATATGTCAGTGGTAGGAAGTACATAATCCTGGTGCAAAGCATTTAATTTTAAAACCCAAACTTTATTCATAATCCCAGAGGGATGACTTTAGATCTTAATACTGTTTCAAAGAAGAAGGATGAAGACATACATCATGTGCATCTAGAAATTCCAGTTCAGAAAGCAGTGACTTGTTCAAAGTGCTTAACTCGGTCCCACTTCAATAAAAAACACTTAAAAGTGGAAGTGTTTTGTGGAGTCAAGGTGAGATGCTGTAAATTCTGGTTGATAATCTCTTAGAAAATGCTCCAACAGTGATTTTATTTATGAGTGATAGAGTTAGGCCTATGAAAGAGAAAAACTACCAGGCAGTGCTCCCAAGAGATCTGTGCTCTCAACCAAAGCCTTTTAAAGTCAGTGGGTTTTAGCCTGGTTTGTATCAGTGGTTATAAAAAAAATATTATAAAAGAAAAAATACTCATTGGTCTATAAATGTCTGTTAGTGGGCAGGGGAGGGCATTCATGATTGACTCTGTTCAGCTGTCCCCCAGCAATTAAAATTATGGTGATGTGAAAATGCGACCAAGCCAACTCATGATGTGTGTCCTGTAAGCTTGTCCTAATCTGCATGTAAATGAACTGTCCATGTTTTACTTGCTTCAATTTTAGGAAAATATGGCAATTAAAAATGTATTGATAAAGTGATAAGCAGAGAGGGAAAGAAATTCATTACTGATGCAAAATGGCTGTTTATTGAATTGATTCTTTTAGAAAGCTGGAGAAAATTCTGGCTTTGCAAGTCCATATGGGGGCTTCAGAATTTGATAATGTAGGTTAGCTAGGCTAGGGAAAGTGACAAAGCAGAGATCTGCATAAGGAAGCACAGAGGTTCTCTCTCCACCTCCCCATGCACACACACAATATCTGGGAGCACAGTAAGGAAAGAAACTATAGAAAATATGCTGACAGAACATCTGTGCCCTGAGTATCTGTGAAGTATCTACTCAGGCAGCTGAATTTCATTTTGGTAGCCAAAAGTTGTTTTTTATGGTTTATGCAGCACTACTAAACCTTCAGATTTTGCTCACATAAAATCAATAGCTAAGTTCTTTTTCCAGGGCATCAGAACTGTAGCTGGAATAGGATTATATTCTCCCCAGTCCTGATCTTCTGTCATTTATCTGTTGTTTATGCTAATAAAGAATGAGAATTGGACAAAGAGATGTCAGGCATGATTAAGAGAAAAGAATGCATGCCCTTGCAGGTAGTAATCTTCATTATGTATTAAGTAAAAGTCTCATAATATCTGAAATTGTATCCATCCTCTGTAGGGTGAAGATATGCTACAAAAAAAAGTATATTAGAAAGGGCATTAAGAAATAATCACACTGAACAGGTTGCTCCATTTTCTGCCTTCACAGTTTCCCTGTTTTTCCTCTCCTCTGTACCCATGTATATGTATGCTCAAGATGGAAGTACCTGATTTTTTGGTCATCCCTCAGCTGTCTGTTGTTGGCTCCTCACAGTGCCCCTTTGTTATCTCCCTCACAAGCTGTGATGGGTATGAAAGCAGAAAGCTGAGGTGGAAAGCTCCTTGACTCTGAGAAATTAGAGCTTTCAACACTTAGATGTTTAATACCATCTTCCACACTGGCAAGTCAGCTTTGCTGTATGAAGTGAGAATGATTGAGCAAAAGCTGGTGACAGACCACAAATCCCGAAGAAAAGCACTCTTGAATAGATGTAAGATGGCACTTACAGCCACACCTCCCTTCCCTTTCTCTAGCAATAAGTGTGCACAAGGTTCTTGGATTTAAATTGGCCTCAAGGAATTCTAAAGTATTTTTTTTCCTCATAAAAAGAGCAGTGGGTCATGGAAAAAAAATCCTCTTAAAGCCTAAAGACCAACTTAGAGGAAAAAGTAGAGGGATGAAGAGCAGAGGATGTAGTCTTATTCTATCACATATTTGTAGCTCTGTAAAAAATGAACTGTCTTGACATAGAGCTAAAGTCACAACATGTGTCTTACCAGTATCATCTTCTGGATGAAGAGGAGAAAGTAAAGTAACCATAAAATGGCACCACAGATTAACCTTGCAGACTATTATGTAAAGGTGGTCAGCAGTGCCATGGTATAAGGGCACCTGGATCTTTTGTCACGGAGAAGCACAGTACCCAAAGAGGTGCTGGTGACTGCCAGCATAGTTCAGTTTGGGACTCACTTATTTCCCATGGCAACAAAGAACATCAGGCATACAAGGATGTATATTGTAATCCACAAACAACTCACAGCCTTCATTCTCTGAATTACATTATCTTCTCTAGTTGGTTTTCATCTGTGTCCCCTGTGCCTTTGTTCTTACCTTCTCTCTGACACTCCTCTGACAACCTTTCCTGGAATGCTTCTTACTTAAAATTAATACCTTTGCCATATCATTAGTGTAGGTTAACAGGCCAGTTTGTGGGGCAGCTGAAATGCTCTGGGGAGTATTCAGGGGACAGTCCTCCTAACTGTTCTCCTCAATTTGTAGCTTTTTGACTTCAGGTCATGTAATCTTTTATTCTTTTAGTGCAGTTCCATGGACTAACCTGCCTTTCTTACTGCCCTTCCCTGAGCTCCAGTACCTTCATTCTAGTCAGTGGCACAGTAACGCTCTGAGCCCCCATTATGTTGGTTATAAATGAGTCATGTACAGCAAAAGAGAGGAAGAGATGTGTGAATCATTAGCTTCTAATTCTTCACTGACCGCAGGTTCGGTTTTGTCATTCGTTAAAAATTCCTTGATCATTATTTAGTCTCTCATGCTCTTGTAAAATACTTAGATTTTTTCAATAATGCAGCTAGCATTGACAATTTGTAAGCTGCCCAAGTAAAAATGGTGAAGATTCAGGAAGTTTTCACTAGGTGTGATTAGGCAGGAAATGGACAATTCTCTCAATTAATTAGAGAAAACGTGTGCCTCTTCAGGCACAAGATAATGGGGTAACATGTGCAGTATGCAGATTGACAGTAATTGCATTCATTTATGTAGATAAGCTGATAATTCCTCTACAAGTACTGCACAGTGATTAGGTTTGCACACTGCTAGTTTGCATTTCCCCCTCCTCCAACAGTGGCACTAAATACAGACATTTGTATCATAGGGCAGAAAATTAACATATCTGATATGTGAGCATTGCGCTCTCTGACTTCTGCCACGCAGTTCTGGTTTCTGCTATTTATAGTCATTATGTGTATTTCATTTTATGTTCTGTTTGGTAAGGGAGACAAAGCTTTTTGGCCTTCAAAAGGAAACAAAAATCGGGAAGAGAGAGCTCCCAGAGTTCCAGTATCACAGAATTTGATAAATGGCACAGGAAAGATTAGCCAGCTTTTCCTGTGCAGTGAGGCTGTTCCACTCTGGTTTTCCTGCAGACGTCTCATTTGATTTATCTTTGCCTCTCCCTTTGGTATCTCAAGAACCAGACTTACTTAAACAGTGACATAAGTCCACTTTTGTGCCAAATGTAGGTGCTTTAATACTTCAAGGCTGGATTTAAATGTCTTTTTGCTTACCAAGTTGCCACTGAGTTCCAGTGCCAGTTAGGTCAGAAGTTGCCTGCATGATATTACTATGAACATATATCAGCTTTGCAGGCACAGTCTGAAANCTTTGAAGGCTACACCATAGGTAAAAACAGAGTCAAAGCCATAAGCTAGTCCGTAGAAAATGACTATCTGTAGCTGCTACCAGGCCTTTGACTGACAGCCCCAATCCTTGGATGACCATACTCCAGGAGAATCATGTCTTGGCCAGTATGGGAGTAAGCGTGGCAGCTGTATTTGATTCTGAAAATACTAAACTGCTCATTTTCTAAAATTGATGGTGTAATGTTTTAAAATTTCCTTTCACTGAGTGGTGACAGAAATGACATTTTTCACTAGTGTGTGCTGGGAGGTGTGTGTAGAACTCCTGGCCTTTAGAAGCAAAGCAAGGGATATGTTGTTTTCCTGTTAATTACAGACAGCTCAGTTGCTGTTGCTTTCTAAACTGCAGCTACTGAGAAGATCTAATTTAAAGCAGCAAGAAGTAATACTGGTAATGTACACTACAGACAGTTAACTTTTCCTAATAATAATTACTTTGCTAATAAGCAAAATCAGGATGTATTTTATAGTTCTCAGACTCAGTGCCTGTAAAAGATACTGGAACAAGCACAAACTAAAGCAACTGATGGAAACAGCAAGGGAAGTATTTATACTGAACCATTATTCTTTTTCTCAAGGACCTATATTTTAAAAATAGTCTCCTTTTATTTAAAACCTTCCTGCAAGTGAAGGCTGCTGTATTTGGGAGGGACTGAGCTAACCACCTGTCTAAGCATATGTTCCATTATAGTGTTGCAGGGAAACAGTTTCACAGCACTTACGTAAGTTGTTGATCATTTAACTTGGACGCAAGGCCTGGTCTAATTATAGGACTCACTTCTTTGAATCCTACAGAGCCTGAAGCAGATCCTGGTAACAGTTAGGTTTTCAGTTAATTAGAGTCAATTTCCCCATGTGAAAAATGAGTAAAATGCAGAACAAACCTCAAATACCCTTGAGGTACGTAATGTAACTACTAGCTGGACAGATAGATATTTTTAGGAAAATAACCATCCCCAGATTAGCCACCCAAACAGTGAGGCAGATTGCCCAAGGCCATTTCCACACATCAGGATGACATCTCTCTGATACCCTGAAGGGAGAGCACAGCAAAACAAAGATGAGCAAAACAGTCCAGTACTGGGAAAAAAAAGAATCTCATCAACAAGCCTCTCTTTGGCTTATTTTATATATAAACCCTATCACGGATTCAGTCCCACTAAAGGTTATGTATCATCTGGCAGTTATATGAAGAAACATGGTAGTTAATGAAGTGCTTCCAACTCTTGAACTTTTTCCTGTACTTACTTGAAAACCCATCCTCCAGGGTAACTGACAGCCTAAGATCTCTGTTTTCATTAAAATGAAATTATCACTGTTCTGGGTGGAGAAGCAGCAGTGGAGGCAAGTAACTACTCTTCAAATACTGGCCCAGGCCAAGGAAAACACCAATGTCTTCAACAGTCACAATTCCAATCCTAATGATTTACCTGTTTAGATTGTTCTGCCACTTCTAATTTTAAGGGATTAAATCACTTTATTTTATAGACCAACATTTGTTAAAGAACCACAAAATAATTCACAGAAACAAATGGTTAAAGAAAGTAAAGAAGTGGGGAAGAAATGAAAATGACAATGTAATTAATACTCCTTACCTTAAATATAGCACTACTCAGAAGCTCCCATCCTCATAGAAATGCAGAATTCATGTTCTTTTCAGAAGTAGTTCTCAAAGAAAAAATCAGTTTTAGACTCTCAGTATAGTGCTAAGAAGGAAAATTTCCTTCTAGGAATATATTTAAACCTAACAGTTCAATTAAGATTAATTTTTAATGACTGACCTTGTTTCCAAAAGAATTTTAAGTTCAGACATCAAACACTGATTAAAGAACTTTGTATTTGGCACTCAAGTCTTAATTTTCACCTGTATGAAAAAGGAAAACCTGGTTGAACTATAAACCAGACTTGGGAGACTGTAAATAGCCAATTGATAACCCTGCCAAAAAAATTTATGCTCACAGCTGACCAGTCAAAAGAGTATCACACCTGGGGTTCTGGCAGGCTGCAACACTACATACCAAGAAGTGTTTTGTGAGTACTGTGTTCTCTTACAGCTTTATTCCAGAGGACGATTATCTGCCACTTGTTTATGTCAAAGAGATGGTGTCTGCAAAGCTACACACAGAATGTAGACTTACATGCTTAGAGAGTAAGGAAATTTTGTATTTAACTGCTACAGAAACAACAACTACTGACAGATGACAAGGCAAGCATTTTGTGTACACTGAACAGAACAAATTGACAGCAGAAGAGTTTCTTTAAATTTTAGGTCATGATTCCCTTAATCATTCTGAATATTAAATAAAAGTAACAGACCCTATCAGTTACTACATTGTTCAGTGTATTATAGTAATGGATTACTACTACATGAAATTATTTTATAAAATTGTGAAAAATATAATGAATAGGCTAGCAAAGACAATGAAGTTTCCATATACTTTTCATTTTCTTCAGTTTTTGCTACTCAGTGGATAGTTCGCCTACTTGCGCACAGGACTCACTGCAGAAGAGGAATTCAGGTGCTGGAGATGAGACAGAGTAGATTTCAGCATGAATGCTGCCAGTCTGATTTCTGGTTGTGGTAGCATTTGAGTGTGTCACGGGTTAGGGCTGGGCCAACCACCAATCCAGTGGCAGAAATTCTCTATTATCCCCTTTTCCCCCACTTCAGGGAGGAAAAGGGGAATTAACGGAGAGAGACTTGTGGATTGGAAATGAAACTTAAACTATTTTAATGAAAATAAAATGTGTGTATGTGTGTATAAAACCAGTATACAAACCAGTACCACACCCCCCATCCCTCCCCCCCTGATGGCAACTACTTCATCACTGTTGCAGAAGGACTCAGCAGCAGACAGGACTCAGACTCAAGGGCTAGATCCTGGAACTCAGAAACTGAGATCAAAGGCAGAACAGACACAGTCCTGTAGCAGCAGAGCTGGGCTTCTGATCCTCATAAGGCTCAGGTGCTCAACCTTCAGGAAGGGTAGAGACCTAAACCTCTACTTTTTTTGTACTGGCTGTTAATTAGGTGCTAAATAGCTTAATTCTGCACCTGTTTTGCTTGGATCTTAGGCCTTCTAAGAGACCCTAAGGCCCAAGCTTGATGTCAAAGTTTCAGGGACTGAATATGATCTGTATGGCATGGAATATCTTGTGTGGACTTCTCAAACTAGGACAGGGTGATTAGTTGGGTTTTGGTTATTCAGTTTTTGGGGTGGTTTTTTGTTTGGTTGGTTTTTTTTAAATTACTATCTTCAGGTCTCTATCTTTTGTGTTTCACCACAGTGTGAAGTTACAGTGGTTTATAGACTCATACTGTGTTCTGTACTAACGCTCACAGGACAGATGACATACTTACTTAAATGGGGAAAGACATGGCAAGGGATGCTTTTCCTAAGTCCTTCAATGAATGACACAGTCAGACTACCATGAAATGCAGAGGCTGGAACACTGTGTCTCCATGGAAAGTGCCAGAAGAACAAAGTGGGAGTTGACAAAAAAATAAAAGATCTTCTAGTCTGAGATTGGTTGGTTGGTTGATTTTGCTAGTGAGTCTTTTATGTACCACTTGCTACACACTGAAGAGTTTGCAGCCACATCTCTCTAAATGAAATGAACTTAAATGTTCAATGAATATTTTATCAGTCTTTCATTTACGCCAAGTTTCATTTCATCAGTTTTCCTAGATATGACACCTTGAAGAGCCTGCTGAATATCTGAGATAAAAGCATCCAATTTAAGACAGTCCCTGAGTACATTAGATTTATAGAAGAACAATAGCTTTACACCTAACTCTATAATGTTACTGGCACTGAAGTATAAAAAGAGCTGCTTTCTAGTAACAACACAAAAAAGAGATTAAATGTATGGCCTGACTCTTACCATCTGTATTATATGTCCAAGAACAACATCTAAAAGCCTCTCTAAAATTCTGAATGCAGTTAAGAAACAGTCCCCACCAATATACTCATGTTGTTTTGCATGAAAGTAAGAGTAGCACAAGATGCATCCAGAAATGAGGGGGAATGTGGGCACTCAGACACTGCAAATAACACAACAGCTGCCAGAGCAGCATTATATAAGTCTTCTTGTATTTCACAGCCTATGGAGAAATGCCAAGAGCAAAATAAAATTAATGGCAAGTGCTGCCTGCCCTGACACAGACCACCCACCTCCTAATTTAAACAGCCTTGGTGGTAGATAGATCTGCTTTTCAGCAGAGGGGCACACAGCAGCTCTTTATATTTTTGGGTTAAGATACCTGTTTCTCCAAGCCTGTTTGTATCAGGGCATCTTTGGTAAATAATACGGCGGAGAGTCAGTTCTTCTGGCATTGCAAGGGGGCAGTGGAATTCTGCCACTTTACAACTGAGTTTCTAATTCAGGCTTCAGTTTTCTTGCATTGAAATGGCAGTGTTGATAAGTATCTACTCCCCAGAGCTCATGTCAACCTGTAAGCTTAACATGTCACACATTGGTTTTGTGATTTCAGTCTCATCAAAATTAGAGACAAAAACTAGCTTTTCTTTTGCCCCTCTCTGGCACACAGCAGCTTCATAATAGTGTTACTACAAGGATGATGCTAGAAAAGTGTGTGTGATGCCACCAATACTGATCACAGCAAGGAAAAAAAAGGTACTCAAACCACTTTAGAAGCTGTCAGGATCATGGTAGTGTCAGCTGTTCTGGAAAACAATAGATAATTAAAATGGGGTGTCTCTGTGCATGCATGTGCATATGTGTTTGTGTATAATTAATCAATGAATTGGCACAAAAGAAAAAAGTTGATAAGACACTTTGTCTCTCCCTCCTTATTCCTTTTAACCAAGTAATATGTATTGTGACAGCAGGTTGTAATTTAGCCAGGATATCATGTTCATCTGCCAGTGAACAAGTGCTACAACACTAGTCAGCCTCCCTAGACAAAGGGATAGATAGATACATTGGGTCTGAAGCCATACCAGGACTGTAATTCCAAGGCCTCAGAGCAGAACACCTTATTGACAGTCTGGGTATTATTGTTTCATTTAAAAGCAGCATTTGAAACAAATTAGGTTTGGAGGTCACCATACACTTTAAACTTCACGTCAAATTGTATCATACAAACTACAGTACTGCTAAATGTAGCCGAGTGGCTATGCAGCCTGCCTCCCTGAAGTTATTCATACATTACATGTCCTAACTACATCTACCAGCTTATGTTAAAAGATTGCCATGCAGACATAACATGACTATTATAACCTGGAAATACTTCCTAAAAAGCTCACATGCTGCAGCAAAAAAAAATGAACTTTAAAAGCCATCTAGTAAATTCTACCCCTTGTCTTAAGAGCACAGAGCTAAAGGTCAGTTTTCCAGTACTCATAGGTGTGCAGTCAACCAAACCTTTATTTATTTTAAGTTTCAGGGATGATGATTAGTGAGGGCTTTTCTGGCACTTCTGGAGAGAAGCAATTAACATGATATTAACTGGAGGGTTTTCTGCCAGTTCAGAGGTGTTTCCAAAATGCAACTAAATCTAGCTCCTTGGCTGCATTTTTATTGCCTTACCTGTGTTAGTGTGCCAGTGTATGAAGTGTTACACACCATACATCCAGGCAGTAACACACATCCCTCTCACCAGATCAACTCTCCTGACCTACAGAAGGAAAGAAGACCTTGAACCTTTTAAAACAGCTCAGATTGCCAATCTGCATATTGCAAAAGACTAAGCAGTTAGGCTGGATGACAAAGTACAAGCTCATTCTCCCACTAGAACTGATCATGGCCCTGTCAAAGCCCTGACTTCATTGCTTTTAGAGAAGACAGGTAATTGTGATAGTCCCACCCTACTCTGTCAGGCACAGTCTGAAAATCACT
>VWZO01016903.1:6556-92089 GCA_013396975.1 Bucco capensis | reverse complement strand
ATTCTATGATTCTATGATTATTCTAGTTTAAATTGCTAAGCAGTCCCCTATTCTAATATTGATAAATTTCATGAAAGACAGAGTTTGCACATTTACTTTGTTCAGAATAACCTTTAAAATATGAAACAAATTAATTACTTTAAAAAAAATTCCCATTCATGAGCCACTTGTCAAATCATTATCTTGCTGCCTGACTGTACTAATGAGAGCTAACATTCAATTTTTTCAAGGTCTTGAAGAAGGTATTTCATGTATCCCAGAAGGAAATAATGCCTTATTTAAAAATTAATAAAGAAAAATTAATTTAACTTTTATAGGTGATGTGTCAAAGTCCTTGTCTAGCTCTCAAGAAGTTCAAATTACATCTTTTTAAATCTAATTTTAAAATATTTTCAACACTGGTAGTAGAAGGAAAACAACTACATTTATGTAGGGAAAAAAAAAGAGTGCTCGATAATGCTCAAAAACATTGTAAACCAAGGTCTCTATCAATACTTCCTAAAGGTACTGCTTATCCATATAGTAGGATAAGACAAATAAGAACAGGGGAAAGGGGGATGTAACTGTCTGTAAACAGTATTCTGTAATCAAAAATCTTAAAGACCATTGGCCATGCAGATTGTGAAAATATCTCCAAGGTGCTGGAAAAACTTCAGACATAATTTACTTCATAAAGGTTTATAATTAAAGCAGTCTACAAAACGAACGAAGTTATGGTGTTGCCACAAATGCTGCATTACATGCTAGGTCCCCCATAACATTCTACTGGCCAAGGTAGAGAGCTATGGATTTGATGGGTGGACTGTTCAGTGGATAAGGAACTGGCTGGCTGGTCGCATCCAGAGGGTAGTGGTCAATGGCTTGAAGTCCAGCTGGAGATCAGTGACAAGTGGTGTCCCTCAGGGCTCTGTACTGGGGCCTGTATTGTTTAATATTTTTATAAACAATATCAACAGTGGCCTTGAGTGTACCATCAGCAGGTGTGCAGATGACACCAAGCTCTGGGGTGCTGTTGATAAGTTGGAGGGGCGAGATGTCATCCAGAAGGACCTGGACAAGCGGGAGAGGTGGGAGCAGGTGAACATCATGAGCTTCAACAAGACCAAGTGCAGGGTNGCATCCTGGGCTGCATCAAAAGAAGCGTGACCAGCAGATCGAGAGAGGTGGTTCTGCCACTTTGCTCTGCTCTGGTGAGACCTCATCTGGAATACTGTGTCCAGTTCTGGAGCCCTCAATACAGAAAGGACATGGACCTGATGGAGCGGGTCCAGATGAGGGCCACAAGAATGATCGGGGGCTGAAACACCTCTCCTATGAAGACAGACTGAGGGAGCTGGGATTGTTCAGCCTGGAAAAGAGAAGCCTTTGGTGGGACCTACTAGTGACCTTCCAGTACCTAAAGGGAGCTTAAAAGAAGGCTGGAGAGGGCCTGTTTACAAAGGCCTGTAGTGAAAGGACAAAGAGCAATGGTTTTAAATTAAAGAAAAGTAGATTTAGACTGAGTATTAGGAAAAAGTTCCTCAGCACGAGGGTGGTATACTGGAACAGGTTGCCCAGGGAGGTAGTTGAGGCCCCATCCCTGGAGGTATTCAAGGTGAGGCTTGACAAGGCTCTGGGCAACCTGATCTAGACGGAGATGTCCCTGCCCACTGCAGGGATGTTGGACTAGATGACCTCCAGAGGTCCCTTTCAACCCAAATGATTCTATGATTCTTTTAAGTGTAGTCAGAAGCTATGAGAATATCAATAGGTAGATTTATGTAGTCTCAGTCTTCCTTTTATTCTTGTTTTTATTCTTGCTCTTCCTTATGCATGTTTGTAGTCATTATAGTTTTGTTATAATTATTCTATTTTACATGCTGTAACTGATCACTTTTGTTATAAAGTCTGCAAGCCTAGAAGTATAATACACAAATACCCGCAAATGAAGACTTCTTTTTTTTTTTAATTACATTCTGCGTTCTCTGAAAATCAGACACTCCCTTCAGTGCAGTTGATGCTAAGGAAAGCATTAGTATAAGTAACACACAGTATCACAGTATGTCAGGGGTTGGAAGGGACCTAGAAAGATCATCTAGTCCAACCCCCCTGCCAGAGCAGGATCACCTAGATGAGGTCACACAGGAATGCATCCAGGTGGCTCTTGAATATCTCCAGAGAAGGAGACACCACAGCCCTCCTGGACAGCCTGTTCCAGTGCTCCATCACTCTTACTGGAAAGAAGTTCATCCTCATGTTAATACTAAACCTCCTGTGGTCCACCTTGCTTCCATTCCCTCTTGTCCTAACATTGGATGACATTGAGAAGAGCCTGGCTTCCTCCTCCCGACACTCACTCCTAACTTATTTATAAGCATTAATGAGGTCCCCTCTCAGTCTCCTCTTCTCCAGGCTGAAGAGACCCAGCTCTCTCAGCCTGTCCTCATAGGGCAGATGCTCCACTCCTTTAATAATCTTGGTGGCCCTGTGCTGGACTCTCTCCAGCAGCTCCCTATACTTCTTGAGCTGGGGGCCCCAGAACTGGACACAGTATTCTAGGTGGGGCCTCACCAGGGCAGAGTAGAGGGGGGAGAATAACCTCTCTCGATCTTCTGGCCAGTCTCCTTTTAATGCATCCTAGGATGCCATTGGCCTTCTTGGCCACAAGGGCACATTGCTGACTCATGGTCATCCTCCTATCCACCAGAACTCTCAGATCTTTTTCTCCAGGGCTGTTTTCCAACAGATCAGTTCCCAGTCTGTACTAAAATCTAGCCAATGGATGACTACACAGCCTTAATTATATGAACATGAGATAGTTGGTTGTGTCCTTTCTGTGTCATGACACGTTCCTATGTAGCCCATCACTGATCTGAGGCAAGGAGGTCATATTGATTCACAGAGAAAAGAGTAGAGTTTACTCTGCTTTCCAAGCAGCCATGCTTTAAGATGTTTTGAGCACATAGTACTAACTTGGCGCCTCAGAAGCTTCATATGCAAGACAATACCTGCAGGTAGCTGAATTCTGCTTCCTAAGAGCAACCTCTTTCAGCCACAAAACAACTAACCTTTTAACTCTTTGTGTTCTGCAGGGTTCTTTCAATCTACATTTCCCTGCCCCTGCATTTGGCAGCCTCTCCAAGTGCAGACAAGGTTTAAGTGCTTCATCCAGGACTCCTTTACCCTGTATATTTTAGTGGGCAGGCCCTGAAGACACTCATGAAGCTCCCCATGGCTCGACGTAGCCACAGGAGCTCAGCTGGTGCACAGAGAGGTGCAGTAACTAAAGCAGATCCCTACAAAAAGGCTGTATCCCTGGACACAGAGGTGCCTGCAGTCAATGGCTAGGATAGCACTGCTGTCTTATGAGACTCAGAACATGGGTTAGGTAAGCCCTTGGTCTGTACCAGTAAAGTATCCTAATATTTTTGTGGTTTTAGCTTCTGGTAGGCTTTAACAATGCTTGACTCTGATTCACCTTTCTTCCAAATCAGATACAATATAAGAATATCCATTGGGAATCATGCCACTCTATCAGTTCTCCAAATATGCACCTGTTTTCTTACAGAGCAGGGCCAGCTGTTTCCCCGTCTGCTTAAAAGGCCTTTATGCTTTTCTGCACTCTACTCTCAGCCTGTGTTATCACATGAATTTAGGAGAGAACTCTTGGAGATAGTTTTTTGCAGCATATGTGCAGGAAGGTTTTCAACTGTAAATTGCTAGGTCCTCTATGACTATCAGGCTTTCCTAAAAGGCATGGAAAGAGCAAAGATGAAGACATCATTCTCCAATGTTTTTATGAATACTTTGGCTTCTTTAAATATAAGTTGTATCAGAGAATAAACATCCAGGCAACAGATGTGGATTCCTTAAATGCCAGAGACCTTATGAAAATCAGAAATAACAGGGAAAATATAGATTAAAAGTGCAACAAGTTAATCTTTGAAAAAATCTGCAGGGTAGCTACTTACCATAATTTGTTGTCTTCCTGCTAAAAAATAAAATTTTGGCATCTACCACATTAAATATGTTTCTGTCACAGCAAAGAATGGAGCTTTCTAATTTGATGATCTCTAGAAGAACAAAGTGCTCATCTTAGTCTTAAATTTGTATTATATTCCAATGCTTCAGTAAAGTCTACAGGCATGTCATCACGTTAAATTATTACTATGTTATTGTTTATTTGCATATTTTTATTAGGTCCCACTGTGGATCTTGATACTCTCTGAGATTTTCATGCAGATCTGATTACCACACTTAGATTTATGCAATTCTGTCATCATTGAAAGGCCTGGAAATGCTTAAAGTATGTGAAATTAAGGTCATGCATAAATATTTGTAAATTCATTATATTTTGGAGTCAAAATATATCAATTAGTTACATATTGCTTTGATTCCTTCACTGAGATTATGATCTAAAGATCGTAAACTCTTGTTGACTGCTCTGAACTGTGGTTCAGGTAAAAGAGCTTGCAGATTTTTCCAGTAAAAATCACCTGCAGGAGCAAGCACAAAGAATCATGATATAAGTCCTATTTAAGATGGTAAAGAATGTCTTTGAACAGCTTTATGTTATGTTTACATTATTTTGGAAGAAGATCTGACTAAAAGAATTTTGATCCATCCATGCTAACTGTTTGTTCCCATTTCCTAGGATAGCCACTTCTATCCATCAAGGATGTTGCTGAGGAAGAGGAAGATAGGAACCCTTTAGTCTTGGTCTGCCATCTACACAGTGGAGCTTCCAAACACAACTGAATTTTTTTGGACAGATACCAGGTTTAACACTGATCCTGGCAGAATTCTAGCAGTAAGTTTTCTCTGATGATGGTTTGCCACAGAAAGTACACAGACAGATACTTTTTTAAATGTCAACCAATTATGAATTAATCTACTGTGTGTCTTCCTGACACAATTCAACATTATATTTCTTTTACCCCAGGAAGTAAAAAATCCTGACATAACTCTAAGCACATTATGTCTACATAGGTTCTTTGTCAACCAAACTTATAATCTCATCAAAAAATAAATTCAGGTTTTTGTGACAAGACCTATTTTCCGTTAGATTATATTGGCTAGCATTAAGTACATTCTGATCCTTTGATTCCTTATTAGTTTAATTCCTTATAACTTGTTCCATTATTCTGCTCTCAGTGTCAGAGACAGACTAGTAGTCATTTGTGCTATCCTGCTACTGTCTTTGATAAAATATTGATTAATTGTTATACTTCTTATGAGAAATATTCTGATATTTCTTCACTGAGACTCTTGCCAATTTTCCTTCAGTTTCAAGCTACTTAAATTCTCTCTCTTATGAGCACTTCTTTGAAATCTGTTCCGTAGTGCAAAGTAAAATGTAGTAAACCCACATTGTATCTGATATTGCATAAAAGCCATGAGAAATTGCAAATACTGCTTAACTTCCAAGGCAAAATACAAGGTGGTAAAGTTGATCCGTACTGCCAGAAAACACTAGGAAAGCTCTTGACAATACAGGCCTATTTCTTTGACTTCATAATGAGTTCCCCGAGGAGTTCAATTTTGTGCTGTCTAGCTTCATTGCACAACTTCACACAACTCTATTGCTTATTCTCTACATGTCATTTCCATGCTGGAAAGGATTTTCCAGGTTATGGATAGTGACCTCCATCAAATCTCCAATCCTAGAAGTAGGAAATCCATTTAGGTCTGGTCAACATGAAGAAATTGGCCATCACAGTGACTTTATTCCAGAGCAATAATTTTATTCACAATGCAGAGCAGAATAAAAATGACTTTTAGTTCAGAAGAGAGTACAGTCCAAGAGCTGTAAGAGTGGAGCTTCCGTGCAAGAGCAGAGGCACCAGAAGCCTGAGAGAATGGTGAGGCCAATGGAGCACGTTATTTACTGACTTAAGCCCCATCTCACAGCCCTCAAAAGAGGTGAGCAGAACAGGGCTATCCCAGTAATCCTGGTCAGCTGAGAGCCCATTGATTTCCACGCAAATCTGTAGTGTCAGGACTGGTCCAAGATCAAGCCAGGAAGCCAAGTGAGCAAGGCCAGGTCAAAATCAGCAAGGTACTCAGCTGGCGCAACATGCCTCCACTGTTCCTCAGGCAAGGACAAGGTGAGGGCTGTGCTGCTCCTGATCCAACAAGAAACGGCTTCAATCAAGGCTCCCCATAACCCTTTTTCACACTCAAGACTTTCTATGTTCTGTAGTGAAAGGACAAGGAGTAATGGTTTTAAATTGGAGATGAGTAGATCTAGACTTGATATTCGGAAAAAGTTCCTTACCCGCGAGGGTGGTGGAACACTGGAACAGGTTGCCCAGGGAGGTGGTTGACACCCTTTCCCTGGAGGCATTCAAGGTGAGGCTTGACAGGGCTCTGGGCAACCTGATCTAGTTGGGAATGTCCCTGCCCACTGCAGGGGGGTTAGAGTAGATGACCTCCAGAGATCCTTTCCAACCCAAATAATTCTAGGATTCTGGGATTATAATGTTATGTAACTGCATGGTGTCAGAGCTGACCATGCCAGAGAGGATGAGGACACAAGGCCTTCCAGTGTGCTCAGTGCTCTGGCAAATACTTGCACACCAGACTATGCTGTAACAGCCATTGTGGAACAGCTTGTTCTATGACAGACAGTTTCAATATTAAATAAGAGTCTTACTAACTAGCTGAGATTCTTACTATACTTTACTTCTGCCAGTCTCCCAGTGATCTCCCAGTGGAGAAGATTCTTTAGGTCACTGCCTGTAGCTGTCTAATGCAAGAAGAATTTAATGTGGTATGTCTAGCTCTTGGTTGTGTGATTAAACTGTTGGACTGATCTAAGCTCTGAAATGCCAATGGTGATATGAGGGTGATGAAAGACTTCCTGAGGTGCGGGTTGATATAAAACTTCTGTTTTCTTTAAACTAACTTCCAGCCCAAAAAGCTCAGCAGCAGCTGCAAAGTAGGTCTAACTAGGTTTAAGGTTTAACTACCTCGGCAGCCTTATCTCCTCAGACGGTAAGATTGACGGAGAGATAGACAATAGGTTGGCAAAGGCATATAGTGCTTTCGGAAAACTCTATAAAAGAGTCTGGTGAAATAAACACTTGAAGATAAGTACAAAGATCAGTGTTTATAGAGCCATTGTGCTATCTACTCTTTTATATGGTTCCGAATCATGGGTCATCTATCGCCACCACCTACGTCTCTTGGAGCGCTTCCATCAGCGCTGTCTCCGTACAATCCTAAACATCCACTGGACAGATTATGTGACTAATTCCTCTGTCCTAGAACGTGCAGCAATTTCAAGCGTTGAGGGCACGCAGGATGACTCTTGAGGAAAAAAGACAGCCTAGAAAGAACCGTGTCTTGCAGGTTATACCTCCTGGGGAGTCCTTCTGCTGTGCCTTTTGGAACCGCTCTTGTCTGTCCCGCATTGGCCTTTTCAGTCATCAGCGTGCTTGTAAAAGGCGCTGATGAGGAGCGTGGGTGGAGCCCTCCCTGGATCTTCGTTCGTGAAGCCTAGCCATGATGATGATGATGAGGTTGTGTGATATTTGGTTGTGTGATTGGATTTCAGCCGGAGCGAAGAACTCTGTACCAGGGTCCTGAGCACCTCACCTGATAGTTGGTTGCAACATGTTGCAAAGGGAAGGTTTGATTTGGATTGTGAAATTTCACTAAATTTTCTAAATGTCTTTTCTTAAGCACTCTGAGAAGCTCTGCTTTAATGTGAAACAGAAAAAGCAATACTTAGCATGCTTCCAAACAGGTTAAAAATACTTCTTTCTCACTGGAAGAAGATTGCAGTTTTAGAAGGTTAATTCTCTATTGAAAAAAAAAAAAATTGTAGCATAAAAGGATTTGTTAAAGACATATCTGGGATGTGTTCAAGCCATTGTGAGTGATCTAGTTGTCAGAACCTAACAAGTCACTACTTGTCATCTGAGCTCCAGTAACAGTTCATCAGCATCTTTCTTGTCCTTGCAAAAACAAAGTGAAACCAAAGAGAAAGTTTATGCTAATAGATTTTATTTCACTAGTGCAGCAGGCACAAGGCAAGCAGCTCACATAGACTCATGTACTATGAATGTCTGATAAGCAATAAAAAATCCTGTAATTGTAAAAGCATATGCTATTATGCATGTTTGATTTTATCAATATATTGGAGAATTATACATATTTCAAACTCAGTAAGGAGGCTTTGAGACAATTCAATTATTCAAGACCCTCTGAACATGAGGATTCAAAAGTGCTTTGACATAGTGCTCCTTCCGTATTCATATTTTGCTGTGATTAAAATTGTATAAGCAGATGGTTCACTAACTTAAGNGGCCACGCTTCGTTTGATGCAACCCAGGATGCGATTAGCCTTCTGGGCTGCCAGTGTGCACTGTTTGCACTGTTTCAGGTATATGTAGTAAAGATTAGTATCCCAAACTCAAACTATTACTTAAAGAAGTAGCTTTCTTTTGTGGGAATAGTAACATTTTAAGCAGCAGATTAGTTTAAAGTCCATCAGCTTTGGATTATATGATTTGCTGGCAGTGACTTTCTAAATTCCTTTAGTAAGAAAATACACAAATGCCTACTGAAGTCCTTCGAAAAGGCTCTAAATACATATGAATTGTCCATTTGCCTTCCCTAAGGTCATATGCTTTTTCTTAAATGGACTAGATATAGGCTTGTCTGTTTACTTAGATATGTGCCAAAAACTTGAAATTTGAGTTTATGCAGGTGGGAGCTTCTAAACAGCAGAGAACCAACATTGCAGCAGGCTGCTTTCATGGGTTGTGTATCTCCATGCAAGAGGAGCAGGACACATTAACAGCAGACTATTCATTGAAGACCAAAATACTTTCTGAAAACAAATATCTCACAGATGTTTATACTGAGATGCTGAAAAGTCAATATCTTTGCCTACTCATTCCATTGAGAATTCAGGTTCAACCTGTCATGTCTAAAAACCATAATGCAATTTGTCATTCCTAAACAGTACCTGCTTACACCTGCCCTTTTTCCTCTTTTTTTCCCTACTTGGAAATTCTAGAGCTAGTATAATACAATAATAATGTTCCTAATGATATTGTTCCTGGCTGTAGTAGATAAGTGATGAGCTAATCAATTTAAAACAGCTGTGTTGTATCACTGACACTGTCAATTATGATTCTAACAGCTTAAATAAACATATCTGTTTCTTGCTACATATATATATATATACACGTATGTGTAGGTATACATATATAAACATAAGCATATATGAATCAACACGTAATAACTGAGATACCATAGTCTACATCTTTATCTACATATACATTGGATAACAAAAAGTGAAAGACACATATGATGAACAGATATATTCGTTCTGCACACAAACACAACTCTGTTGCTACTGAGATAGTGTTGATCAGATCATACTTCATCACCAATACAGACTAGCAAATAAGTAATCACTTAAAATGTTCAACATCTCATCAGTTCTCTGATTATCCTTTTTTTTTTTCTTTTCCACTGTCAATAACTCACATACCTGTATTAGGCTTAATCACATCTTGAAAGTTTTGCCTTCATAACTGTGGAAGACATAAAGATGATTTTTATCATTTTGATTTTTTTTCATCTTTTCCAGGGTTGAGGTGAGTAAGAGCTAAATTCTCTGTAAGAGCTAAATAATCTGACTGTGGTTGATGTGATTCCATTAACAACACCATCTTCAACTGTACAACTAGGTATGAAAGAGGATGTTTCTCCACAGCCACAGTTTTAGCAGCAAAAACTATAACAAATCTGTGATTACAACTGCAAAAGTCACATCACACTAGTTTTCTTATGTGGGGATTGTTTGTTTATTTGCTTGCTTTAAAACAGCAAAAGAACTTACAGATGAATAAATATGTCAAAGGGGTAAAGCAAAAAGAAGTGTCAGTAAAGCATTAAGACCTTATAAGGTTGCCTAATAAACTGTTCACATAATACCAGTTGCAATCTCAGAGTCTCTGGCTATTTTCTTCGGGAAGGGAACCCCATATTTACATGATTATGGGATTTTCACTCGTTTGAGAATTCCTGGAGACTAACACAGCATTTAAAGTGTACTAGTACCAGAAGACCTTGGATTCCCTATGAAAGAAAATGATATAACTTCTCCCTACTCCAAACAGTAAGCAACTCCATCCTATATTATTACCAGCTCTCACGATTTCTAATCATTATGCATATGCAGTGATTAAGTATGCCTGTTAGGGAAAGGTGTAACATAACTTTAGTGTCCATGGGGAAAAAAAGGTTGATGGGGCTAAGTGACATAGTCTCTGTGCAATAGGGTTCAGGGTAACCAAACAGACCTGCTTATTTCCTTGCTGTTTTTCTTTGTTTCCCTGCTCTGATGAACAGAAACTGTGAGTTGAGTTTTCTTGTAAGTACTATATTAGGAGACCAACACATATACAAGCTAATGAAAAGCAGACTAGACCTACTGAATACAAGGAAGATGAAGCAGTTACATCACACAACAGTTTTTTCAAGCACAAAATATTAAGTGTCCACAGACTTCACAGGTTAATCAGACCTCCAGTGAAACATCCACTACTTTCTTAAAAAATACTTATATAAGCAAAACATTTCCTAAGCAAATTACTTTTTTAGCTAATACTTTACCATAAATATTCCATCTGTTAAATCTTCATTTTCCNAGCATCACAGGCTACATCACATATTGAGCTGAACTTCTGCACTTCCTTTTAATAAGGGCAGTTATGCAGGGAACCAGAAACTGAGTAATCAGTTTACTCAGCTAAAGACAGGCACTCTTGTCTGAGAGAAGGATGTTATTTGCTGTGGTAGATATGGTATGTCATCATTACTAGCATTACTTTAGAGACATTTTTTTTCCTGTGTTTCCATTTCTCAAATATTTCACATAGCAAAGTCTCACATCTACAGTGAAAGGCATTACACCCTACTTCAGAATACTTTTACACATTGTCTTTATCAATATTTTAAGTTCTGCTATCTTACTTTAGTGTAAAGATCAACAATGGTGAGTCACCTTGACTTGGAAGCAACATTTTAAAAATAAAAATAATGGGATCAGCATGATAAATATACAAATATTTCACCACTTCCAGTAAGGACTTCATAATGACCTCCTCTATGATTAAGTCAATTTGAATTCATTAGCTGTATTTACACTGTCTTGTTTCCTTAATATTGAAAGAAAAACATGTGGTGTAGAAGTCTATCTTTACTCTGAGAGTCAAGCCCCAGGCATTCCTTAGAGTCTTTCTGGTATCTTGAGAAGACAGCACAGACGGGTGTATCTGTGGCAGCAATTTGAAATCTGCACCCTCTGGCAGATCTCTTTCCATCTTTCCATCCACCCACACTGGAATCATCATTTCCCAAAGTAGACATGCCACCGTACAAAGTATGATAAAGACAAAGCAGCAAGACCAACAGGAGGGGTGGGGAGCGGGAGAAGATGTGAGAGTGAAGAAAACCCACACAGCATCGTCTGCCATTCACCATCAGAAATGTTCATTGCATGGTATTTAGGTGTGGCCTGAGGTATTTCTTATAAAAAGAATAGCAGCATACTCTGCCCTCAGATAAGCTAATGCATATTCCTTAGTGGAAGGAAATTTGGGCTTGATTTTCTCTTGGTTTATATTGAGAAAAGCCAAGCTATAGAAGCAGGAAATTACACATAAAGGCACTGAATTTCTGTTTCCACATCCTGAAAAACACTGAAAAGTCAAACTTTGTCTGAGTTCTGGACCTTAGGTCACCATTCTTTTGAAATGATGACATTATTTTATTTCTACATCATAAAATGGACAAATTTGGAGATGCTCAGATGGTGAATCTGGAAAACTGAGATGTTATTTTATGGAATTCTAGTGGTACTTTACCTTGGTAAAAACAAAAAGGGCTTAGATTTTCCAAACTGAAAGCTTTCTACCATTCTATCTTCATTTCTATTTCCTTTCCTTTATTTTTATTTTAAATGTGGTCAAAGATTGTCTCAAGTAATCTCTTCTCTATACTCATCATTCTAACCTGGCAGTTTCCCCCTGTGAGATAAAAAAACTTATTTAAGGTGGCTAGAAATATCCACCTCTGAAGTTGGTTACTGAGCAAGTATAGAAAAGTGATACTGATGTTTTAATTGTAAAATCAGCCATGGTATCTACTCACATGCAAATGCCTGTGTTCCACATTTTTGCCATGGTACTAATCACCCAGCTGTGGAAGCAGCAATGTTTGCCAGTTTGGATGCTGGTTTGCCTTGGCAAGAAGAGCAGAGTCTGCACTCCTTTAGCTAATTTTAAATCCACAAGATCCACTGAGACTCTAGTATTGATTCTTGGGTGTTAAAACAGAGCAGGATTAGAAGATATTTTGCTTTTGTGGGAATCTGAAAAATAAGTTTGAAATTACTTCCATGCTGAGTTCTTGTTATCTACATCTATTTTCACTTGTTTCATTTAACACATTATATTTCCAACAAATATATGTAAAAAAATGCTTTCTTAGGCATTGTTATGTGGTTATTCATGACTGAGGAATGACTTTATTCGGAATCTTTAGAGTATTTTGCATTGTTCTATTCTGATGTCCTAATAAGGTCAGTAAGGGTTTTACACAATAGTGTTAATAAGAAACACAGAAATAATCCCAGTTTAAACTATCTGATAACTCATTACTGTGGTTTTCCAAGCTTGTCATTTCAGGGAAAGATGCTTTCAGTGACTAAAATTTGCAACTCTTGCCATAAATATAGGACACTAATTTAAGCAGTATATATGCTCCCCAGCTGACACTTCCTGTGGGTTAACATATTAATACCTTTTCTGGAATTCCCATCAGGCCCTTGCAATGTAGGGGGTGGACAGCAGGTGGGCAGAGGTCTGGCCTCCTTCCCCAAAGCCCACACTAGCCTAAATTAGTGCAACCTAACTCAGCCAGCCAGGGCAAAGCAAAGCAGGAGTGACCTAGGCAGAACTAGGCAGCAACACAAAGATGCTGCAGTCCCATTCCTATGCTGCTAGAGCTGCCCTCATTGCTTCTAGGAAACAGAACTCCTTTTCTACAAGCATCAAGGATGCTTTGGTACAAAACTAGTGAGAGACTATAGGAGCTCAGAAGCTGTAGATTAATATTTCAATATAGGCTGAAAAGATTACTTCCTTAAACCTCCCTCTTTTGTCTCAGAGAAAGGTGGTTGTATGAAATCAAACCCTTGCTTGGTTTTGTGTGGCTGTTGAGGCTCCTTATTCAAGCTGAATAGCAGAGTTAAAGTGTACCTCTAAAAAGCTAAGAAACTGACTGTCCTTGAGGCTTGGGTGTTGAACAGGACAGTATAGAATAATGTTCACAGTTTATGCTAAAGATGTCTTTCTGGTTCTCTAAAATGAGATTTCTAAAAATAAGGAGGAAAGAGACAGGGAGACAGTGTCATGTTGCTTGTTACTCTAACCAGCTTACCAAGCTTTTCTACTTAAAAGTAATATTTTCACAATACTTTGAGTTAGTGTGTTACCATGCCAAAGCAGAGCAGTTCAGAGTGGCTGACAGCATTTCTGATTCAAGCTCTCACTTCAGCTTGGCATAGCTGTGAAGATGAAATCTCACTTTTCCAGAGAGCTGTAGTCCATTACAGCACACTGGGAATGCCTGCCAGTCACTACCCTTGGCTAGGCCATGTGTTACAAATGTTCTTGTATGTGACTTACAGCAGGACTGTACAGAGGAGGGGTTTACAGAGGAGGGGTGTACAGTAGGGCTGTACAGAGGATCACTGAACCCTCTGTCTCTGCTGGATCTTCTTTAGTTGGCATTGCCATTTTTTCAGTGTTTTCACTGATGAGGGAGGGAGAAGGACAAAGAGGTCCTGATCTGAGATCTGGAGCCTTGCTTTACACTCACATCCAATAAACAGGGTGTATACACTTCAGAAAACAGAACCAATTATTTACACTAAAAGCCAAAAAAAAAAAAAAAGATGCCAGAGAGAGTGAGGAAGGAGGGCAAAATTCCAATACAAATACTACCAATTATTTCCCTGTATTTATGTCATCACTGTATCATTATTGTGAATTAATAATGCTCAGGATATCTTTCCTGAAACCTCTAATGACTGTTTTATGCAGGTATGGGAACCAGCTCATGCAAATGATGGCATTTTCTCCTTGACTACTTCTGTTTGCACAGGCACAGTCTGAAAATCACTTGGGGTCTTCTGTGGCCCTTGGTGTGACAGCAGAGGGAGCATTAAACTCACTGCCCACAGTAAAGTGTGGGGATGATACCCATGTTCCTATAATCCTTGTATGGGTAGGATGTGCTCATTAGCCTTCTGGCAGTCATCCTAGGAGAAGGACAACTCTGATTCCAAACCCGGGCAGATGGAGCTCGTTTAGCCCTGTAAGGCCTTCCATCTAAGAGAAGGACACTCTAATAAAACCTCCATCCTAAGGACTTTGCTGCCAGCGTCCAAGCTTGCTAGGCCCTGGCAGATGAACCTTAGGACTAAAGGGTGGGTCCAGCTCTGTGCATGCTGTGTCTCACCTAAAAAAATCCATTGCACAGGCTCGAGGGTGCTATCCGCTATCCTCTTTTTATCAGCGCGCTTGGAAAAGGCGCTGATGAGGAGCGTGGATGAAGCCCTCCCTGGATCTTCGTTCGCGAAGCCTAGCCATACAATTCTTCTGTTTGCAAGAATCATAACTATAAATATATTTCAACTCAAGAGCTTGCTCCAGAGATGCCAGAGGATTTCTAGGCCCTGGACTAGAAAGGAGAGCCCCAGCTGGTTGGCCAAGCTCCCAGATGTCTGTCTGTATGATCTTGGTAAAGGCACTTCACATCTGTTTTCTTCCCTCATTTCCTTTGCTTATCTAAGCCTTAGTGTCACTATATGTAGCAGGGTGCCTCCCATTTGGCCTGCAGTTGTTACAACAGAACAAACTTCAGTTTCCTCTTCCCAGCTTCTTGCTTCCATTTTTGTCTTTGTTTTCATGTTTAGGCAAATGTGCCCCCCTGGTCCCCAAGGGTGCGTGTTTCTGGCTGGACACCCATGCAATGCTCATAGGTGGACAGAGTAAAGAAGAACATGTAAACCTGGTACAAATTTTGGCACCCTAGAATGCAGTTCTACCTGAAAGGTCCAGGTGACATCTGGCAACCCCACCAGTGGTGGGCCTGCTGGAGCAGTGTACCATGCAGCTTGTGCAGATGCTGTGGCATAAAGGGATTTCCCTGTAAAGGTGTTGCAGATCTCTTCATACCCATCATTTCACTGCATGCAAGTCCAGTGGGATGCACTCTAACCTCAATACTCTGAAGCCACTGAGCTTCATTGTCTTATCTCTATCTCCTCAAGTCTGAGAACTTGAGTAAGATGAAAGCATTTCAGAGGAACAAGACAGACTAAAGTTTTCATTAATGACTTGTATCCCTGCAATAACAAGGAATCCATTAGAAAGCCCGTGGCTAAAGACATATGCCAGTCCTCTCCCATGAGCATTTCCCACAGGCTGCACAATTTCTTCCAGAAGCTGAATTAATGTGTCCCTGTTTTACAACAGTATTTAAACTAATGATGAATTCACCATCTTCATGTGAAGCAACAGCATGTTCTGATATTAAATTACTTCTTTCTCTGTTAAGAAAATGCTTCTTTTTTCAAGATTGAATTTGTTTAACTTCAGCTTCCAATCACCGGAAAACTTCTGACTTACAAAAAACCAGCTTCTGGACACTGGCTGAATGTTGAGGTTAGATATACATACATTTGTCAGTAAGGCTGAAATGTCCTTGTCTAATTATTTTGTTTCCAAGTATAGGTATGTATAAAGTATGGTCAAGTTACTTTTCATCCTTCTCCTCATCCAGCTGAGCAGGTTCAGTTTATTTACCCCCTTATTTTTCAGTATCTAATTTATTTGCCCATCTGTTGCTGAATTCATTATAGTATTTCCAGTGGGCATTGTCTTTCAGTACTGATGTGCTATAACTCTTAAGTGTAATGACTTATTTACACAAAATAACGATGCATTATCGTAACTGCTGATAGCTAGACAATATCAACTTTTAGGTCAGTGATTATTTTTTAAATATTTCAAAAATATATTCCTTATGCCTTCTCCTTCCCTGTTTTCTCAGCAGGAGACAAGACTGAGTTTGAAGCAAAACTTTTAGCCCTTGCATCTTGAAAGTCTCTTACCAAGAAGTGACTATTATTTTACTTTGTCTTAAAAACAAATTTTGAGGCTATAAACTGTTTTTTCCAGACTGATTTTATGAATAATATTATTACTGAAGTGAATGTGTGCTACATAGTTTGGAAAATAAAATGGCCTTTTCTTGGCTGTTTGAACCATGTGCCCAAATGCAACTCTGATAAATCACTGACAATCATTCCTTTATATGATACACTTTAATTATTAAGCCTATTACAAGTAGACATCACCAAAAGTTTCCTAGAAGTGTCATTAACTACACAGTGAGTTTGTGTACCAGCTTTTGGGTTCTAAAGAACTTGACTTTTTTCTAATTTAGAAATGTTGTAAAGGAAGAATTCTACCAGTTAAAGTATTAATATTGGCACCCTCAATTCATTAGAAGTGAAAGCAAACACAGACATTAAAGGAAAAGGAGAAACATAGTCCCATATGTATTATAAATTCTAAATCTTGGGCATAAGAGATTAATTTTGCAAAGCCCAGTGAATGTTTTCAGTGAACACTGTGCATTTACTGCCTTTCTACACCTTATCCTAATTAGTGCATGTAACAATTCTGTTAAAACAATATAAGAGAAAAAATACCAATCACTCTATAGGAAAAAAAAATCTAGGTGGCCTTTGTTACCTTAATTCCACACTTCTGCTGTATCTTGCACCATGGAATATTTAATTGTATACCAACCCTCAGAGATTTCAAAACCTTTAAGTGCACTGGACTAAAAGCAGAACTGGACCCTAGTTCAGAGCTCCACCTACAGAATTGGGCTAATTTTTTAATCTCCTGAGTAACTAACTATTTATTAATAGTATATTTTTTTAATGAAACAAAGGCCTGTTCTGCTCAGCAGAGACCATTCCGAGTAGAAATTAGGCAAAAGGTTTACTTTAGACAGGTTTTTTTCTGTGAATTCTCTCTACGTTCTTTTTCCAATTTAATTTATGCTCTTTTAAAAAAGCAATAGTCTTTTGGGTTGGATTCACTACACCTATATTTAACTGTCTAAAAATTAGTCTCTTAGTCAAAGCTTGAAGCCTAAACTCCTTATTACGGCATTATTGTTAGATGATTAAAATTAGTTTTCAGCAAAGTAGGGTGAGTGTCAGGAGGAGAGAGCCAGGCTCTTCTCAGTGTCATCCAATGTCAGGGCAAGAGGGAATGGGAGCAAGTTGGACCACAGGAGGTTTAGTATTAACCTGAGGAAAAGCTTTTTTACAGTAAGGGTGATGGAGCACTGGACCAGGCTGCCCAGGAGGGCTGTGGAGTCTCCTTCTCTGGAGACATTCAAGAGCTGCCTGGACACATTCCTGTGTGACCTCGTCTAGGTGATCCTGCTCTAGCAGGGCGGTTGGACTAGATGATCTTTCTAGGTCCCTTCCAACCCCTAACATTCTATGATTCTATGATTCTATGGAAGCGAGCAAATATCTACCCTTCAAAAACACCAGCAGAAATTTTTGAATACAGAAGTATCTTCAAGGGAGTCTTTTGTCTTCTCTCGCTCTCTGTTACTGAGAACATTTTACAAGAGGTGGTCAGATCCCTGCACAAAAAAAAAAAGCTAGTGACTTGAGAACTGGAAACATCAAAATGTATTCAAAAAGAACAAAGGAAAAATGCAGTAGCAGGGAAGAAATCTTGTCAATGCTTAACAGTTCTGCACAGCACAAAATACCATATTTCTGATGCAATGTGAGCATGTCTATGTACAGCCAACTCTCCAACATGTGCTCTGCAGACTATTTGAAGTAGCATTTGCTGCGTGAAATGAAGATGAATCATGGCAGTAAGTGAATTTATGTATGTTGCTGCCTAAAGGACAGGGAACTCAAACAGGTTGCTATGTACAAAGTTAGTCCATCAAGTCTTTAAACCATTTTTTTCCCCTTATTTAGCCCCTCTTACACAAGAGAGCTATTGCTGCGTCACCTTATCCCCATACAGAACTTATTATGCACACATAGGCCCCTCATTCACTCCATATGCTCCACAGTGCTTTCCAAGAGAGTTATAATAATGTGGTTCCAACTACCATGTCAGTATAATTAACCCTTGGTCTCTTTACTGTATTTTGATACACTTGAAATATTACCTACACTTTAAAATCTCTGTGCATTAAACAGGCCCTTCCTACAAGCATTTTTTCTTCCACTTTCCCTACTTCATTTCAATATAATAACCGACTTATCAATATATTTGCGGAGTTAATGGAATCTCCAAGGACTCTTGAGGATCATCCCTTTCATTATTTTTCATCAAATAAATAAATTAAGGCGAGACATCAGAATATCCTAGCACCTGTCCAGAGGGCCCATGCTGAGGAGGAAGGAGGGAATAAGCTTCTCCTTACACACCTCTGCAGTTCAAGAGGATCCTCACTGGGTTTCTGGACAGCACTGCTCATAAATCTCTTGAAACTGAATTTCATGCTGCTGCTTGCGGTCTGCTCTTTCCTCTGATAACATGCTTCCAGAGTGCCATGCTTCCTCTGCCCCCTTCCCAGGCAGATGTGTGGGCTCTTCCCACCTTTCACTGCCAAGAAGCTTAGCAATGCAAAAGATGAATCCTGATTTCTCTTGGTCTGCTCAGCTTTTGCCTCTATTTTCACCTTATTCAGTCCTGTAATTTGGTAAATTGTGCATCTGCTGGAAGGGTAGTCAATAACACGTGCTGGTAGTCAATGGTGCATGCTGTTGGCTTCCCTCCAAGTGGCAGCTTGAAGCCCACTGCCAAGCATTGGTAAGAAAAATGATGGCTCTTTTAACTGCACTCAATAAAGGACCTTTGCTAAGCGCAGATTTACTCTGCTAGGACCTCATTTTTTGTTACCACTTTTTCAGATAGGCTTTTATGCTGACAAAATTGTGTAGTACAACACAAGATTTCCCATAGAGTGATTAGCAAAACCAGAAAAAATTAGAATAATTTAAAGAAAACTAAAAAACAAACATATTTCACTAGAGGAAAAAAAGGTGGGGGAAAAAAGGAAAAAACAGTTTAACAGCTCAATTATTCAGTTAAAGTAATAAAAATACCACTTCTTTAAGCAAACCAAAATTATGCCAGATTTCTTTATTCCAATTGAGGTACCAGTGAAAATGAGGATTTTAATAAACTGATGTATAAAGTAACACACTTCCTGCCCCCAGCTTCTCCTTTTAATCTGAAACATTACACGGTGGGTGTATGTGACAAACAGTGAGAGGGACAGGGGAAAGAGTAAGTACCTGCAACTTACTGAATAAATTATGACTTGATGGCAATAAACCATTAAACAATTTTCACTGGAATAAATGTCATTGATTATTGACTTAGAATATTTCTGAGTAATTACAAAATAGAGATAGAAAAGAGAGCAAGTGTTTTGCTGTTGCTTTTCTAAGATTGGCTCTTGGATACTATGTCATTGCTTTTAGTTGCCTTCAAGCAAAATTAAGACATCCTTGTCCTCAGAACTCTGGAAGAAGAATGAGGTTGCCCTTTTGGTCTGATGACTTTCTTAGAGAAGGAGATAAAAGGTTCCCCAACATCATCCATTATTATGTTTTGTAAGGCTGGTTTGCTGGCTTCTTTATAATAGCACATTGAAAACAACCTTTTGAATATAGAATCCCTTCTGGGAAAAGTTTAATTTTTTTTAAGGTAAAACTGTAAAACAAACTGCTTCTCTTTTGAGGTCTTTCATTTTTATAAGTTGTCTGCTTATCTCCTTTCATGGTGTGCTTTGTTTTCCACCCTTGGTTTTTGAGGACAAATGGAAAAGATGAAAAAGCAGAGAAAGAATCTTCCCATTGTTGCTCCTTGTACTGGATGTTGGTGCCCAGGAGAAGGAGGAGAAGGAGGTTCTGAGGCTAAGAAGTATTAGGGAATGTGAAAAGGAAATAGGCCGGTGGAGTTGCACCCTTTCCGCTACAGAAGAAGTCCAGCAGGAGGCGGTGAGGCCTTTCCCCTCTTGCCATCGTGCAGATGGAGTGGACCAGGTAGATGGGGGAGAGTGGAAACAGATCCCTCACTGGAGAGGTGTAAAAATCTCCCCCATCCTCCATCACCTTCCCAGGTGCCCTTAAAAAACAGATATGAGGCCCTGGACCCAGACAGTCAGGCAGAGGACAGGCAAGAAAAAGTTCTGTCTGTAAGGTCTACTGGTTGTATCCCAATATCTACTAGATGGATTACAACCTCAGCTACAAAAAAACACAGGAAGGTGTTAATAGTTGGAGAAGCCTCACTGAGAGGCATGGAGGCACCTATTTGTCACTCAGACAACCTCTCTAGAGAGGTTGTATCCCAATATCTACTAGATGGATTAAAACCTCAGCTAAAAAAAAATGCAGGAGGTTGTTAGTAGTTGGAGACTCCTCACTGAGAGGCACAGAGGCACCTATTTGTCACTTAGACAACCTCTCTAGAGTGGTTTGTAGCCTGCATTTGTGATATCATGAAGAAACTGCCCTATCTAGTCAAATCGGATGATAATCATGAGGAAAACCCATAACATCAAAAGGCACTTCACATCCCTTGGCAAGATGTTGAGAGTGTCGGGAGCTCAGATAGTGTTCTCCTCTCTCCTCGCTGTAGCAGCCTGGAACCCATGCAAATGGAGTCAAATTGGTAGGGTGAATGAGTGGCTGTGTGGCTGGGTTTTACAATATTGGATGTACCTTTGAGAGGCCAGGCATGTTAACAAAGGATGGGTTGCATCTGACCAGGTGGGGTAAGAATGTTCTGGGGATCAAGCTGGCTGGACTTATCAGTAGAGCTTTGAACTAGATGTGTCAGGGGGAGGGGATCCGCTTCTGAATGAATGGGAAAATAATGTGATTGCTAATACTTCAAGAGACAGGTGGATAATACCTGTGAATTACAAGGGAGCTGGTGAAGGCACCTACCAGAAGGTGAGAAGATCAATAGCCCAGCTGAAGTGCCTTTATACAAATGCATGCAGCATGGGTAATAAGCAGAACGAGTTGGAGGCCTTGGTGCAATTGGATAATTTTGATCTGATTGCTATCATGGAAACATGGTGGGATGATTCACACGATTAGAATATAGCAATAGAGTGCTACAGACTATTCAGAAGAGATAGACTAGGAAGGAGGGCTGGGGATGTTGCCCTCTATGTTAGAAAATGAATAGATTGTGAGGAATGGGTTCTGAGTAACAAGCATGAACAAGTTGAGAGTTTGTGTGTTAAACTTAAAGATCAGGCAAACAAAGGCCAGCTTGTGGTTGGGGTTTACTGTAGGCTTCCCGACCAATTGGAATCTGTTCATGAGGCCTTCTTACTTCAGCTACAGGAAGCTTTGAGCTCACTGGCCCTCATCCTGGTGGGGGATTTTAACTACCTAGACATCTTCTGGAAGAACAACACAGCAGGATGGAGGCAGTCCAGGCGTCTCCCAGAGTTTCCAAATGAGAACTTTTTGGCACAGGTTCTAGACAAACCAACCAGGGATAAAGCACTGCTAGATCTGGTGCTAACCAATGAAGAAAACCTCACTAAAGATGTGGAGATTGGAGGAAGTCTAAGCTGTAGTGACCATTCCTTAGTCAACTTTATAATCACTAGAAGCTTAGGCATGGCACAGAGTAAAGTAAGGACTTTGAAGTTCAGGAATGCAAATTTCCAGCTACTGAGAGACTTGTTGGGTGAGGTCCCCTGGGATACAGTCCCTAGGGACAGAGGAACGCATCAGAGTTTGCAGTTCTTCAAGAATACTCTTCTTAGAGCACACAAGATATCCATCCCTCTATGCAAAAAATCAAGAAGGGCAGGAAGGAGATTAGTGTGGCTGAACAAGGACCTGCTTCTCATGCTGAGGCGTAAGAATGAAATGCACAGGCAGTGGAAGCAGGGACAAGTGGCCTGGGGAGACTACAGGGAAATAGCTAAGAAGTGTAAGAATGGGATCAGGAAGGCCAAGGTGCAGATAGAGCTGAACGTGGTGAGGGTTGTAAAAAATAACAAAAAGGGTTCTATAAGTATATTAATCAAAAAAGGAAGATCAGGGTGAGTGTTCCCCCTCTGTTGAATAAGGAAGGAAATTTAGTCATAAGGGATAAGGATAAGGCAGAGCTGCTCAATGAGTTCTTTGTTTCAGTCTTTACTGGTAGCCAAACTTCCTGCAATGACCAGGACTTGGTAGCTCCAGATGAGTGTTGGGAGAGTGAAGGGCCTCCCACTGTAAGTGAAGAACAGGTTAGGGACCACTTACTGAAATTTGATAAGAACAAGTCTATGGGCCCTGATAACACACATCTTAGGGTCCTGAGGGAACTGGATGATGTTGTTGCAGGACCACTCTTCATCGTATTTGCAAGTCGTGGAGGTCAGGTGAAGTTCCAGGTGACTGAAGGAAGAGTAATGTGATACTAAGAAGTCAACATGGATTCACTAAGGGCAAATCATGCCTGACTAATCTGGTGGCCTTCTATGATGGAGTGATTGCAGCACTTGATGAGGGAAGACTGACTGATGTCATCTACTTGGACTTTTGTAAGGCCTTTGATTCAGTCCCTCATGACATCCTTATCTCAAAATTGGAGAGATATGGATTTGATGGGTGGACGGTTTGGTGGATAAGAAATTGGCTGGATGGATGCAACCAGTGAGTTGTGGTCAATGGCTCTTT
Source organism: Bucco capensis (assembly GCA_013396975.1). Lineage (NCBI taxonomy): Eukaryota > Metazoa > Chordata > Aves > Piciformes > Bucconidae > Bucco > Bucco capensis. The sequence continues at coordinate 69,255 of VWZO01016903.1, read as the reverse complement.
GTCTAGGTGGAGATCACTGATGAGTGATGTCCCTCAGGGCTCTGTCTTGGGACCAGTGCTCTTCAATGTCTTCATTAATGACCTAGACATGGGTTTTGAGTGCACCCTCAGCAAGTTTGCAGATGACACAAAGCTGAGTGGTGTGGTTGATGGGCCAGAAGGGCAGGATGCCATCCAAAGGGACCTGGATAAACTCAAAGAGTGGGCCCATGAGAATAAAATGAAGTTTAGTAAGTCCAAGCGTAAGGTCCTCATATCACCTAGATATGAGTACAGGCTGGGTGAGGAACTTTTTTAAAGCAGCTGTGCAGAGAAGGACTTGGGGGTCATGATAGATTAAAAACTGGATATGAGCCAGCAATGTATATTCGCAGCCCAGAAAGCCAACTGCATCCTGGGCTGCATCAGGACAGGCATGACCAGCAGGTCTAGGGAGGTGATTCTGCCTCTCTACTCTGCCCTTGTGAGGCCCCACCTGGAGTACTGCATCCAGTTCTGGGGTCCTCAGCATAAAAATGATGTGGACTTGTTGGAGCAGGTCCAGAGGAGGGCCACAAAGATGATTAAAGGGCTAGAGAACCTGCCCTATGAGGACAGGCTGAAGGAGTTGGGTTTGTTCAGCCAGGAAAAGAGAAGGCTTCAAGGGGATCTTATAGCAGTCTCTCAGTACTTAAAGGGGGATTATAAGATAGAAAGGAAGAGACTTTTCAGCTGGCCATATTTTGCTATGTCAAGGGGGAATGGTTATAAGCTGAAGGAGGGGAAATTTAGATTGGAGATTAGAAGGAAGTTCTTTCCTCGGAGGGCGGTTAGGCAATGGAACACATTGCCCAGAGAGGGTGTGGGTGCCCCATCCCTGGCAGTGTTCAAGGCCATGCTGGATGTGGCCCTGGGCAAGCTGGTCTAGTGTGTGGCATTCCTGCCCATGGCAGGGGGGTTGGAACTAGATGATCTCTAAGATCCCTTCCTACCTGGGCCATTCTATGATTCTATGATTCTCCATGGCAAATACTTCCTTGCAGCCCAAGGAGGAGCACAGCACAGAGAACCTCATGCCATAGCTGGTGGATGTACCCCAGAGGTGGGAGAGGGAAGCAGCAGCAGAAAGGAAGCACTGCATACTGACAGCAACTTGCTCCATCCACTCTGTACCCTAAGGGAAGCGAGAAGAGTCTGGACTTGAACTAAGAAAGGGAAGAAGAAAGGTGTTATTTTAATGCTTGCTTTTGTTTTTCACTACCTGAATCTATTTTAATTGGCAATACATTAAGTTATTCATTCCTAAGCTGAGTCTGTTTCACCCATGATGGCAACTATTAAGTGATCCCCCTGTCCTTACCTGACAAAGGGTTTTCTCATCCTTTTTCCTTCTCCTCTTGAAGAGGGGGAGTGACAGAGTGGCTGGATGAGTGTCTGGTCCTTGGCCAATGTCAACCCACCACGTTCCTTTTTTTTAAACAGTTTTGTTGGTGAGTTTATATGTAAGACCATCGTGTATGAGGGAGGTACCTGATCCATCAGCATGGACATGAATTTTAATGCGTCACTTTTCACCCAGTCTTTTAATCTGCTAGTATTTCTTGGGGGTCAGTACTGAAGGATAGAGGAGTCCAGGAAGGCTGGATGCTCTTCAAGAATGAGGTGCTGAAGGCACAAGAGCAGGCCATACCTATGTGTCGTAAGGCAAGCCGGAGGCATAGGAGACCAGCCTGGCTGAACAGGGAGCTCTGGCTGGCACTCAGGGAAAAAAGGAGAGTTTACTGCCTTTGTAAGAAGGGGCAGGCTACTCATGATGACTACAAAACTGCCGTGAGGCTGTGCAGGGAGGGAATTAGAAGGTCCAAAGCTCAGTTTGAAATTGACTTGGCCTCCATGGTAAGGGATAACAAGTAAAGTTTCTTTAAATGTATTGATAGCAAAAGAAGGATGAATGAAACCCTCCATCCCCTAATGGATGCAGGAGGGAACTTAGTGACAAAAGATGACGATAAGGCTGAGATGCTTAATGACTTCTTTGCCTCAGTCTTTAGTAATAGGACCAATTATATAGCGGGAATCCATACCTCTAAACTAGGAAATTGATACTGGGAACAGAATGACCCCCCCCACAATCCAGGAGGAGGTGGTCAGTGACCTGCTGCATCACCTGGGTGTTCACCAATCCATGGGGCCAGATGGGATGCACCCAAGAGTGCTGAATGAGCTGGCAGGGGTGCTCACCAAGCCACTTTGCATCATTTTCCAGCAGTCCTGGCTGATTGGGGAGGTACCAGCAGACTGGAAATCAGCCAGTGTTACCCCCATATATAAGAAGGGACAGAAGAATGATCTGGAAAATTATAGGCCTGTTAGTCTGAATTCTGTAACAGGGAAGCTAATGGAACAGATCATCCTGAGTACAGTTCTGAGGCATACGTAGAACAACCAGGGGATCAGGCCCAGTCAGCATGGATTTATGAAGGGCAGGTCCTGTTTAACTAACCTGATCTCCTTCTATGACGAGGTGACACGCTTCTTGGATGAAGGAAGGGCTGTGGATGTTGTCTGCCTTGATTTTAGCAAGGCATTTGACACAGTTTCCCATAGCATTCTCCTTGAGAAGCTGGCTGCTCGTACCTTGGATGTGCACATGCTTTGCTGGATAAAAAAAATGGTTGGATCACACAGAACCTGAGTTGGAAGGGACCCACAAGGATCACCAAGTCCAACTCTCATTTAGGCACAGGACAACCCCAAGGTCACACAAGGTGACTAAGGACAATGTCCAAGTGCCTGTTAAACTCTACGAGATCTGGAGACTTGACTACCTCCCTGGGAAGCCTGTTCAATGCTCCACCAGTCTCTGAATAAGGAACTTCTTCCTAACATCCAACCTGAACCTCCCTTGGTTCACACCGTTCCCCCGTGTCCTGTCACTGTTCACTAAAGAGAAGAGTTCAGCCCCTGCTCCTCCCTCTCTGGTAAGGAGGTTTTGTTAAACTTCATTTGATTTGTGTTAGCCCAGTCCTCCAATCTATCCAAATCTCTCTGCAGTGTCTCACATCCTCCAATGGATTCAACAGCACCACCCAATTTAGTGTCATCTGCGAACTTACTTAGTAGTCCTTCGAGTCCTAGATCCAAGTTGTTTATAAAAGATGGACGAGTCCAAAGAGTTGTGCTCAATGGAGTCAAATCCAGTTGGCAGCCGGTCACAAGTGGTGTCCCCCAGGGCTCAGTGCTGGGACTGTTCCTGTTCAACATCTTTATTGATGACTTGGATGAGGGGATAGAGTGCACCCTTTGTAAGTTTGCAGACCACACTAAGCTGAGTGGAAGCATCAATCTGCTTGAGGGTAGGGAGACTCTGCAGAGGAACCTAGACCGGCTCGATCGATGGGCAAAGGCCAATTGTATGAGTTTTAATAAGGACAAATATCAGGTCCTGCATTTTGGTCACAACAGACTTGGGGAGGAGTGATTGAAGAGCTGCCCAACAGAGGACGACCTGGGGTTGTTGATTGACAACCACCTGAACATGAGCCAGCAGTGTGTCCAGGTGGTCAAGAAGGTCAACAGCATCCTGGCTTGCATCAGGAATAGTGTGGCCAGCAAGAACAGGGAGGTGATCTTGTCCCTGTACTTAGTGCTGGTGAGGCCACACCTTGAATACTGTGTGCAGTTTTGGGCACCGCAGTATAGGAAGGGCATCGAGGTGCTGGAGAGGGTGCAGAGAAGAGCAACTAGGCTGATCGGGGGTCTGGAGAATAGGCCTTATGAGGAGACGCTCAGGGAGCTGGGGCTGAGAGGAAACCTTATTGCTCTCTTCAACTATCTGAAAGGAGGCTATAGAGGGGCAGGTGTTGGCCTCTTCTCCCTTGTGACTAGCAATAGGACCAGAGGGAATGGGTTCAAGTTGTACCAAGGCAGATTTAGGTTAGATATTAGGAAAAATTTCTTCACCGATAGAGTGGTGTGGTGTTGGAACAAGCTGCCCAGGGAGGTGGTGGAGTCACCATCCCTGGAGGTTTTCAAGAAACAGGTAGATGTGGTACTTCAGGGGATGGTTTAGGGATAACAGTAGTGTAAGTCTATAGGTTAGACTTGATGATCTTGAAGGTCCTTTCCAGCCGTGATGATTCTATGATTCTATCTCAAGGCTCACAAATGCTACTAGATTCTCACTCCTAAGCAAGCTGCTGGTTTTACTACAACTCAAGGAAAGACTTAGCTGTTGGCAAACAGAAGTCACTGCAATAACACTATGATTGGGAACACACCTAAGCTAGATAACAATCCATGCCAAGAGGGATGTATTTTAAAATCTCAAAAACAGTGAGATGGATCAGGCCAGACATTAACTAAAGACTAACAACATCTGCTCTGTGAAGGATATTTATACCCTCTTTCTACATCCAAAGGAGGGCAATTGGCATCTGGCAATGAAAATTTATACCACCTATCTCAATCAAGTTTTACTCTCTCCACTACTGATGAAGAAAGCCCAGATGACAAGCTTAGATTTGATGCCTAATAGACTGCAAAAATAAGGTCAGAAGAATCCCAGCACTACAGCTGTGAAAATGCAATATGCTTAAATACACAATACACTTAAATATAAAATAGGCTGCTTAGGAAAGCAGGACACTCTTTGAAGATATGTCCAAAATCAGAAATATTTGGACTGGGGTGGGGACCTCTAAGTTCTGAGAAACTACTGACACAGATGGGCAAAAAAATAACCGAGGGTACCCTGGTTTCCTCTTAAGTGCTGATGTTTAGGGCGCAGTGGCAGTCAAATGTGAGTTTGTCTTTCCACCTATGATTAGCCAAGAGACTTTTCTTTCAGAATGGTCTTCTATCTCATAGACATGTCTAAGTTTCATTACCTGCAGTGTAGCTTATTTAAGTCTACATCTGATGGAGGCCCAAACTTCATCTGCCACAAAATACACCTGCATCCTTAAGATATGGCTCCCTGTCCTTCTGGTCAATGTTTAGGTGCAGTCAAAAATGTTGGCTTTTAATTTGCAAATCCTTACAAAGTTTGAATTCTGACTTTTTGTCCCTTCAACACTACAACTGAAAGCAAGTAAGGGACCATTGCCAAAATACAGTAATGCAATTGGATCCAGCATTTAGCAAATGAGTTAATGGCCTCAAGTCTAGGCTTGTTTTTGGAAACTGCCAGTGGTTTCTCTGAACAAGAAATCATAAGTTCTTACTATTTAGTAATGTAAACAGGCCCTTAGAAACATTAGGCCAAGTCCTCATCTGGCAACATCAGCAAAGCATGGCTGAGCTCTCCTTTCAATGCAGATGAGATCCTCTACTAATGTCTCTCAAATTTAATCTTTTTTCCTCCCTTCAAATTTCTGTCATGACTCCAATAGCAACACGTTCACTGAAACTTACAGTTCTCCAGCATCTGATACCAGCTGTCAGGCTGAGTTTCATCAGACTGAACTCTCTGTCCAAGTGCTACCAGCTGGCATTGCTTCAGCCATCTGGGATCTCAGTACTCCAACCTACGGACTAATGCAGTTCCACCAGAGCCAGGGCTCCCTATTCTTTCTACCACAGAATTTATTAGGAAAGTGAAGTGAAGCAAAAGCCACTGGCCCTAGTCAAAGCTTAAATCTTTCTAATGCTCACATCCTCTGAATGTCTACCTGTCAGGGAGAAATCAGTGCTTCGCATCTCTCAGATGCTGGCTGCTAACTGCTGGCATAACGTTGATTATCAGACTCTGGTTTAGGGAAACACACTGTATAATGTACTCTGAGGACAGTACAGCAAGGATTCCTATTTCTCATGTCTCTCCATTTGTAGCTTCTTATTCAGTGCTGTCCGTCATTCCCCAATCTGTACAATTCCACCTTGCAAACTTCTGTAGACTTTCTATTCCTTCCTTTCACTTCTCCCTCCCTTCCATTAATTATATGCTATACTTCTCAATCTTTATTTTATGCAACCACTACTCTCACTAAAATCACACTAGAATGCTCTAAATGTAAAGACTTTGAAAACTGTACTTAAAATTTCCATGGGGAAAGAAAGACCCACAAAACTCCTTTAGCGTTTTAGACATCTGGCAATATGATGGACCTTCCCTTCCCCACCAAATTTTGATTCCTTTTTTGATCTCATTAGTTAAATTCCTCTCAGTAATCTTATTATTGTTATTGACTGCCAGTAATATAATTGGCACTGTAGAAGGGCCTGGGAATTGCCATACTGGATCAAACGAGTGATCCATCTTTCCTAGTACCCTATCTCCAAGAGTGGTCAGTACCAGCTGCTCTAGACAAAGAAACACTACAGCTGGCAATTTGGAGATAATCTGCCTGGAAGCTAAGTTTCCAAGTGTTTAGCATTACAGGCTGGCTTATGCCCTGAAGCCTGGAGATTTATATCACTCCCAGAATACTTCCTTATGAATTCAGGTACTGTCCTTACCTCGTAAACTTATGGATTGGGATAAAAACTGAAAAGGCAAGAAAGGAATAAAAATGCTTAGGTCAATGAAGAAACAGCTCAGTAGTCATCATCCCCCACGCTGTAAACTTTCCCAAGGTAACATAGTGGGCTGGTAGTGAGGGCTGAAATAAAACATGGGAATTCCTAGTTCCTCACACTGAGCTCATTTTAGTACACGATGTTATGTCCCAGAGCATTTAAGATGTGGCAAATGTCAGATTCGTGGTACTGACCACTTACCTAATCTTTTTTTTTTCTTTCCAGAGTACTTGGCAGAGGTCAGTACATTCCTCAATAAATACAGATGCTTTCATCCAAGAATATTAATTTTTTAAATATATAGATTATATTGATTTTTGGTAGTAATAAAACCAAACTGTAGGACATCTTGGTTAAACTCTATGTTAATTTTTGGGCTCAGACAGTATGGGAGACCAGCACTCACAGTAGAAATTGCTTTGGATGTATAGGGAAAGTCCTGATTTCCACACAACTATCATAAGATTGTAAAAGAGCTCCTATACATCTTGTACAATCTGAGAAAAGATTTTTGTTACCTTTTTTTTTTTTTTTACTTAAAAGAGCAACTGGATATAATTTTTGGCTGAAAAAAAATCATTAAAACAGAATTAGCAGAACTACCTTTCTCCTGCCAGCACAATGAAAACGTGTATTTGAACTTAAGCAGATCAACTTGAAAACTAGCAATCTTATTGTCAAAACAATTTCCAGTGCTATTGGTGTCTGATCATGGGAAGAGCAGGGCCTTATTATTTTTTTATTCACCATACAAATACAACATATCCCTATTTACTACCTCTCCTAATACCTCTCCCTATATGAGATTCCATTTATTTTTCAAAATAAAGTGTTACTGCATTTATCCTTCTGTTACATACATTTAATATACTTTGCCTTTTGGTAAATAACACATATTAAACAACCATTCATTTCCAATTTATAAAAGACCTCATAATCATTATAGTGTATAAATAAAAGATGCATTTGTTGCCTTTCTTGGCCTTTTCTGCAAGAGCATGTCCTATAAATTAAAGGCATGTTCAATTAAAAACATTTTTTACCTTTCATGAGGTGGAAGATGTAGAAATCAATTCAGCAGCAAGCTAGCTGATTCAGCAAGAAATCAGCCAGGCTGCAGGAATCTCTTTTTAAATGTCTTCCTCTCTAACAAGGTACAAAGCCAGAGAACAGTACAAAACATACAGGGAGGTAGGGATAGCTTATGCATATTAACTGCTCTGCTCCTGCAGGCTGTAACTCTTCATTTGATGCAATTTTTATCCTGCATCCGTGGTTGCCCAGTTAATTTGTCATTAACATTTTCTGTGTGCTCACTGCTATTTGTGTGTTGCAACATGGCCTTTCAATTTTCTATATTCCACAACAGGAAGTGCTTTCAATTTTATTCAATTCTTTTCAGCTTACAGCTCTACTTACGTAAAGTGTCATTCTCTACAGTTCATTCACCACTTTAAAAAACAGGTACTGCTAATTTTTGAGAACTGTTATAAAAAAATGTGGACTTAGGAACACAGAAAATGTATTTCTGGAGATCATTCTGACAGTTGAAGAGTACAGTCCATTTTCTCTATTTTCTCCTTTTCATCCTCTATGCACCTTATGTCCAGAAAAAAGATTACTAAAAACAATAAAAAATATGTAATATTAAAATACTTAGACTGAAAAACAATAAACATGGACTATATCACTGAAATCACGACAAATGGAGGGGTTCATTTAGTATAGCCTTGTCTACACCAATATGTTTAACTAGTTAAAAGTAATTCATTCTTTATTCCTTTTTTTGCACCATTTACTTCCTTACTCAGTGAGGTGAGGTCCTAGCATCCATCTTGCCAGCTTGCTTTTAATTAGGGTCTTCTCATTTTATCTCATATAAAAACCTCACAACACTTAAATATGTAAGACAAAATTAAGTCAATTTTGTGTTTTCCTTTTGATTTAGTGAAACAGGAATGTCTGTACTACAGCTTGTACTGCCATTAAAATTTAAGAGAGACTCAAATGAAAGAGGTTCTTTTTCTGGCTTTTGATACATTTCTCATTTGCCTAAAAAGTCACAAGCCTTCGTAGAACCTGTAAATCTGGCTAGAAATGGTACTACATTTTTTTCTCTTTTAGCCCATGCAATAGCTGTGCCTCCTTTCACCCAAGTGTGTGCTTCAGCCATTGTGTTTTCCTGAATTTGGAGCCATTTGGTACAGTGCTAATTTATTTTACTGACTGAGCTCATGAATCCCTGCTTCAGAGGAGCACGGATGGTGTTTTGGCTCAGAGGGGAGCTTGCATAGCAAGTAGAAAAGGGGTATCACTCTGAATGATTAATTGCAGTCCTCAGAAGGGTCTCAGAACATGATCATTCTTTATAGAAAATTGGATTAAAATTTGACACTTCTACAATTTTTTTTCTTTGTAGTGAAATTTTCATTTTTCATCTTTTGGCCAAATAATTTCATGTGCAGTCATCCCTAAATTAATCTTGAATTAATTTTTAAATCCACTGTCCTCTAATATATAATTCACCATAAGAAAACCCAGTGCAGTCAATCTTTCATTAGACATGGGGTGAGAAAGGGTCAGCAGACACTCCTGCAGTACTAAAAATAAAGGCACCACATCTGGTATGGAATGATGTCTGGAATTGTAATGCATATGCATCCACTTACTTTTTTTGCTGAAAACACAAACTACAGAGTGGCTGCATGTTGAAACTTGAACCAGTGTAATAGGAGCTTAAACCCTGGAACAGACTGTTTGTATATGTAGTCAGTTTATTAGCAAATGTGCAGGCCTGTAGAGTACAAGAGCCATCATTTCAAGCCTATCTGTCACACATTTAACAAGCTGTTTGTAATACAGTCCATTTCATGTATAAGAGAAAAATCTTTCCCACAGGTATAAGAAGTGTATGATACTTTTAGTAAATGGTGAGCTCTGGTTTTGCAGGTATCCTGCATTAGAAACTGCTGTAACATATTAGGTTAAGGTTTTGTTTCCAAAAATCCTCCTTTCCTTTGTTGAACATGCTACAATGAAGCATGTTACAGCGGATGTTAAAAATGGGATTCTGCAAAAGATGTCAGGCACAACTGTGCTCACTGAGAATAAATCTAGGCTTGGTCATACAGCTCATATTAAGCCTACTTTGTATACCACAGCAGGGCTGAATGGGTAGACATCAATAGCAGAGGGGCCCCTACTACTAGAAGCACAGTTGTGCCTCTGTGCCTTTCCATCAAGGAGCAGCAAGATACTGGGGTACCTTCCCAAAATGGTACCCACCAGCAGCAGCCAGCAGGATGGTGGTGGAGAATAAACACCCTGCAGTGCCTGCACTCTGCCTTATCTTCTGGCAGGATTTGCTAATGCTGTATGGGAATTTTGGTTAAAAAAAGATACCAATGCACCAGTGCTTCCTAATCTCTCCTCCTCACCAGAGGGTTCAGCCCAGCTCTGCCATGGTCCCATGGCCAGGGGCAGTGGCTGCTTGCCCTGCAGGTTGCTGCTGCACTCTGTCAGCACCCTAGCTGCCCTGAAGAGGGAAAGCACACAGTCCCAACAGTGAGGAAAAGGAGGGGAAGCTGCTTTCCACATGCTACCCAGCCTTGATAGCCCCGAAGCCTCCCTGGTGGCTGGGTCTCTGGGCCGAGTAGGGAGGAGCACAGCAGGCAGCCTCAGTGCTGCAGCCTTGTGTGCCCATGCTGTGTGCTGCCCCACAGAAGGCAGTGTGAAAAGAACAAACCTTCCCAGCCATTTCTCCACTTGACTACTGCCTCACCATGTGGTATTTGGGAGGCAGTGAGAGCTGGGCTCTACACTGTCCTTACTCCAGCATTTTCCCAGGCAGTTGTTTGGCTTGCTTCAATGTAGTGTCTTTATTTAAGCCTTTTTAGCTGTCATGGACAAAGGCCCAGCAAAGAGGATTGTGGCTTGCAGGCTGTACACAAGCTGGGTTATAATTTGAACCAGATTTGGTAATTGCATTGCATTTCACCTCCAAGTCAGGAATTAAATCTAGAGCATGTCAGGTGCTTGTGATTACAGGCTGGCTTCACAGCCTGCCCCCCTCTACCCACCCCCAGGCGGCTGTGAAGGGACCACAGCTGCCACACATCACCCAGAGGACTTCGCTCACCCATGAGCAAAGGGAAACTGCTCAACCTCACTGCAGGGCCCAAAGCTGCTTCCAGTACCAGCTGTACCCTGTTCTCTGCCTCTCTCCCCAGTGAAATCAGTGAAATTATTTCTGCTTCAACCACAGAGTCCACAGTAACTACAGGCCGTTGTGACTAGTCTTAGAGGAGTAGCCAATGGCTGCTCAGCATGACTGGGTTAGTGGAATATTTCCATATATTTGAATGGGTATTGTCTCAGACCAGGAACGAACAAGACTGTTCTGCTCCAAGTCCATCCATACGAGGACAGCGGGACAGCGCTGGAAGGCTCCCGCTCCCAACCCCACAAAGCTGCTCCTCTTCTCCAGAGTCAGTGACTTTGTTGGCAGACATCTTCCTCCAGGTCCAGCCACGCAAGGAAAAAAGATTTCTTCTCTCCAGTACCTCTCAGTTACTCTTTCAGCCTGCCAGTTATTGCCCCCATGGATTTTCTGTCAGAGCAGTTGGTTTTAGTGTTTCTTAATCTGTTTCAGACAAAATTGGAGGGTTTAGCTCCAACAGCTTCCATGGGGGATCTGAGTGAGCCCAGCTGATCTTACCTCACACAAAGGATAATCCCTACCACTTGTGGGGCTGGATCCAGAAGAGGATGGCTGCTTCTGCAGCAGACTCCAAATGATGCAAGTTTTGTTCCTTTGCTACAGTAATTCCAACCAGGTGAAAATAAGCAGGTACCCTGAAGAACATTGCCCAGTGGTGGAAATATTTAGAAAAATATGTTTGCACGATATCACACCAAGTAGTATCAATACAGATCATGTGAATTGACCCTTTAATCTATTGCCATTCGTGTCACAGAACTTGAAGGCTTCACACAGCTTTGATTACAAAAATGTCCATTTTCTCTCATCATGATGATTAAATGCAGAGGGAATGGTTTTGTCTTTAGGTTTGTTTATTTTTCTTTTTCAGGCATAATGGAGTTTTGAACAGCAAAATTGCTTTCTGCCTTTTCATAGCTGTTTGGTTATTTGGGAGAAAAAAAGACACACCAGACAGTGTGGCACTGCTGAAGGGAGAGGTATAAACATAGTAAAAAGCAAGTTTAATGAGTATGTTTTAATATTTAATGAAGTGTGTTTTTACTTAAACTACCTGAAAATCCACAATGAATCCGTTCAAGTTAGTGGCATTATTTACCATATGTTAAATGTAAAGAACCTACTCCTGAACTGACATTCTAACTTTGTACTTTAAAAATAACTAAATAATAGCATTGTCCTGTGCCTGTCTCAGTTCTTCAACACATCTTTTATTGTTTGAAGATGCCCAATTATGAAAATTACGCTTTCCCTTAATACTGAAATCACACAATGAGTGAGATACACTTGAGGCACTCACAGAGTGTAGACAATTTTCCCCATTTTTTTTAATAATTGCTTTGGGTACAGAACCTCAACAAAATGACTTGAAGAAATCACGAAAGTAGAGCAACCGAGGAAGAAGCAATTATAAATGAAGTTTGTTTTTAGGAGGGTTTCTAAGGCATTTGGAGGAGTCTGTATTCTTCAGTTTCTTTATTTGTATTAGTAGCCACAATTTCACATCTGAGAATTTTTATGTGCAAACTGGCAGCTATGACAATAATGGATTATCATTTATAGTGAGGTCTTACTGGTGGCAAAGCAAACCCATGTGTATGTTCCTGAGACCCAAATACAAAAAAGGGAAAAAATACTCATGCTGGCAATTGAAAAGGGCAGCTCATGAGCGATCCTGATCTTGCACTGAGAGCTCAGTAAACTTTGAGGGCCCATGAGACTGAGTATGAAGAAGGCTGGAGCCGTAACAAAAGCTAGCATTTTTCATAGTGTCATCAGAAAGTCTCTCTTTTTTTTATTCACATAAGTAGACAGTGGTGTTTTCTTAATTGCAGAGCTGTTTGGGGATGATGAAGAGGAACACTGTGACAGGGTAATTCATCTTATCTGCCTGTATGTTTAACTTGCCTATGTCATCTTTCATTTCAGCTCTAAGTGTCAAGCAACCATTACATAGAAGCCATAACAAGGTCCTAGAAGGCATAACACTGCCTATTGCTAGTCTTGCTTTCATTATTTTTCCTGAAAATTTTTAAAAATACACTACTCTCCAAAAATACATTCAAGTTCTGCGTCTTAAAAGAGCTGTGATTTTCATGGCATTTACCAGGGTGCCTTTTGCTATGTAACTTTCTTCCAAAACTGCCACAACAAAACTGAATCCTTTTACATCATAGTCACGCCAATCGAAGGTCTAAGAGTGAGGGAAAATAAAACAGGACCCAAATAATATGTTACTTCTTACTTTTGTGAGTCTGACAAGAAAGTTAGAACACACACTGGAGGATAAGCTAAAAGCTCTAGGTCTATCTGAAATGATCATCTTTGACATGGCCCCATTTAACTGCACAGCAAACAAACAAAGGATGTACAGGCAATTCCTACCTGCTGTAGGTTATCCTGCTCTTGCAGGGGGGTTGGACTAGATGATCTCCAGAGGTCCCTTCCAACTCTTAAGATTCTGTGATTTGTTACCTACTTCTGATTTATGAAGGCAATAACAGAGTGGAAAAGGGGATTTAAACCTTTTGGTTGCTTTTTAATTTTAGTTCCTTTCAGTTCTATTTTAAGTTTAATTTGAAATAGTTTTGAAGGGGAAATAGCATGGGGGCCCTCTTACATCTTCATAAGGAGTGTAATACCTAGGTTTTACTTTTGGTAAAAGATTCCTTCCTTGTGTGAGGAAGTATTTTTGCTTCTCCCTATTGCTCAATTAATACATTCTCATAAACATTATGTTAATACTCTAATTTGGATCTTTACCTTTTAAATATTCAAAATACAGAAGTTGAGGGATTGACTTTTCAGATTAAGATCACGTGGCTCCAATTACAGCTTATAGGAGCTATCTGTTCTCAGTGCTTGTGTAAATCAGCTTTATGACTGATCTGTGAAGCTAATTGCAGCTCTAAAATGCAAACCTACTTTTCCATTTTTTAAAGGAGCTTTGGTAAACCTTGAATTCCTCAAGGAACTGCTTATGCTATTTTACTGTTAATGAAAGGGATTACCAAAAAATAAAGGAAAAATATTAATATTGTCCAATCAAACTAATATCTGTCATCATAGCAGGTGTGCATTGAAAGTGTACAGACAGGATTTGTCATTGCTCTCAGTCCTGTGTGCTCATTTATATTACTGCAGGATTTTAAATGCTACTGAAAGATAAAGAGGAGCATTCCTCATCCACCCTGAGTTGGTGTAAGCAAGCACACAAGATATAAAGCATCAGAAAACATGTCTCCATGTGTGTACACGCAGTGCTCCAAATAATGTGGTATGGCATGGATCTCAGCAAGAAGCAGGCTACCAAATAGCTCAGAGGAGCTGAGGAGAGAGGCATAGCTGCCTCCCTCAAAGAAGTCTACTGTCTGTAGTTGGTACAAAGCTCTGTTAACTCTTTGAGTAGCCAAAAATCACAGGCTTATGTCAGACTAAGCTGTTGGAAGTCAGTACCTGCTGCCTCACAGAGATGCCTCCAGTCAGCTAAGCAGCCTTATCTTCAGCTATGGGAGAACAACCAGTGGGGCTCAGTTCCCTCCCAGTCCAGTAGCTAGAGCTAAACAGGGGCCAGATGACCCTGCCACTGTGGGACTGCCCACAGTACAGGAGGGTCTCACAGCTCCTGTTTGTTATGGAGCCCTGACTTTTACAGAAGCAAAATACAACCACCCAGCCATGTGTTTCAGCTATGAGAAGCCACATGTAAGGCAGGGCTGAGAAACAGGGCAGTAATTGCTGGATAATTTCAATAGCTTTAAAATGTTTTTTCTCAAATAGCAAATACGGAATGCATAAAAATATGTAAGAAAAAGCTGTTTTTTAGTTACAAAGGACAATATATCAGACTGAAAGGACTGTGAAACACTAAAAGAGCCTAAAATGAGTAGGTTTAAGTAAAGGTAGAATGTGGAATATCATTGCACGCCAAATCCATTTCCACAGAGGCAGCTAATACAAACCTCATTCTATAAGAAAGAATGTAAATTAAACTTTTGGACTCCTAGCTCTTTCATGACGTTGAATGTACAGTTCAAATTCTGTATACATTTACTTTATGTACAAATAAAAACTAAAAAGCTGAAAATGTGTACACATCCAGCAGATTTTTACTACTAACATTACATATCCATGTTGCATTTTCAAGCATTCAAGAATTATTAATTGAATTTCCATCATTTCTGGGACTGCTTTTAAACATTTTTCTCTTTTATGTTTTATCACCCTGTAGCATTTGACCACCTAAAACAGGCTATTTCCAGCTTCTCTTTTTGTCTTTAATAAACACAACTTTTTTTTTCTTTTAAATATGCAGTGTAAGATTTTTATGTAAATCCCAAGCAGAAGCCCCACCTCCACACACCACAAGACTTAATGAAATTTGGCAATATTACTTTATGTACAAGATATAGATATGCAAATATGCTTAAGGCGTACCCATTTGTGGCTGTGGACAGTGTAATCATGCAGTTTTGTGCATGACCACAGGAGCCAGCTTTTCATGAGCCCCCTGCTGACACCCCGTCAAGTCAGGCTGCATAGATGATTTCTGAAAAGTGTCTCATTTAGGGCAGCCTATGACTTAGTGCAGGCTCCCTTCTAATCTGTGTCAGGGACTCAGTTCCTTGTTCAACACAGACCATTAATTTGCAGTCTACCCTATTGTTGCTATAAAAGCCAACATCCATCAACAGTTATTACTTGCATCACCCCATTACAGTAACAGTTATTTTCAGTTCTCAGTTGAATGAAATACCAGGAGATCCAAAATACCTTAGTGTAAATGATTAAATGGAAATTACTGTATCAACAAGTGAATTCAAATTTCATGAATATGAGACTTATATCCAGATCATACAAGGTTCTAAGGAGCTGTGGCACTACAGTAATAAATAGCAAACTCAATGGCAGCATCTGCTGCCCTGGGTGATTGCCTTGGCTCCTAGGGAATGCCTGAGAAAAATCAGACAGCTTAAAGCAAAATTCATAAAGCCAAAACCTAAGCATTAGGATTTGTCTTATTCCCTCATCTTTTGAGTAGAAAATACACCTTTCCTCTCAAGGTTCATTCTGTCTTTAGTATGGTTGACAGTTTATTTCAAATGAAGTGTTGGAAACACATTTTTCCTCCAGTGAAGGATCCACCATTTTATGCAGTAGTGAGTACGCTCTTAAAATGTAGGAAAGCTCCATTAAGTTCTACCCTCTGCCTGAGGAGTGTGTACCCATCAAATCTGGGATGTTCTGATGAAGACAAAAGCTCTGCTTCTCACACCAAAGCTATCTACTTTAAACGGTGGCTTTAAAGATTAATACTGTCAAAGAAAATGTGCAACCAAGGGAAAGTGAGTGTCCCTAACCACAAAACTCATAGAAGGAGAGAAAGTGTACATCACATCCCATGCTTTCAAAACAATTTATTTCAACTGATGATTAAGAAGCTCGACCAGATGGAACCCCTAAAGGAAGCTAGGGAAAAGAATACCTAGATGCTGGATACAGAAGTGGCTTAGCAGTTGCAGAGGTGTCAAACAAGTCAGCCCTATCAAAAATGAGTAATTTTTGAGTATACTCAGAAAAACTGAATGTCAGTGGAACTTTTCTGCTAACAGCATAAAGGCCACATCCACACTGGTTCGTTTGGCTACTCCCAAAGACTACCTAGGCCATACCCACACTCTGTACTGAATATGAGTCCTGTGCCCATAACAGGCAGCCTGCAAGCCCTTGCAATGTCATGGCAAAGCCCTACCAGTATCCATTACCTATCCTGTGACCTGCCACTACAGCATCTTTAACCATTCACCTTGATTTTTCTGTAGCATTTATATCAGTTTGTGGAATTAGTGGTTTGGAAAAGGCTAGGCAACAATAGCTGGCTCCATTTGTGCCAAGTGATAGCATCACCAGCCACATCTTAGAATAAAAATGAATTCTCACAGGCTGTCTCCATTCATCCTGGACCTATTCTGTTTTGGCTCATCCTAGAAGTGATCTTTGGTGATCTCAGATTGTCCTCAGCATCAAGTTGCTGGTTTCAGGATGACAAAAGATAACTCTGTGACAGACACAGCACTGTTTCTCATGGGTAGCATACATGTCTACAGAGGTGAGCTGAGCTGTCCTTCTGCCAGCACTGACATCGGTGGTATAAGAATGCACGTACGCTGTTAATGATGTCTTTACTCCTGCTGCCACAGCACATGTGGCCTCATGCAACCATGTCTTCCATGGTTGTGGTGTGTGTGGGAACTTCATGGCACATCGTCATTGTATTTAAGATCATATCAACACTGTGAGAAATGTAATCATGAGATGAGCACTGCTAAAGAGAGGAGAAGCAGCAGTCTGTCCAGTCCATTCAGCTGAGAACCCTCAAGGACACAGCTCCTACAATGAAGATATATGAACAATGCTGTCTCAGCAAAGAAGTCATCTCTCAAACAAAAGGAGCATTTTGACTTCCCAATTTTCTACCCCATTCTCTTTTTGTGCTTTTTGAACCTCTATTATGTTTCTTTCCCCTCTCCCTCAGATATATTTTCATATTACTGAAAATAAAAATCCTACATTGTTAGGAAGGAGAAGGCTGACCTCTCTCATTACACATTCTGCCTTACTTCCGCATTAGTTTTAGTTGTTATATATAAATATGATAATTCAGTATTTTGATGTAAATCATGAGAGATATTTCTTGTACTTCAGCAGCCAAACATAGGGAGCTAGTACTAATCTGACAGAGCTCATTATCTGCAACATCATATTAATAAAGTCTAAGACAGATCTAAAAGCTGAATATCTTTTTTTAATTTGCAGTTACAGCTACCACAGAACAAAAAGTATTAAATTACAAATGCCAGGGCTTCATTTTTCAAAGTGAGAATCTGTGTTCAGAACAATCAACTCATGTGTAAGACCGTATTTTAAACTTCAGAGATAATTTTCTGTACTATTTACAAAGAGCCTCTGGTTCAAGGTTAAACATGACTCTGAAATTATATATTTAGTCAGGATGCCTAAAACAGGCCCCTGGCTTGCACCTCAGCTTCAGGTGTTGAGTGAAGCAATCCTTCTGAAGTGTCTACTTTAGTGTCGCGTATTATCAGTAGAAAGAGGAAGATCCCCTGGAAGATGTATGGAAAAATAATTTTTAAAAAAATCATATTACTTTGACTTTACTTAAATTTTGGCAGATTAGAAATCTTCAAAGACATACCACAAGCCTCATTAACTATCTAAGAATAATAGGCATTAAATTAAAAGGATTACTTTAATAGAAGCTTAGATTTAGGTGCCAGTTAGGTGTCTACAACATTATGATATACAGAATGGTCATCTTTCCTTGGTTATATAATATAAGATTATTTATGTTATGCATGGCCCCAGGCTATAAACACTTCTGCTGAGGCTATATCACAGAAGAACTAGCTGTTCCTTTGTTTAGTGACAGCTGGAACAATGGAAAACTATTTTGCAAAGAGTAAACGCAGTCAAGAACAGAGTCAAGAACAGACTATGTTACCCAAGTGATCTAACACGGAACGGACAAATGGTGGGACTGAGTTTTCAGCTATATATGTGTGTAGTAGAAAAACCACAGAAAAACCACAGAGGAAATCAAAGAAGAATAGAAAGCATCTAGAAGATACTTGTGATATGATACTGAAGAGAATCTATATTGGGATTTGGAGGCAAACTGCCAGTTAGAAGAGGTTTAGAAATTTAAGTAAAGAAAATGCGTTCTTGTGCTTGATTCTTGCCGTGTCTGAGGGCAAAAAATCATTCACAACATTATTTATAAATAGAAAAGAGGCCTTTAAAACAAAAGAAATGAGCTTATTCAACTCCATCACCACCTTCCAATCCTGAGTGATACAACTAGGCCAAAATGGGATATTATCATGAAGTGTAAACTGAAAAATTTACATTAAAAAGAAGAAATGGACAAGTCTTAAGATGACCTCATCTTTCAGATGTCTTAGCTTACCTTAAAGAAATTAGATATTCTTTCATCCTTATAGAAATTTCTTCCATGTAGCCGTATCTAGAATGCAGAGAGTTTTCATTTAACTTAGTTCTTTCTCTGACAAAATGCATGTATTGCAAAACCACATGAAATCATGACCTGGTGAATTCCTTTCTGTCATTCCTTTTCCCTTCTCTCTTTCCTCCAGATCTTCTGAATATCTCTCTTTTATAGCTATATGAACGAGCTATAATAAAAAGTATAAAAAGGAACTCAAAGACAGCGTTATCTTTTTTGCCGTGTTCGCAATAATCTGTTCTTATTGCCAGTCTGATTGCCAGGCTTATAGCGATAGTTCATTCCTACTTACACAGAGAAGCTGAGCAGATAAGGCAAAGAAAGATACATTAACATGAGCCTGGTACATAAATATTATAAAAGCAATAATAATGTACTACACTTCTACTGTGTTTTTCATTCAAGGATCAACTGAGAAAAAGAAAAAAAATAAAGAGAACTTAGGTAGTGTATTTTGCCTATAAAGATGCAATTTCTATGACACAGATTCAGGAGGTTCTTGCTAAACAACATATTCAGGATTGCACCATATTCTCCACTGGTTCTTCTCCAGCCTTGGATCTGTGTCAGGGTCATTAACCTTCTGTGTAAATAACCTGTTGTGTAAATAATTGTTTTTTTCACTATGGCTGTTGTAGGAAAAAGTAAAAGACAAAAATCTTATCAAACAAATCGTTTTCTTAACTCCTCCTTTCCCATAAAATTGCATTTGAGGAAAGTGTTTCAGACAACCTAAAACTGAAAGGATCAGGTTTACTTCTAAAAGCAAAAGAAATAGTCTAAAATCATAAAACTAAACAGGAAGCAGAGAGCAGAAAACCGAGAGTACCTCCCTGTGTTAACTTCAGGGTACAAAAGATTCAGACAATTTTTCCATTAGCTCCTGAAGAAATTTGAATATCCATCTCCCAGCACTGAGACTGTACACTGTTCCCTGGGCTAGTGAGAGCTGTGCAGTGGCAGGACATTCTCAGCCTCCTTCCCTGATGCCATTACACTTAGTGTAAGCTCATGAATGCAAGGAGTGCCACCCAAGCAGCCCATGTGGAGGTGACAGACTTTCATTTCTTATGGTTAGGATATTCTCATGGTATTTTTAATTTTTCTTGGAGACACTTTCAGTGTTATACAAGAAATAGAAAAGTTCCAGAAGAAGACATTATTGCTATAGCACGTGGTGGTTTAGAGGATGCTCCAAGCCTCAGTCATGGAAGGCTGGCTTCTTCCATGAGCTGACACTTTCACTTCCCCTGTCAGTCAGCAGGCTGAGCTTCGGCCAGCTGGAACTATGCTGAGAGCATTCATAAGGGACAATAATTTTTTGGCTGAATTTGCTATTTTCTAAAAATGTTACACAGTTCTATAAATATGTCAAAACCATACTTGTTTTGCTCACCACACAGACTAGTTCTTGCCATACGCTCCACTGTGAGAGGTCTGGCTGCTACAGACTGAAAGCCATGTGGTTAAGCAGCCTCAAGTGGGAGAATACTGTTGTGACAAAAGTTTGAAGGAGTCCAGTAGAGTATTCTTTGTGTAGCTATCAAACACAAAGCAGTTCAGCTTAGTAACACTAACTTTTGAGGGGAAAAACATGAGAGTTCTCTCCATTTTCTAAAGCTTTACTCAGCTTTGAAATGCACACAGTAACTTACATTCATTGAAAATTATTAAATTAACTGCTGGTATAACTCTAATACAATCATAGTATTTACCTAAGTGATTAATTTGTTTCTCTAAAAATGGACACTGGCTCATCTCTAAGCTTCATCTAAGATCATATTTAACAATATATATCGTCAAAGCTGATTTTCCAATATTGAGAAAAACTTAAACATAATGGATATGCTGCTGAATCCTGAATGAATTGCATTGAATTTCATCAGCTTGGACCCATTTACATACAGCCTGTGTCTGATCCCTTAATACTTGTAAGGCATGGATGTTCAGAACATGTGGATGCAATCCACTGTATTATAAAAATAATTTATGAACAAAGAGGAGAAACAACCTGGTCACAGTTCCAGCATAAGAAAAAAAGCCTTCAAGAATTGGTGACTCCTGATGCTGTACTCAGATAATTGAACCATGTCTTGGTTCAATTTCTCAGCAGGAAATCTCAGATTTTCTAAATTACTATGTAGCTGAATGTGAAAAAAAAAATAATAAAAAAAGATACTCCTTTTTTTAATACTATTTTTTTCATCCAGATACATATACTGTGATATTATTAGTTGATATCTAAAATTAAAATAAAACAGAAAAATAATATGGTTAAAAATAACATTTTCTTGGTATGAAGACAAATCATCATACACAGTGTTTGTAAAGAGTAAGATATGAGCAAGGCTTTCAGTATGTGCTGTGCATTAGCCTGGAGCCCTTGACTCTGCAGCCATTATGCTGACAAAGCTCCCTTCATCTATAACAGAAGTTTTACCTTTCCATATGTGTGCTTAGCGTGTTCACATCTGCATCCAGTATGAATGACCCAACGTGCTTTGGGATTCATGTTAAGTAGTAAATTAGATTGAAATAAGAAGCTACTCAAAAAAGAATTCCATGTTAAGTGTGTATATTCACAATATGGAACAGCAGCTTTTCTTTACACTGCTAGGCTTATCTTCTATCTGCGACTACTTACATTAAGGCATGAACATTCATTCACATGAGATGTCTGATCCCATAAATCTCAAATTCTCTCCTTGCTTCCACTCTTGCCTCCATTGTGCTGGCTATGCTAATGAAAAGCAGGTTTTCAGTTTCATATGTACGTGCATGTGTGCAAGAAAAGGAGGGGGTTTGTCTTATAGGCATTTTCACTGCTCTGCACAGAGATAGAAGCCCACTGAATTAGAAGGACTATAATATAGGGAATAAATCCAGACAAAATCACCAGCACATAGATGCTTTTTCTGGCCTCATATCTATTTTTATAAACACAGAGAAACCAATGTATCATTGAAAATAAAGCAGTTCATTGTGTTCTATTTCATGATGTTTACCAAAAAAAGCAAGCTTTTAAATCACCTAGCATGGATTTCAGGAAAAATATCAAATAAACAAAAAAAGATTTGAAAAAGCAAGGACAATCATTATAAAGAGAGGGGAAGGGGAAGATAGGGACATCTCATTTGCACATGTAAAAATGCAAATTTGATCTATGTCTGTCTTATCTAGTGGTAGCAGACTTGGATGTGATGGAGCACAAAAGCACCTACAGTTCTATGGCCAAAAATAATGATGTTTTAAAAGAACCGATTGGATTATGGAAACACTTTTATAAAGCCAAGTGTTCATTAGCAAATGCCTGCCACCTACCTAGGAACTGATGGCATGAAAAGCCTGAAACTAGGATGTAACCCCCTGATTCTGGGACATAGACACATTTAGGCACAATAAGACTCCTTGTTGAGCAATTGCTAGCTAACACAGAAAAGCATGGGGACTTTGACAGTCGCTACCTATTTCCTGCTTCTCCTCCAATTATAATGTATGTCCACAGATTCCTTCAAAGCAAAGCTCATTCCTTTGGCTTGTGCCAGATTAGTTTTCCTCTGTGATAGTCAGGACCTGAATAATGTTGACGTAGCTTCAGAACTAGAGCTGGTAGATTCATTGAATGTCCATAAAAAACATGCATGATGCTAACAAATCAGATCAAATTCCTCTGAAGTGGTTTTGTCTCCAAACACGGAGGGAGTTTGCCATGATTAAGAATTTTAAGAATAAAACTACTACAGCCATGGGCTGCTAAATTAGGGATGATGGTACATGGTCTATCCAGTATGGATCCATCTGTAAAAACTTTTTCATTGCACAGAAAACAGTGGAGCTTTTATAAAACTGGAAAAATGTCTTTGCCTTTCCTATCTCACAAGCAAGCGTGCTGAGGAAAGTGAGGGTTGGAAGTGAGTATAAAATCAGAGTTGAGGGAGAAGATGATAGTGAGGAATATATGCAGCTGCAGTTTTCAAAAAAAAAAAAAGAGAGAGAGAGAGGGAGAAATCTCTCTGCTTTTTGCAGGGATAAATCTTCAGCCGGGTAGTGGAGCTAGGCAAAAAAATATAAGTGTTCACAGAGGCTACGAACCACTTGCAAGTAATTTGTGATCCCTCTACCCTTCCATCTGAGCTGAAATCAGATACAAACCAATTACTGCAAAGGCAAACATGAGTGCAGCCGCTGCAGCAGAAAGCTGCCAGGCACAGCCTCAGGCCTTGCCAGATGGGCACAGTGTGACTTCAGACCTCAAAGAGGGTCTGGGAAGGAGGCAATCTGCAAAGAGCACAGCATATGCCACCTGATATTCAGATGGGTGTGTTTACCTGTTACAGTTTACCTGACATTTTTGTCAGTCTTTCTATGGTGTGGCCCAGTACCAACATGCTGTGGGGATTCAGCAGAAGACTCGCTGCTATGAAACTCTTGTGCATCACATGCTTCCACATAATTGTTATCTCATGTGCTCTTTTTTATACACAGTCAAGGAAACCACTTGTTAAAAAAACACAGCTTGGTCCTCTGCCTGTGGACAGACTGCTTCACCAAGGAAGTTGTGACCATGAATTCAGTTCTTCCCCTCACCTGCCCCACTGCTCACCAGCGCAGGGGTTGCAATTACATCTCGCCCTCATGCAGACATGGGGATTCTTGCACTTGCTATGCACTAAATCATGATGAAAGACATTTTGACCTTACAACTGCAGAAAACATGAGACAGACTTAAGCTTGTGGCTCAGTGGATGAGACCAAAATTCCCCTTGATATCAGCAGAATATGTCTTCAGGGATTGCATCAGAAGTAGATAATGGAGCCCACACTACAGTTAACAGGAGACTATTTTGTTCTATGATTATAGTTTTGCCTTTTAAAACTTGAAAAAGCCCCATAGCTTTTAATAAACTTTTTTTCTTTTTCTTTTTTTTCTTCTTTGGAAATTTTAGACTAAAATGTGTATATTGCTAGTCTTATCTTTAAAAAGGAGCTTTCCCTGTTCCCCCAATCAAACACTTTCCAAAAGATCAAGTCTCCCACAAACTTGAAGATGTCTGAGTTATTTTAATGTTGTGTTCACTTTTAAGTCTGTAGAACTGGATTGAAAGCTTAGTGTAATGGAAAAGACTGCTGAAATCTTTGCTAAACAGATGATCACATTCCTGAGTTTGTTTTCCTTAGTTAGCATTTTTGCCTGCTGTGAGGTATTTTCCTTGGATGGTTACCTACAAATACAGCACTGACCTCAGTGTGCATGAAGCAGGCCAACACAGACAAACAGAGCCAATTGGACATGCTCTATAAATCATCACCCACATCCTTCCAGCAGCAAAAATAAAAAGGAAAGGAGGAGGGGGTAAAACAACTGGTGAGTGTTCCACATGAGGAAATGGAGGCTATTTGGTGTCACCAGCTGGAAATACTCAGAGTGCTAAAGAGAAAGGTAACAGCATGAGGTAGCTCTGTGCTGGGTAAAGCACTAACATTATAAATAAATGTAATCATCTTACAGATGTCTTGCATGGGCAAAATAATAAGCCTAAAAATGCTATCTTCTTTAAAAGGTACCCATCTCAAAGGACAGGCACAGAAATGAAATACTATGTGTTGTGCAACAAGAACCAATTCCAACATAAAAGGCTGTCTCTTAGCATAGTACACTCTAGCTCTTCACCTCCAAAAGTGTCTGAGGTGATTTCTAATTCTGTGCTGGACCAAACCTCAGGCAAGCAACTAAATTATCTTCTCCTTTCCTCATTGTCTACAGAGGAAAACTCATCATGGGGTGAAGCAACTGAAGGAGTCTTGCTGCCCTTCTATCACTTCTTCAGTCTGGATGAGCTACAGAGTAGGATCTTAGCACACTCCACTGTGCTGGTCATCTTGTATTTAGGTTAAGACACATTGTATTATCTGATTTAGGTAGGATAAATTATTTTCTCAGAAAAAAAAAAAGCTTGAAGGAAACCAATTTTTTTTCCAGCATGACAGTTCTTTTGACCCTTTGCATCAGTGCATTTCAAGAGAGACTGAATTTTGACTTTTCTGTGTATCTAGTGATTTTTCTAACTGCCAAGTTACAGCATAAAACTTTTTCTGACTCCAGTCAAAACTCCTGCATTCTGTAAAAATGAGTGTTAATTAAGCACTGAGATAGTAATCTGAATTCTCAGTCTTCTTCCTGCTATTTTGGGTTAAATTGTTGCTTGAAAATATTCAGCATAACCCTCTGTAGAAAAAGATCTATCCTAAGGGGCCTATCTCAGCGAGAGGGGTCATAGCTGAAAACCCTGAGTGAAAATATAAATCTAATTACTTCTGAAGATCTGGCCCAAATCTTACTGTTTCTTAACTTGTCCTGCTGTATAGTTCTAGGAGTTCTTTGATCATTCTCTTTGTTAACACTCCTTTTGCTTTGAAAAAAGGGCATTGCATTTTCCACTTAGTGATATACTACACATAATTAAGGGTTGTAACACTTAAGTACTTTTGGCTACATCTGCCTTAGCAAATACAATGGGCCAGTGACTGTTGTCCAGCCCTGAGACCAACTGCCACCTCATTGCTTACATCCATACAGTTAAATTGTCTGGTCTGTACATCATCAACATCTTCACCCAAACCAGGGAGACTGTGTTCAAATTGCCCATTGAAAGCAGTCCCTGGCTTGTGTTAACCCTTAAACTAGCACTGGCTAGGATCGCTAATTGGCCATGGCCAAAACTACATCAGGGACCAGACTTAAAGATAAACTGTATGGATGATTGGGTGCCAGAGCATGGACCCATATATTGATTCATTTTAGTTCACTAATGTAGGAATGGTCTTCATGGCTTTAGCCCTCACAAACAGTCTTAATATGTTAGATTCAACTCCCTTGACTTTAAACTCTCTTTGAAAGTATAATTGTATTAGGCTCCCCACGCAATCAGTGGAAAGATGTTTCCAGAGGAGAATTCAGATCTTCTTATATACACAACACATCCACTCATACATACCATGATAAACAAGCAAAAAAAACCCCAGCTAAACAAGAAATGTGTGATGTAATGATGGGAAGGGGCAGTAAAAATATCAAGAGGCATAAAAAAATCTTCCACACAAATGCAATGTTTCTGCTTCAAAAAGATGAAGTATACTTTTGATCCACCTGTGTTTTATAGAGCTGAAATGCCTC
The DNA here is from genome assembly GCA_013396975.1 of Bucco capensis. Lineage (NCBI taxonomy): Eukaryota > Metazoa > Chordata > Aves > Piciformes > Bucconidae > Bucco > Bucco capensis. Next base: position 43,320 of record VWZO01016903.1, on the reverse strand, counting down.
CAGTGGGTAAGCATTTCAGACTCTGTTCTGGGCAGATCACCATATCACAGCTGCCATGTGGCTCTAACCTATAAGAAAGATAGGCTCATTTTCTTCATAAATCACTAGATACAACATTCCAGGGCACTCACCTCATCAGCTGGTACAAGCTGAATATAAACCTGTCCAAAGAACTTTGGTGCAGGTCATTGGCAAACTCTTCCCAGATGCACATACGTGTTGACTGGGAAAACTTTTAAACACTGAAAATAGTTCTTGTCCATCAGCAAAATAGCTAATTCCTAGAAAGTCTCTCTTAGAGACATTTGTGGCTGTGCCTGATTTGTCGGTGACTGTCTTTGGTTTCATAAACCCCTGACTACTGTCAAACTGGAGTGATTTACAGAGCAAGATCCTTACCGTGTGCCTGTTGGCAGGGTTGCAGGGAAGTGCTCTCACCAAAAGCCTCTAAGTTGGAAATCTGCTAGGTTCACCATAACAAGAAGTATACTAGAGGGGGAACTGCTCTGGCCAACAATGACAGAGTAACTTATTTCAGAATCAAAATTATATCTTAAATCAAAATGTTTGGAAAATCTTAAACTAGAGCTTCAAAAAGAATGAGATTACTTTGCCTTTTTAGTTTTTTCTTTCAAGAGAAGGAGGGAACAAAACCTAAAGAAGTATGTAAGCAAAATATATATTTGCTACTTTGAGTCTTTTTTTTTTCCTTACCCAAACTATAAGTATCATTTTCTATGTAGTAATAGTTTAGGTATTTTCTGAGTAACATACTAAAATCAGTTACATTCATTATTTTGCTATTACAACTACAAAATCAAAACCTTGCCGTGAAACCTGATATTTGCTATTTCATATTTTAGCTTTTCTGCATGAATCTCTCAGAGTCACTTCTGGTTTTGTCTTTCTTGAACCATCATCTGTACATTGTCTGCACAGCATGCTTGTATGAAATATGGGTACTGTATATTCTGGTTTTAATGGCAATGATTTTCCCATGTAACTCCCAAAATAAAGTAGTAGTTGGTTTCACTGACAATAAAAAGTTAAACCTGCTAAATTTATTGTCACTTTTACAAGAAAAGCCTGGCCAACTGGAAATATTATCATGTTTATATATGTATGTTGTATATATAACATACATATATGTAGGGGTAAAATTGATGTATTGTTTCAAAACTAATTAGGCATTAAACAAAAATGACAAATTATTTCAAATAAAGAGGAAACTAAGAAGTCAGGCATAACTGTTTTATGTAAAGCATAATAAACATATGGAATAAGTCTGCAGGAAAGGTGTTTGCAGCAAAGCACAGAAATCAAGAGACATTTCTGCAGATATTTTCCTCTCCTTTCTCCTGTCTTTCTTTCTTTTTCACAGAGGAGGAAAGGATTAAGAAGCATAGTGAAAAAGCAGGGAAGTAGGCTTAAGTTATAAAAAATAAAAAATGCATGCATATGAGGCCAGATGGCTTTTTCCTGTTCCTTAAAACACCCTATGCTTTGGACGTGGACCTCATTTTCAAACTGAACTACAGGCTGCCAAAAACAGTTTTTTACTAGGGAAATCATCTATGTCCTATTTGTAGGCATGATGCCTTGTTCAACTGAATCCCTCTCTTCAGGTAAGGCAGCCCCAGCCCCAGCCTGACCCGTGCTCAACTTTCCCTTCAGCAGCCCTTCTACTGGGCTCCCTGTATGCACCCAAAACACAGAGCTATGTTGCATGGCAGAGTGCGTGTGGTGCTGTGCTGATTCCCTGAACTCCCACACTCCACTGCTCATTTACATCTCCTCTCTGCATTGGGATTTATCAGCTTGTTCACAGATGCTCCCTGAGATGTCTCTGCTTGTTGCATTTCCCTCCCCAACAGGGTTGATGTGGGGGACTTTCCAATTTTGGTACATCACTCGGTAAACTTATTTACTGGATTTAGCACAGTGTTGAGCTGAAAGTTTCTGAAATGCATGAACGGAGTATCTCCTTTCTCACAGAATTCTTCACACTTCTACACTGATTAACAATCTTGTGGCAAATCTTGAAACCATGTAACCAGGCAGGTCTGCACTGCTCAGAGGGACAGGTTCTGTTGGCTAAACTGAGGTTCTAGCTACCATCTAGAACAGTTTTTTATGTTTGCTTACTGGTGTAATTCCTCTAGGGATATATAAATGAAACTGTGTCACTAACTGGTCTGATGCTGTTTTACTAGCTAATGTGCTATGCGTGTTACAGCTGTCAACCATCAGATCAGCAATCTCCATGGCAAGCAATGTGCCCTGCATACACTGGATTCCCAACTATGAACAAGTATGTTTGACTAAATCACTTGAAGGAATTGCAGTCTGAGACACATTTTTTTTAATAGCTAAAGTATTTTATCTTTACCACAGGAGAATTTTCACTTCTGGTAAATTATGAATAATGATATTAAAATACACGCTAGTGTAATCCTCATCCCTGATAAGAAGATCATGCCCATCACATGCCTGCTTCATTCAAGATAATCTTCATTCCTCAGGAATCTTAATATAGACAATGCTGCAAATCTTTTTAAAAAACTAAAGTGATTACACATGTCTCCAAACAGATTTGAACAGCAACACCAAAATCAAAAATTAAAGGGGACAAATTTTCTGCTAGGGTAAGCTAAGGTAGTTAACATATACAGCAATTGAAAAGCTTATTTTAGGGACTACATACACTCCAGAAACGTTGGGACACACCAAACAAACCTTTGTGTAGAATAGATTCCATCCCAAATAGCCTTTAGAGAGTCCTACTCAGAGTGAGAATCACAAAGCAGCAGATGAAATGTCCTCTCTATCTGTGATATGTAAGGCAAAGATTTACAACCACAAAGTTTATAAGCATAAACATCAATGATGGCAGTTCTTATTGTCTTTCACTGAGAATTATAAGTAATTTTAGACAGAAGGATATTCTAAAAGAAATGTCTTCTAATTTCAGAAATATCATGGTAGTATTTCAGTCCTTGCAACAGCAAATTAAAAAAGTGGACCCCTTAGCAACATGTTTAAGTCTCAGAATGGGGGAAGGGGAAGGTTTGCCTCCCTTCTTCCAGGACAGAAGACAGCAACCAGGCTTTTAATTTTTACAGGACACCAGTATATTCTTATACCCAGACTAAGGATAAAGAAAGAGTAAACTCTCCATCCACAGACAAAAATCAAGGCAAGGCTACTTGTAACCCTCCAGAGAATTCAGTAGGTCAGCAGAATGCTTCTTGAAGCTTTATTTCTCTCTAGGGCCTTATAACTATAAACTAAGTTGGGATGAGTAGGTGCTATGCACCCGCTAGCTGCCATATTTCCAAAGGGCTTGTGATGCTTCCTCCATCCTGTGAAGTGAATGCTACAGGATGGAGGTGCTCCAATTGCTCTGCCAAATCAGTCTCATACTGATTTCTCTGCACACCCATGCAAGGGAACATTATTCTGTTTTATATCTCATCCTGGAAAACTGCGAAGTTACATTGGTCATAATCTATCAGAAGCATCATTTCACTTGTTTTACACACTGCAGTCTCATTCACAAATTAGGTATTACCTGTTCGGGTTTGTGTTTGTTTTCACAACTGTAGGATATTGATGGTGTCTATCTTGTATTTGTGTAGCTGACTGCATGATTTTGATAAAGTACTTTGCACTAGTCTTCAATGACTTTTATCCACATTCTCCCAGACTTGCTCTCTAGTTTATAGGGATCATTTTGAATTCTGACACCATCCTGCTCTATGTATGGAGCTAGTTCTTTTACACAGAATCATAGAATCATTCAGACTGGAAAAGATGCCACTAAACCATGCCCATAAGTACCACACCTATGTGTCATCCTGACAAAGGAGTAGTCAGCCAGCATCCCCATTATTGTTTACTAAGATAGTAAATAATTTACCAAACACAAGACAGATCTTTACTGATGTCCTCTTGATATATCATCTTAGTTTAATGACAAGCAGTTGATAACTACTGTTAAAGGACAGCTTTCCAAGCAGTCATGTACCCACTTCAGAGTAGTTTTAGTCAAGGGTCAGTGGGGTCTAAGGCACAATTCAGGACATTCTTAAATCAGTATCTAAAACAGGCCTAATGAATCTCACCATGAAGGCTCCCGTTTCTTTCCACTGGCTATTCAGATATAGATATCTACTCTGTAGATGTCTAAAACTAGGGAAGGTGAATTTCAGCTGTTTGCTCCTTTTCAGTTTTCTGCAACCTCATCTCTTGTATGAAATGGTCTTAAGCAGAGACACCCTGTGATTTCATTAGGCCCAAAGCAACCAAATTGTCTAGGTACTCTCTCACTTATTTTTCTTCATTCTGGTTTGAATTCTTACCTTTTCAGTGCAAAGGAGGATCATGTTGTCAAACAAAACAAAACTGCATTAAATATTTTTTGCCTCCTAGTAGCTGTTGTTCTTGTCCCCTTGAAAAGTGGGCCCATTTTTTTCTTCATTTTCCACTTGTTGTTAATGTGCTTCTGAAATGTTCTATTGCACATTTTATTGTTTGCTGGTTTAACTCCATTCTGTGTCTGTTTTATTTTGTTTTTCTGGTTTTCTGTTGTTCTCTAGTATTTTAATAACTAACAATTGTTGCAGTGGTTGGTCCTTGCAATAAGGGTCTAGGGGCTGACTTACTACACATCAGAGGCTAGGCTTGAAAAGGTCTGTAGGATATAAAGGTGACAGTTAGCTGCTACAGATTAGCCAGGAATATGATCTAGGTAATAGAAAATAATTTACTGTAGTTATGAACTGATGACGTTTCACAATTCCGAGCACAGAAAACCTCTGGCTTTTTTGGAGCACCATGGTGGACTGCATCATGAGAACTATTTCCATTGCTTGCAGTGAGATTGCTACTTGGCAATGGAGAATTTTTTGCAAGCAGCCAAGAGCAAAGAATGTTTCAGCTGCTGATATAAGCATTTTCTTAAACTCCTGGAACAAGCTGAAGTCTAAGCAACAGCATAGTGTAAGTCATCTCTCTAAATGTTGCATAGTCTTCAGGAGAGAGTGTTGGCTTGGCAGCTAGAAACAAATATTAACAGGTTTTGGATTTTTAAGAAATAAAAAGGCAGCTATCTAGACAATGATTCTCAAACTAGTCAAATTTACCCTAAATATAGAAATCAATTACTTTTCTTTTTACAAGTTTAGGTCAGTGCATAAGTACATTTGTTTCTATTCAGATTTCTATTAAGTGAGGTTTTCTAAAATAAGGATACTCTCTTGATTTGGGAACTCTCTGAATGTACCATTAGGTGTTAGAAATCTACATTCCATCTCTAGGACCAATGAAAACAAGTTACAGTGATCATAACAGTTGTTTTACTTTATACAAGAGCCTCATGAGGTTGAAAAAGACCAAGTGCAGGGTCCTACACCTGGGTCAGAACAATCCCCACTATCAATACAGGCTGGGGGATGAGATGATAGAGAGCAGCCCTGCAGAAAAGGACTTGGGGGTGCTGATGGATGAGAAACTGGACATGAGCAAACAGTGCACACTGGCAGCCCAGAAGGCTAATCGCATCCTGGGCTGCATCAAAATATTTTACACTCCTATCACAAAAGATAAGGCTAGACTTGAACTGGAGTGGGTATAGAAGAGGTCTTTTGTTAAAAGAAATCCATCCAGTTCAAGATTCTTGGACAGAGTCATATCTTGAGCTGTTCCCACTAGCTAGTCCGTTCTCTGTTAAACAAAGGGTTCAATCTGTGAGACAAACGAGCAGTTTTATTAATATTTACCTCTCTTTAATGCAAATAAAGTAGAACTGTTGCACAAGTGGGGACCATAGCTGCAGTCCTAGTAAAGGGGTGAGCGACAAAATATTCTTCCTGGGAGTCAGTCTAGCTGTGAAAACGTCAGGTCTTTCACATGTGAGTGCTACACTTGCTGGAAAGGATCATGGTATTTTTTCCTCATACATATTTCCAGAAGTTTCTCAGAGGCTTTGTAAGAAAATAGTCAGGGGAAAAAATATAGAATATAGTATCCTGTAAAAATCAAAAGAAAACAAACAAAATCTTTGTAAGAAAAGAAGAGAAATCACAAGAGGAGAAAGAATAAACAGAAAGGAGAGAAGATAGTATACTATTTACTTACTCCTCTGCACAAAATTCAGCCACTGGACTCTTGTTGGTTAAAATAAAAGTACTTTCCACTAGACTTACATTATAGCAAATTATAAACTGTACAATTAGAAGAATTGGAACCAATGTCTCTTATGCAAGATTGGATAATGTGTATTGCTCTTAACTGCTCTTGTGTTTTTTATTTGCTTCACTTGTCCTTTTCCCTCTGTATATGGGATCTTTCAAAAATCTACTGACATCAACCACAGGCAAACCAAGAACAGAGCCACTGTTATCAGTGGGGAAAATAGATTGTCTGAAAGAGAAAGCATCATTGCAAAATATATAACTCAAATGAGCTTACAGCTATCTCACCAAGAAGTAAGTTGCTGGCCTGAATCAACCATATCCAAGTCATTGTGGCAGAATTAAGAGATGATCTTTATGAAGTGAAGACTAAGAGGTTCATGTGATTTACTAAATAACCCAACTTCTGGACTGCAAGAGATACTCATAGATTTGAAGAACTCACAGCAGAAAAACCTCAATAAGGATGATACGTTTTAACTCCTGTCTGCTTTTAGAGAACACTTCAACAGTGTCAAGAGCACTGTTCTCAGTGCAGTGAAACCTGTCATATGTTAGCACCCCCTAAATGTGTAAAGATATTCACCTCTGGCATGAAACATTTTGGGACAATGGGAAGAGTCATAATATCAACTTGTCTGGAGTAAGGAGGATTTTCATGTTGCTATCTGCATTTAAAATGCAGTAGTGCTTAAGATTTGGAAAGAAGACAAAATCATGTTGGCATATATGGACCAGCATGGGGCCCCACAGTGCCAACTGCATCCTTACACCATTACGGTCTAAAATCAGTACAAACAGTCAATATTCAAGCAAAACAAGCTTTGTGATGTATACAGAGAGGGTGTAGAGTCTCTGGATGCAACGGGAAGGATGTATGGACCAAGATTATTTCCAGTCTGTTATTCACAATATCTGGCAATAAGTCTGATGCAACAGTTACTGCTCTCAGTGTTCAGTGCCAGCAGCCACCATCTCCCTACGAGAGGCTATGTTCTGAATGGAACATACCATCTTGAAAAACTTCCTAATAAATCAGAAAACACTGTGTACACATGTTAATCTCCTGAATCTGAATGGTTGTTATTCAGCATCCTGCAAATTTGCATTTAGCAAGGGCTAGCTACTAAGAAAGCTGTATCTCATGCACCAACCTGAGCAAGGCCCTCTCAGATCTTGCCTTTGACTTCTTATTCAGCATTGTAAGACCTCTGCAGCTTGCCTAAATGAAGGCTGACTTTTTCAGCAGCTCTTGCCCTTGTAAATTAAAACCCTTCAGAAGCATTTCATATTAAAGAACAGATTGGCTGTTTCAAAGAAACACATGGAAGCAGTAGAAGTGTTCTGAAAGCAAAGCTCCACCAGCCCACCTGAGCCCAGCTCACCACATCCCCCATAGAGCTCAGCACTTTGACCCAATGCACTCTCAGCCCAAACACTTTCTGCTTAACCCACCCTTCCTTTTCCTGCTTCCCTGTGGTGATGTTCTTGCAACATCTGGATCTGTTCTTAGTAAAGGACAGGAAAAGAGCAGAGTGAAGCTGCTGTTATTAGCCTTACACATCAGTGCCAAGGAAGATCAACAAGAGTTTGCCTATTTTTTTTTATGTTGTCAATCTGCATTTTCACTGTTTTCTGTCTCTTCCAGTTCCTGCTTATCCCCTAGCTGCAAATAGGTTCACAATAAATTGAGAAGCTATTTCACATCAGCCACAGGACTTTGAAACATCAGACTTCTCAGACTCTCCATTTCCGTATGAGCTCCAATAATTTTTGCTAAACTTTGTATTTAAAATAACTGTACTGTGTATGTATATTTCCCTGCATTACGTAATAAGAAGAGAGATCTGGTATCTAACACAGGGAGGAGTGGTTTTTTTTCAGTAAGCTACAATAACTCCATATGTCAAAACATTAAAATAACTCTAGTTTTTTGTAAGTGGGAATAAGGCATATGCAACTTCCTCCATACAAATTTTTAACCTGCAATCTCCCAAGCTCCTTATAAGCAATGTATGGATGTAAAACTTACTCTTGTTAAAATACAAATTAATCTTAAAATGATCTCATTAATATTTACCAAAAATACATGTTTAACTGGTAGCATATATCATATCACCTTACTATCACACTTTTAATAACAAGACATCTGAGCAAATCTCGATTATGGGCAAATGTTAAAAATGGGTGGGTTGATTAAGGTAACTGATCGTACAATGATACATTTTGAAGTTTTACTTCCCAACGCCCATATATCCAGCAAAATAAGGGTTTGCAACACTGTTTTTCAATATGAACACAAATTAGCATACACAAAGCTAGTACATTTGGTCATTAGATTTGTTCCCTTAACCTTGTGCCACACAGAAAATGCTGCAACTCTTTAGCCAGCAATTTTAGTTTATTTTACTTGAGAAAGTGTGCCTGTTTACAATCACAATTAGCATAGTTGTTTTAGCAATAAAACACAATGGAAAGCCTGTGTATAATTTAGTAAGCATCCTCCTTATCCACACCATCATAGACTTCAGATATCTTCTCTGACTCTCTCTGGTCCAGCCTATTGAATTAAAAGTTCTTGAATTTCCATTTAAGATTTTGTCTAGTTTCTTCCCCAGACAAATTTTCCACATACACTCACTCAGTATATGAAGTCAACTGGGAAGAGTAAGCATAATCAAACAGGTTATTAAGAAGAAGCTATGGGGCTGAAATTTTGAAGAGGTACCACACCAGAGATTTATGATTCCTAAGCCCAAGCAGAGGCAGGGGATAGAGGACAAAAAAAGAGCAGCAACCTGTTGAGAAAAGAGCAGACAAATATTTCCCAGAGGAGAGGAAGCCAAATTTTCTGAACGGTTCTTATCAGTGGGCTTTGCTGCCCTAGATGTACCTCTCTATCTGTGTTCATATAGTTTCCTCCTCCTGCATGCATGCTTTCTCCAAGTTGCCGTCCCACACCTCATTCCCCAAGTGGCCACTTTTACCTCATTTCAGCAAAACATCAGTCAGTTCAAAACAGCAAATGACAAAAAGAAATATTTATAAAATATCACAATGTATCAGTAACATATTCCAGTGCAAAGCTGAGTCACTATGGTNATATGGCTTCCCCTCCAGCCGCTTCACCAGTCTCGTCACAGCCAGACTGGCTTCCATTTCAGCTCCTGGGCTTAGAGTTGCAAAGACACTTGGCCAATGGGAAACTGAGTCAGCTAACAAGAAAACACAAGAAGAGATGCACACAGACAGAAGCCAAGCTGAATTTGGACAAGCTGTACTTTTATAATGCTGTCTTCCTACTTCTCCACTATTCTTGGCTTTTCCTTACCGCTTGGTTAGCTTTTAGTTGCATCACATCTGTGTATACTTTGGTTCCTCTCCTCTGGCATGAAATGCCCTGCTGCCAGAGCTGAAAATGCTGAGCCAGACTCAGGGGTCTTGTGAAGAATGTTGCTTCATTGCTCCATACAATTTAGCTCAGTGTTATTGCTTGTAAAATAATCCTCTTTTAAATATTACCATCTCACAACCACTTTACAGCCTCCCATGTGAATGAATTCCACATGTTCCTTGAGGACCCTGTAGGTCCTTTTATTTACCACTCGTCATATTCTTTGTGTAGTTGTGGAACAGCCAAACAGGGAGAGAGATACATACATTTATTTTAGCATTTTACAGTATCTTCCACATTATTAATCCCCTACTCAGCCATCTTTTACCAAAGATAAGGTGAACTGCTATTCCTATCACTATTTTAAAATTAACAAACTGCCCTACAATTTTTAATTAACATAAAGATTTTCCACAGCCTCCTTCATAGGAGATATACGTTATATATTTTATGTGTATATAGTTACGATAACTACATTCACTGATTAAATCAAGATTCTGAATTTCACTTTACTGGCAGGTTTAAATTACTCACTTATTTTAAATAATTATTTTTGTGAGAAGTACACATTTGAATTAGATGGGAAACTAATGATGGTTCACTGATCTCTAATAAATGTGCCATAGTCCCCTCCCCATTGTGTTTCAGTTGTCTAATGTTAATATGAAAGCACTGTAATTCATTTTTCTGGGGGATTTGTTCCACTAACAACTTCAGAACAGTTTTTTCTACCAGAAAATCCACCTTGACCTACCTTGCCAAGACCCCTGTTGAGTCAATCTGAATAAATTATTTTAACAGCTTGAGTTTTCATGAAAAAAGGAATTGAAATAACTTCTAATTTGAGAGTATGTATTTACACTTTTCTGTTTACTTAGACTTACTCTTATCATGTCTGATCTCTTCTTCATCTCCCTCACTTCAATAAAACTCATTTTGGGCAGGAAAAAAAAGAAACAAAAAAAGAAAACAGCATAGGTGCCAATATGGAAAGTTCCAGCTTTAAGCAACTGGAGCTTTAACCCTCTGGTGAATGTGTGCCAGAAGTCTCTGACTTAGCCTGTGGACAGACACCAGACCATGCAGCTGTACTTACTAGCATGGTGGCCTGAGTATTGGAGTCAGAAGATGACAGTTTAAAGCAACAAGGATATATGTGCTTTGGACAGCACTAAGAAGAGGTCATGATCCTCCAAGCCACATCATTAAAAGCATTGGAGAAGTGCCTTGCCAGAGCTAAGTTTAGGAACAGACCTTATGCAAGAAATAGGACTACAAAAAAGGGATTAAAATTATCATGTACGAAAAGCAGACTGTGATTTCTCTCTCTAAATATACCCATATGTTACATCTAAAATCTCAGACTCCTGACCATTGGCTTTATAATCTCCTACTTTTTCCATAGGTGAGTTCTCATGTTTCTTCTGCTTGACTTCTCAAAGCTGTTTGATGTTGATCTTACTTTTAAAATTGATTACCTTAGACTCCATTAAAGAACACAGTTCCTTCAGAAGAAGGAAATCATACATCTCTGTATCGTACCATACAACTTTAATTATAGCAAAAACAACAAAAGGCAATAGACAGGGAACAGTTATCCAGAGTATGGCTTTTTCCTATTAAAAAGACATAAAAAAATATTAGTTCTCCACATTCTCAGTTTGGAAAAGATGCTATGTCTCTGCAAAGATGATTTTGCAAAGAGAGAAAAAGTTAATTATTAGAATGTCTGTCATCAGATATTATCACATCTGTCATCTGATGGTACCAGAAATGCTCTGTGGTGACCTCCTACTGTATATTAAAAAATCACTTGCTTACCTGTATAAGGAATTCATCTTAATTTCATAAAGATGAGTAAACGAATTAAGGATTTTTAAGAATTTGTGTTCTTTTCTTCTTGAATTCTTAAATAGGGGAAAAAAAAACCACAAAAAACCCCCCAAAACCAACACCACCAAAACATGTTTAAATATTTATTTATTTAAAGTCATCACTGGTTTTAGGGTATGGGGACACTGTGTTAATGTGAAATGTAAACATAAGTCATACAGTCACTCTGACATTCTTATCATTTGAATTTTATACTGGCTAGAGTCTTCTTGGTAGTAACATGGATTCAGCAAGTTTTTTCTTCATGGCTGTATTTGCAGGGTTAGAGTCCTGGTAATATTGCAGCTAATTGTCCTGACAACCTGACCTCATAGCAAATCCTGCAATTTCCTCTTAGCTCAGCTCTTCCTTCTCCAGATACACAGAGATATCAAACCAGCATTTATCTTTACTGGCAATGCAGCTATAAAAAGAGCCAGCCTTTTCTTAGATTTCAGTGGAAAATACAAGAACAGGAGCCTTAACTCTATAGGCTAGCAGTATAATGTAGCAGGAAGCAAAGTTAAAACTAGTAAGTAAGCAATTATTGAATTGCAGCTTTATTCTAATTATTCAAAAGGACAGTTGAAAATGTAACTATTTGAAAACAAAATGAGAGACTTAGAGCTAGTATTTGCCTTTGCCAAGATGGAATAAAGTGTTTAAACAGAAGCACAAGCAAATCAAACTGATGTAACATGCCTGTGGGGAAAAAAAAGGTTAGATTAAATTTGGCAAATATGATATAATTTACGAAAAAAAAGCCACTCTCTCTAATAAATATTAGATGTGAAATATTTCATAGAATCATAGAATGGCCAGGTTGGAAGGGACCTTAGAGATCATCTAGTTCCAACCCCCTTGCTGTGGGCAGGGATGCCACACAGTAGACCAGCTTGCCCAGAGCCACATCCAGCCTGGCCTTGAACACTGCCAGGGATGGGGCATCCACAACCTCTCTGGGCAACCTGTTCCAGTGCCTAACCACCCCCTGGGTAAAGAACTTCCTTCTAATCTCCAATCTAAATTTCCCCTTCTTCAGCTTGTAACCTTACCCCATTGTCCTATTACAATCTGACCAGATGAAAAGTCTCTTCCCTTCTGTTTTATAATCCCCCTTTAGGCACTGAAAGACTGCTATAAGATCCCCTTGAAGCCTTCTCTTTTCCAGGCTGAACAACCCCAACTCCTTCAGCCTGTCCTCATAGGGCAGGTTCTCCAGTCCTTTAATCATCTTTGTGGCCCTCCTCTGGACCCGCTCCAACACGTCCACATCTTTTTTATGCTGAGGTCCCCAGAACTCGATGCAGTACTCCAGGTGGGGCCTCACGAGGGCAGAGTAGTGATGCCTAATTTCCTAGAAAATAGACACTCAGCACAAAATTAATGGAGAAAGAGTTACCTTCCAAACCACCTGGATTCTGTACGTACGCGTGTGCCGTCCCAAGGGATTACACATTTTTATATGTTTTTACTAATTAACATATGGAGATCTCTATAACCAACCCTGGCACTGGGTTTTCCAATAGCCCACCCCCAGCTGTCTTCAGCTCTGCCCCTCAGAAAGGTCCCATGTGGGGTTAGGCCCTCTTCTCATGTTTTGTCTTCAAACTATCTGCAAGTGGCTTCTTCAAAACATCATGTCCTTGGCAAGGCATGGAAAAGTCCAAGATAGTACCCAAGAATGTGCCTAGTGGCTCCTAATATGCGGACAATCCAGAAAGCTTCACTTAATCCCAAAAGTCCTAAAAATCTACAAAACACATTTAAATCTTTGGGCATCAGTAGAGAGGCAGAATCACCTCCCTAGACCTGCTGGTTATGCCTCTTCTGATGCAGCCCAGGATGTGGTTGGCTTTTTGGCCTGCAAGTATACATTGCTGGCTCATATCCAGCTTTTCATCTATCATGACCCCCAAAATCCTTCTGTGTACAGCTGCTTCCAATGAGTTCCTCACCCAGTAGGTACTCATATCTAGGATTACTCCTACACAGATCCAGGACCTTACACTTTGACTTACTAAACTTCATTTTATTCTCATGGGCCCACTTTTCATGTTTGTCCAGCTCCCTCTGGATGGCATCCCACCCTTCTGGCCCATCAACCACACCACTCAGTGTGTGGTGCTTACTACGGTGCAGCAAAGAATTAACATTTTCCTGGAAAGCTTAATCTTGTAAAAATATATTTCTTTATGGCTTATGATTTTGACAGAGAACATCCATAAGAACAAAATTTAATCGAAGGAAAAAAACAGCCAAGAAACTCTTGTTGACTTCAAAAATGTTGGATCAAAACCCACAATGGTTGTATATGACCATTTAATATAATTGCATTCCAGTTTACAAGTGGTGTAATTCATCTATCAAATTTAACAAAGACCAGTGGTCACTTTGGCAATCTCCTGCAGTCCTGTAGTATTGATTAAGGCTACAGGAACTTGTGAATCTAGTAATAGAAGAGGCATCAAGTGTTAAGACTACACTGGACATTGACATACAACTTCTCCATAAAGGGTTCGTGCTTTTAATAGCCATCTCGGGGACAGAGCATAACCATAACTCCCCACCATCAGCCAGCATCACTAAACAATGGTGGAAGACAGAGAGTGACATGGGTTTTTCCCTATCACATGCAACTTGAAAAAAGGTTTAAACAGCTTTGAAAAGCATTAAGTCAATCTAAAAAAAGAAGAAAATGTGCAAAGGTGAGAAAAGGGCAAGTGATAGCTGATTTGTGCATGGCCAGTGTTAAGTCATGCCAACACTAAGCCCAGTTTGAGGAATTTAATGTATTTGCTTGCTTGCATTTTATCTTTCATGTCAGCTAATCACATCCTCATGTTTGCAGAGGTGGAATTTCTCTTAATTAGTGGAAAATATAACAGCTTTATATAAAAAAGGCTTGCAATAAAAAGTGTTTTGATACTTCCACACAGGTTACAAATCTGATAACTTTATATGGAAAAAATTCAAGCCTAGCAATAAAAAATAAAAACCACTAAAAAGAGATGGGTTTTTTCCTTGGTATTTAGATGCCTTTCTGTTGCTTTTCTTGAGACATGAATTTATAGCCTTTTTCCAGTTGATTCTCCATACACTTTAAGTATTGGCAAATGCTGAACACAGGTAGGCCAAATAAACCTTTTTTTTTCAATCATATTTCATTTGTATATGAAATGGATGTACATTAAAATAACAGAAAAGAAATAGCTTCAGCCCACAGAAACAAGGCTGCTTTTGTCCCCACAGAAGAATCTGGTGTCCATCAGCCTCACAGGAGAGTGCTATACCCTATCCCAAGTATAGGGAGTACAGGAGTATAGGGAGTATAGGGTATACCCTATTTCTGGAGTGGCTTTTATTAAACATCCAGAGATGCACAGAGGGGTGGGATTTATACCTAAATCCTTGTATATATTCAGCCCTGATTCCCACAGAGACTCAGTTTCCTATTTGAGAATGAGAAATATTGCAACTATGGGAAAACTTACAAACATAATTTGAATGTTAATTAACATCAACTGTGAGAGAGTGTTGTAATGGGTGTGTAACTACCATGCAGGCAGACTTTTAAATTAGAGGTAGTCAGTGTCTCATAGGAAGCATTCATCACTTTCCAAGATCATGTCTTTAGTGTCTTCTTTTCCTGCTTTTACCTTGCACAAATAACCTCCAAAAGCTGCAGCCACAACCTCCCTTTTCCCTTCTGCTCCGTCTAGGAGCAGTACTCATACATCCAGCTCAAAGTGGAAAATTATTTCCTCTAGAGGAAGCCTATCCTAAGGCGAGGAGGACATGCCTTGTCATCAGATGGGCAGGACAGAAACTGCAGTCCCATTTCTACAGCAGACATCTTGAATTGCTGACTTACTACAGCCCCTGCTCTGAATGGCACTGATATAGAATTCACTCAAAAAAAAAAAAATAAGACTAAGATGGAGGATGTCCTACACTAGAACTCCAAACATTTTACATACATTTACATTTACATACACATTTCTTCTCTTTCCTTTAGAAATGGCCTTTCAAAAGAAAATTAGTCACTAGAGTTTCTACAACTCTTTTGTGCACATTTGCTTTCTAAATAATAAAAAAAATAGTGTAAAGAATGTTCAGAGCAAGCAACATATATTGCAGACTAGCTATATAAACATTTTAACTTAAAAAATCACAAAGAAAAACACCACCACTCCTCTTTTCCCACAATATGAAAGACCAATAGTAAACCCTGTGCTTAAAAAAATTCACTCCTTAAGATGTGGAGGGATTTTCACCTGGTAGATAAATGTCCTTGGCCTTTTTGTAAATGTTCTTGGCCATTTCTCCTTTTCAAGAGTGAAATCAGCTCTTATTATATTTTCTTGCTTTTCACAGTAACTAAACTCTGTGAATAGTTATATGAAAATAGACAACTGTAACAGACAAAGTTGAAGTCACACTCGTTTTCTTCACTAATTGCAGGCTATTATAATAAAAATGTTAGTGCTTACTATAACCTGCAAAGAGGATAACAGTGAATCAATCAAGATTGCAGTTATGCTCTGAATGCCCTTAATAACTAGAATAAGAAGGGCATTCAGAAGATAGTTAGCATAAACCTTACAAATTTGTATTGTTGTTTTTAAACAGACCCCACTGCAGTTTTCAATTCTGTAGTTCATCAACGTTGTGCAAGCTTCCTCTAAGCATTGCCTCCAATAATGTAATACCACCCCAGAAAAGCTAGACTGAAGACAGTGAAGAGAAGAGATTTCACAGACACCTCCCCAAAGCAAAGAAGTTACCACTAGTGGTTTGCTTGTTTGAGCATGTTCTCTTCAAATAAGCCAGCTAAAAGCAGCAATCTGTGAAGAGACACTCACTCTTGGCAAAAGAGAACATGCAGTTGTGCAAAACAGCCAGCAGTGACCTAGAAAATGCCTGGAAGCTTGGTCCTCCTAGTAATCCTTGTGAAAGTCCAAAAACTAGATTTAAACTGTGAAACACTGAACTGAGTGGTGCTTTGTCACACTCAGAAAAATTGTACTTGCAGCAACATTAACAGTCTCTTTTCCAAAAGAATAACTGAGCTTGTGAATCCATACTTCCCTGATGAATTTGCTCATTTTCACAAGCTGATTTCAAGTTAGAAGAGATTTAAATTGTCATACATATTTCCCTTTTTGTTTTTCCTTTTAATTTATAGCTCTTAGGTTGACATCAAGGAATGATATTCAAACATCTTCTTGTGAAGTTGTAGCTGTGTTCTCCCACCTCACTTCTCATTTTTATTTCCTTTAATCACTTTCAGCTGTTCACAAGCTCCTTTGGCTTACAAAAAGTTATGGAAAAGAAAAAAAATCAAAATAAACCACTGTGAACTGGCCAATCTACCTCTCCAAAACTTAGTGGAATTCTGAAAAGGTAGAGATTTTTAGTTAAAGTTTTGTTACTTTACTTCATACTCCACTGCAAGCTAAGAAAATTTTGAACAGATGTTGAACAATACAAAAAGAACAGAAAAAAATGGAAACAAATCTCAAACACATAAAGGCCCCTCTCAAAAAAATGGCAGACATATTTCATGTGAGTACATTCAAAAATGAGAAAAAAAAAGTACAAAAAACTGTAAGAACATTTTCAGAAAAATATTTGAAAAAATGGCAAATATTGCAAAATATTTTTTATAAACATATTTACGTGTCAGTGTTCGTTGTTAAAAATAATCGAAATTTGTCAGTTGTTTATTTATGTTTTATGTCACTGAAAATAGAGTTAAAAATGACCTAATAGTCTTGAGGCAAGCGTGATACTTTATTATGGGTAAATAGGTAAATAGAAGATGCAAAACCAGAGCTATACTCATCTATTTTGTTTATTTTACTTTTTGTTTATACACATTATGTGCATGAAGATGGGCTAACTTTTTTTTAAAAAAAATATCCTCTCTTTTGGGACAGTGTGAGGAAAAATTAATTCTAAAAATCATCTGTGATTAGGTTGAACAAACCAGTGGCTCTCTTCCTTCTGCAGTATGCAGCAGCTACGAGCTCTTGTAGGTTCCCTAAACAATGAGATGGGACCGTGTCTGTTCTCATTCAGGTGGGAAACGTTCCTGCAATATCTGAATTCCAGTTGTGCATGTCTTCTTTGCAGGTAACAGAGAAGGGGTAGGCTTGCCCTCCTTCCATATCCCTACAAAGTTGGTAGGCATAACAGGTGAGATTCCTCTTAGCTTATTATTTACAGTGAGTTTTACTTTCTGCTGAATTCTGGTGATGGTGCCCTCCTGCTACCAAAATTTGGCCACATAAATTTAATGCAATACTCAGGAGAGAGTGTCACTTAGAGGACAGAAATCATCCAATGTATTTTAGATACTTACTTTAGCAGAAAACTTCATTGTTTGATGAATACTATTTCACAATCATCTGCTTCTTTCTACTGACTATTAAAAAACCCTCAGTAACTAGTCAGATGGAGACATTTATATTGTGAATCTCTAAAATAGTTAAAAGATATTCTCAGAAGTCAAGCACTTTCTATTGAAACATCTTCTTGCCTCAGCTAATTCAATGCTAATGGCAGTTTTATATAATGCTCAGGTAAAGTAACATCTTTCTGTTTACAACCCACATCTGAAGCACCTAAAGTGACTATTGGGGTAAGCAAAATAAAGGATTGTGATTCTGCATAAAAAATAGGATAGCAGAGAATTTGTGTCTTAACAGCAGGAAGACTAAAGTAGGGTTTATGTAGCTAAGTGTTTTCTTTAAATGGTGACAGCTACATATACATCTATCATTCTGCAGTCACTGTACACTCAGTACTCACAAGTTTCTGACACCTTCTACTCTTGTGTGCAGGACTCTCTAAGCTGCACAAAAGGAGTGGCTTTCTTCAGTGGAAAGGCATGATTTTGCAGTAGACACTTATAGGGTATATATGTGTCTAAAACTGCTCAAAGGCACCAGGTGAAAGACTCTGTAGAAAAAAAAATAAATTAAGATTTATTTCTATTAGTTACCTTTGAGTTATACTTTTAGAAAGTAAGATCTTTTGTTGAAACATGAAAAAAATTGTTTCATACCTAAATAGTAGAGTAAAGATATTTATGAACCTCACTTTATTTACTTCAGTCATCACTAACTTTCTGAGGGAAAATATTTACAGACCAGGAATTATTTTTCATACAATGAATCATTATTCTGCATTACAACATACTCTGAAACACTATAAAGCAGGTGACAATTTCCATGGTGAGTTAAATCCTTATGTATTTAACCCTTCAGTAGTAATTTACTTTAGCTGTAATGGTACATCTCCTTGTAGAGACAAATTCCCACAATCTCCCTGGGCCATGTGTCTCTGTTTCCACTGGTTGTGCATTTGCTTCTTACACCTCAGATTGAGGAGTAAGTCCTTGCCCAACCATGCTGGTTTCCTGCCTGCTCTGCTTCATGTCTTACACATGGGGATGGAGAGTTATTGCTCTAGGAAAAGTGTTATTAAAGAACTGCCAGCTCTGATCAGTTTCTTTGTCCCTAAGGAGAGTTTCTCAGGGCATCTCATCCAGTAATCTTTTTAAAGCTGGATTTCACTCTTCTAAAGTTCAAGGTCCTGGCTCTGACCTTTCCCAGGCTCTTCCCAGGCTCAGGTTCCTCACGATCATGAACTGAACCAGGACATGGTCACTGCAGCCTAGACTGCCTCCCATCTTCACCTCTTTAATGAGTTCCTCTGTGTTGGTGAGCAATAATAGGTCCAGTAATGCTCTCTTCTGGTTGGTTTGTCTAGTACCTGGATAAGAAAGTCGTTCTCCATCACATCTTTTCTACTGCACAACCCATAAAAATTTACCTCTTTCTTGAAAAAAATGCCTTTCTACCTAAAATATTCCCCAAAATGTTACCACAAAAAGCTATGGAGATAAAAGGACCACTATCAATCAGAATTTAACAGCTTTTCTCACAGAAACATTTTTATTGTGGAATCAGAGATGCTATAAGTCATGATGACTGTAGATTGCATTGTGGTCGATTCTCTGCTGTTTCCTAGAAATTTCTGAGCTAATACCTTAAGGAAAAAGGAATCTTCACCATGAATACTAGGAATCTTCTTAACTGAAAAGTTAGATTTCTTACATTATTAACTGAAATGTATTCACCTGAGAAAGAAAAAATGGACTGGCTTGAGCCTTCACAAATCACACTGTTTTTCTTTGAAGTTGAATCATTAGTTTGTAAGTAGTTAATTTCAATTAGTTTTCCAAATCTGTGTCATCATCCTTTCCATGACAAATTTTTGTATTGATCAACATAGTAGCTGCAAAAGAAATTTGTAACTGGGTTTCTGGGTATAAAATTACATCTGAAAAAATCTTGCAGTGGCACAATGTGTCATCCCTGTTGGTTCCCTCAATGGAATACAAAAAAGCAAAGATGAAATTTATCCCATGAAGACTAGATAATTAACTGCCATTTAAGTCTGGTTTTAGTGCTTGGGTCCTTTTTGCACCACTGCGAATCTTACCTTTCACCAAGACAGAGACTAAATGGCTCCTTAGAGATCCTTTACAGAGCATAGTTGTCACTGTAGCCAGAAAGGGAGGAAACATGCACTCCTGTGATCAGTGCTGTATCACTTCTGGAAAGATGTCACTCAGCAAATCTGTCAAGATGGCATCTTCCTCAAACACAAAATCCATTAATGAAAAGTTCCAGCCTGCAAATAATGTCTTCTGTGCGTGAAGGAGTCAAGCAAATTGCAACTGTAACTTGGGTTTTCTCTTATATCTATGCCATCCAGGGGCAAGTAAGCAGCCTCCTCAGAGAGTGATCAGCTGCTAGAGAGCCTTGCGTTAGCAAAGCAGGATTGACTGGATTACCTCTGTGGTATCTTCTATTCCAACAACAGTAGGACAGAGATCCTGAACTCATTTCCATTCTTTAGGGCCTCTTGGTTACTATGTGGGAAAAGCAGTGATGAGGAGATTTTACTTCAAGGTTAGGAATTTCATGCATTAACATAATGCTTCTTCAATTTGTTGTTCAAAATAGAAGTAAGTGGAGAACTGAGAGGAAAAACATACCTTTAAATTAGGTCTCAAGAGAAAGAAAAGTTTAATCTCTGTACACTGTAAATAAAGCAGTCTATTCCAGCCATTATATTTGTTAAACAAAGGAAATGATAACACACACTTCATACACAACTGACTGAGACATCAAGACTGACTCTTCAGAGCAAATGTTTTGAGTCTGTGGAGAGATATTTGTTGAGTGATAAGGTTTTCTCTTTAGCTGGGATACTGTTGAGTTTCATGAACTCGAATGAACTTGGCAATTGTATCCCCAAGGTTTGTTAAGGCTATAAGTAATTAGACTCTCTCCTTATAAAAAGAATTTTGTATCAACTGTGCAGTTAGCAATCAGAATGTCTGCAATGTCCCAGTTCATCTAATTACAGCTTAAGATGAGAGAGTTAAAGAGAACTTGAGCTGCACTTCAGAGAAGACAGATATCCACTCCGTAAATTTTCTCCAAGAAAAAGGATGAGAAAATTACAACAAATACAAGCAGTTTATTTGGTGTGGTTCAAATTACAATATCCTTGCATATGTACATTATAATCCTTTTTGGGTTTCTTATTGTTTGTGGCTTCCTATCCATCTTTTTTCCCTTCAAATTTTTACTCATTGCTTGTAGTTTCCTGGCTTCATCACAATTCCTTCTGACAAATCTTTTGTTTCTGAAAGGTGCACAAACATGCATATGCAAGGACTGAGCAAGGAAGAGGCAAGTGGTTGTCAGATATATGCTGTTTGCTCTACTTAATGTATGTACTATCTCCATTCACATTAAAAGAATAGTACAAATCATTTAAATTCAGATAATCAGTAGGACTGTGAGAAAAAAGTAGTAGACATTTGACAAGGTAGCCCATCAATTTTATTTTTTTTTAAATGGTTTTTCAAAACAAGGAATGGAGGAGAATCCATTCAAGGTCACCAGCTTAAGAAAAGCTTTAAAAAACTGAAGACAAAATCCACAAGAAGAAAAGAGCAAACACTTAAACAAATTTTGTTCTGGGCTTGCAGCCTTTTCCTTTTCTTGGTCTCGCTCAGCTAAAATAACAGTGTCAAACACATCTCTTAGTATTGGCAGTCTGGAGGTTTCCCTCCCATGACTGAGTGAACGAATGAATGGCAGCGAGTTTGTGACCCTTCTTTCCCGAGTGGGATTAGAGAGATGCTGGCTTACCATGTTCTGATTTGCTTATTACAGCTCTCTAAATTGTTCTAAACACGTTTATGGATTTCACAAATAAGAAACGAATAAAATTTTCATGACCAATTTGAATGGGATCAATTACTGATTCCCGTTTGCTTTCTCTCTCTGTTTATATGTTTGTATGCATGTGTATATCATAGAATCATAGAATGGTCTGGGTTGGAAGGGACCTCTGGAGGTCATCTAGTCCAGCCCCCCTGCACTGGGCAGGGACATCCCCAACTAGATCAGGTTGCCCAGAGCCCTGTCAAGCCTCGCCTTGAATGCCTCCAGGGATGGGGCCTCAACCACCTCCCTGGGAACCTGTTCCAGTGTTCCACCACCTTTGTGGTGAGGAACTTCTTTCTAATATCCAGTTTAAATCTACTCATCTCCAATTTAAAACCATTGCCCCTTGTCCTTTCACTACAGGCCTTTACAAACAGGCCCTCTCCAGCCTTCTTGAAAGTTCCTTTTAGGTACCGTAAAGTCACTAGTAGGTCCCCCTGAAGTCTTCTGTCAGGCCACAATAGTCCACAGTTAGCCTCCATTCACCATTGGATTTTCGTACTGGCCATATGGGACTGTTAAATGGTGAGTGAGCTTTGCTAATCACCTTCCTGTCTAACTGTCAAATTAGCTCTCTAATGGGAAGTACATCTCTGTCCAAACCAGGACAATATTGTAAATAAATCAGTGCTAGTATCTCATTATCCTTATTACAGCCCTACAATAATAACTATTAACTCAGAAGAAGAAGAATGCATTGACAAAAACAAAACAGGATACATCTCTAGCATTCAATCCAAAGGGCTCAGTTGCTTATTATAAAGAAAGGCACAATTAAAAAAAATTACAATTGTTATAATCTTTTTATATCTCCAAATGCCAGCACTGGGCTTGGCCTCCAAAGGGTGTTTCAAGATTTTACAGGTTTTGCATTAAAGTGGTATGAAAAAGGGAGTTTCCTATGACATTTAAGAAAAGAGCATCCTACACATGCAGCTGCCTACAGAATCAGGGTGGGACTCAACTGTCAGTATATATGAGAAAAATGTCATACATGGGAAAAGCCATTACACTTTTTGGCTATCAAATGAAAATGAGTGGGATTTTATACAGTGACAAAGAAAAATCCAGCACCTTCTGTCAGCCCTGTGGACTAAGAGTTGCTCGCTCCATTGCAACTATAAGAGACTTTTGGAAGCAGATCAAACTCTAAAGAGTTTGGCTTCATCATAGATCAAATTTATGTCATTACAGAGCCATGATTCTGGAATAGCTGATAGAACATCAGCATCCATAATGAACTTGCTGTTTTCATACCTTATAGAGAAACACAATCTAACCTATCTGCCTTTAGAAATGACTCTGAGAAAACACAGGTTTAAAACCAGCCCAGTTCCAAGACACCAGCCACTTCTGATGGGCCATGGTGTTTGCTCCTGCATCTCCCAGCTCTGCTGGCTATAGGCACAGCCCATGATGCCCACAACAATGTTGGCTGCATCCCTGCCCCCACTCCCCTCCTCCCTGGTACCCTGGACAAAAGGCCATACCTGCACTAACCTCTTAACAGCAGAGCAAAGCCCCTTTCCAGACCAAACCAACATAGCTGGTAATTGGGAAGGTGACTGTCTGTTATAGCCAGTACAAGCACCAAAAAGCATCTGTTAGATTTTTGGGACGTGCTGAAGTGGTTTTCTTCTGATTTATGTGGCATGAATCTTTAGCTGCCCTTCACTTGATGGATGAGTACTTTTAAAACTAAATAAACATACAGTGTGCCCAAGTATGTCATCAAATGACCTCCTGTTACCATTATTGATGAGTTACACCTGTTTGCCAACAAATACACTCCTTATCACTGTCATGTGAGTAATCAGGTAAATGCTTGAGTAAACAAGTCTGCCCAACTTGAGGCCCTGGCAGCTTTCTCAGCTGGAAGAAGACCCTCTACAGCTAACATGGAGGTAAGGCTGGACAGAGACTTAAAGTAGTAGAGAAGTTTATCACTGGTAGTTTTACCATGTTTCCAAAAGGCTACTGTAAGAACTAAACTAAATTTAGAAATCAGATTTTACAGATAGCCGTTCTCTTTAATTCAGGTGCTGGCATGCTACAAAAGAAGAGGCATCACCCCTACTTGCATTTTTATTCATGGACACCCCAGCAATGTAGTCCCTGACTAGCTGAGTCAGGCTGTGAGCTGGCTTCAGAACTAGCTGGGGTGCCCCCAAGCCTAGTCTATGAGTACTCCATGTCAGCATAGGTGGTGTTAGGGCAATGCTAAATCAGCTCTTGTGCCTCTATGGGAAGGAGAATCTTATGTCTATGCTCACCCATTTGTGAGGGTATCTGAGGCACAGAGGCTTTATAGCTGTCAGGACATTCCCTGGAAACACATAGCAACTGGAGAGTGCAGTATTTGTTAAAGGAATATCTTAGGTAGTGACAGACGTAAGGGCTAGATAGTGCTTGTATTCAGATGGTGTATGTTTGTTATAGATGGACAGAATAAAGAAAGGACCTGAAAGCCCAGCTAACCAAAGAGAGGAGTCAGGGTTTGGCAGCTTCAACTAAACACTCTCAGATAAAAGGATGAGCAAGAAAAACAGAGTAGTGGGACTCCTTTCCTACACCTCCCAAAGCATGTCAAGAACACACAAAGGAACAACTCTGTCATCATAGACACTTTGTGCAGTCTTTTTCCAAATATTCTGAGAGGAAGTATGGCTCTGCCCTGGCCCTGCTTTAGCCTCTATCTAAATAGCACCATTTAGCATAGTATAAGCAGAGTCAAGGTTGCTCTCTTTCTCTTTCTCTCTCTCTCTCTCTCTCTCTGCAAATTATTGCCAAATTCACTACTGAAAAAGATGGAGTGAATTGTTTGGTTTGCTTACCTGCTCAAAGAGCAGGTAAAACATTACCTGAACTTCATGCCACAAATATATTTTGTTCTTATCTTTAGCAAACATTCAGTAACACTGAAGCTCTCATTATCAACAAGAGCTGTATACCTAAATCCCTTCCCTCCCACCCCTGAGCCTTTTATTATAGAGCTGAAAAAATGCTTTCAATTACAGAGCTCTACTCACAAGAAAACACATAGACCTGTGAAAAACATTGTGTGCCAGCTGCGTGGCACAGAAACTGTACCTTACATTTCATTAGAAAACTCATAATAGAAATTGGTATGAATGATTAGAATACCAGAATGAGAATAGCTTAAAAGCTAGTGTTTATTGTTGCAGCATCTGCTGGTGCTGCTATAAATAGAGGTTTCTAAACAATTCCATATTATGAACCTTTAATTTCAGGAATTTATACCTGGATGTAAAAAAAATCATTCCCAACTAACATTTAGAAAATACTATATTTGTATATAATTGCCTTTACTAAGTATATACTTAGCTATATGCACAAAATCTCTATCTCTAAATCCACAGTTTTCTATCTATGAAAAGCATAAGTCATTCTGGCTTCAGAAACTCTGAAATCATTGAGAAAACACTTGAAGTGTTAACTGACTTCTTTTAATAGAAAAATTAATTTTTGGAGATGTGTTTTATTTATATACTGAGTCATGATATCATATTTAGAAAGAAACAAACTACAAATCTCACACCTGAAAACCTGGAACTCCTTGGTACTTGCCTTGTCACAATTCAAAATGAACATATCCTCTCTGTTTCTACATTAACATTGAAAAAGAGCACTGCAGCCTGTAACTGGGTGCTCTCCTCCTTGCAAGAGAGGCTCAGGAGTGCAATTATTCTCTACACTTAGAGATTTGCTGCTATACAAAAGTTATGAAAATTTAAACCTAGCTACTGTTTTTAAAAGGAAGGGACATACTTGAATCTTTGGATTTGTGTATCTTTCTCTGTTTTCTAAATTAGTCAGAACATCTACCACAAAGGGCATGGCTGTACTATCTCTCCACTCACTGCATTGAAACTCAAAGTCTGGCAGCCCAAAGAGTGCCCAGGACAAATCCTTTTTCACAGCCTCTTGCACAGGAGTAACACCTGTGGTAGTGGCTGAGGAATAAGCTGTTCAACATGCACTCGGATTTCAAACCAAGAAGCCCTTAGTCATTGTGTGGATTACAGTAAGATCTCCTGAGAGCAGCACACATCCGTGGAGATCTCAGGAGATGGTAGCTACCACACTCATGTTTTCTCCTGTTCCTGCTTGAGCTCCTGTTCGTGTAACTGAATCTGTGTCACTGATTTCATAGGAACTAGTATTACATCCTCTCTTACTACTGCCCTCTCAATATCTACACCCTGCTCTGTAAATTCAATTCAAATAAAATGGAGGGGAAAAGGACTTATTACAAAGTCATTTTGATTTGCTGGGTGCAACAAAAGATGCAATGGATTATATAATAAAATGGTGCAAAAGGCAAATGGATCTCTACAACGTTTACTTCACACACATAATGAGATTTTCCTGTTTATGACTTGCCTTGTCACTGGAATCCAAAAACTGTGGGGAAGAAGTGTCTGTAGTCTGAATGACATGACCTTTGTGAAGTGAATATCAACAAATGTAGCCAGGTTTGACAGTGATTTATTAAATCAACAAAGGATTTCAGATGAATTACATCAAAATTTTATTGTTTCAGACAGATGATATTTCTTTTCTCGGAATTTTGTATTTTGTGTGATGTTTTTAACATATCAATGATTCAAAATTATTATTTAATGTAAAATGTATTTGGCTTCACACAACCTTTTAATAAATAGTAAGTAAAACAGGAAAACATTTGCAGTAAAAACTAAGAAACTAGGATATGCTTTATAGTTCTCTTTAGACTGTCAAATAACAAGAAATTAATTAGGCAAAAAAAGAGGAGACTGATCTGAAAAGCAAACAGACAAAACAAAACAAAACCAACCCCCAAAGCTATATGAATACAACTCATTATTGAAATCCACCAGGAAATAAATGTGGTTTAACCTCTAGAACTTGAAGTACCCTTCAGGTCCCACATGGAAGATGTGACCTGTCAGGATGTGGAGGGTCAGGCACTCTGATTGCAGGTAAGGCTGAGCAAGCCAGCTCAGGGTGCATAAGGTCAGAACAGAGTGGCATACTTAGCTCTGCTTGCTGGTTTAAGGAGCTGATTCTGGAGGTGTTACTCTGAATAGTTCCTTGCTTCTCACGCTGTCTCCATATCCTGTACCAGTGCTGGGAGTACCAGAATGAATGATTTTGCGGGAGGGGAAAAAATAGGAAATGAAGCACTTTCTGTTAAAGTCTATTACAAAATGCAAAGCAAATTCACTAAACAAACAAACAAACAAACCTCAAAAAAACTCAAACACACAAAACCAAACAAAAACATTTCTGTGTATTTTACCCACAGATGTCCAACTGCACCTTTAGTCATGTAGTCAAGGAGTATCAGCTGACCATCCCAGAGCCTCTCAACAGTACATAATTCAATCAGAAATGCCATAGAAGCGAAAAAGGTAAAAAATACTAAAAAATTGCAAATAAGTAGAATGTTTCCTGGCTGAATTACAAATTCCTCAAATGCTAACATTTACCCAATGTTACCCAGTATTATTAGAAAATGATATTACTTGACCAATTCTATTTTTCATGCTTTGCTTTCAGATTTTTAAAATGCTTTTCAAAAGACAGTTGCTTTCCTATACCTCTAGCAAAATCTATCCCTATTTTGAGCATATGCTTTCCTAGATAACATGGGAAAAGAAAAAAATGCTCAGAACACTCAAAAGTACTGTATTTTCCTGGAAAAAAATGGTTTAAATTATAAGTTGTTCCATAGAAATTAATAGAGCTACACAGAGTCACGGCATACATCTTTATATTTGGACTGCATCACTATTACATTAAACAGTTGTTTCTTCTTCCTTTTCCTACTAAGGGAAAACTCAAAGTGGACATCTCTCTACAAATATTAAATAATGATGGAAAATAAAACGCAACATTTTTTTCAATGAGGGTTATGATATCTTGTCCATTTCATAAGCAGAGAGGTATAGATCCTATCACATATTTATTTCTGTTCCTTATAAGTGTTCTTTATCCTCTAAGAAAGCTATTTCTAAGAAAAAAGTATTTGGTCAAATTATCATGAATTTTGTGTCAAAATTATCAGTTCATATTTTAATGCTGGGATTGTTCTTAGTGTTCTCAACGAATTGGAAAATATTTTCAATTTAATTTAGGGAAGTTGTGATTTCTATGACAGCTCAAGAAATATTCTTTTGAGAAAAAGGGCTCTTTTCCCAGCATCAGAAGTAAGGGGAATAATATTAATAGTTGGACTCAATCTTAAAGGTCTTTTCCAACCTAAATGACTACATGATTCTATGGCTCAACAGCTACATATGCAATTTTATACTGGATAGCATTCCCACTAGTTGGCAGTTTTCCATGTGTTTTGCAACAGCAAATTCCTAAAAACCCCACAGAAATAGTGTATGCTCATATGTAATCAAAACAAATAGAAGATAAATTGAGGGGGGAAAAGGAAATTCAGAATAAGGGTTGAAACTCCTTCTCCATCAAGTGAAGTAAAGTTTTTACAATCTCACATGAGTCCTACTGCAAAAGTGCTAATGAAAGTGTCCCAGTCTCTGCTATCTCTCTTTACTGCAGCATCCCTGTTATTATGCAGGATGAGGCATTGTGACTCTTCCACACCTGCATGCTCCAGCCTACACAAAGTCTGAGTATCCAATGCTATCACCTTGTACCATCTTTGTGACTCAAGCTGAAAGGGATGTGAATTACTAAGAACTTGTCTTGAGATGGTGGTAATGGGAAGCTCAGTCTGAAGCAGATGCTCAGCTTTGCTGTTATTGCTGGTTGTTCTCTCTGGGTACTCTGGGGAACCCCAAGCCTGAGCAAGAACTGGAGCTCAACAAGCAGTTTGTAGTCTACACCTACCCTGCAACAGCTTGAATTTGGCATCTAGTCATTTGGCTAGAAGAGTTAATGTTATTTCAAAATAGTGCAGCATTAAAAAAGGGCTGTGAAAATATGTGACTATTGATTTGGTAAAGGAAATTGAGCAGATTGGTTAAATACATACTCTGGTATGCATACCTTTGTGATAAAAATCATCATTTATTCCTTAGATATTTATGACTTCTTTAGAAATTTTATTGTTGTATAAATTCATACTTGGGAACCTTATAAAAGTGGAGTTTTTACAGCATAATAGTCCATAAAGAAAACACAGTTTCAAGAACTGGGCTACAGATTTTGTGGTTTGCCATCTTAATGTAGCGCCACTCAAAAAATACCAAAACCAGGTTTTGAGACCTTGAATGGCTTTTCCTCATATGAAACCAGTCCTTCTTCCTACCCAAAAGCACTCTTAGAAAGTGGATCATTAATCTGATATCAGGTTAATCCAGCTGCTTCCTTACCATATATGCATTTGGTGAATTTGAAAGCCTCTCTAAAACACTGCCAACAGAAAATGCACAGTGAGATTCAGAGGGTTTCCAGTACACAGAATTCCAGCTCTGCAATTCTCCTCAAAGTGCCACAAGAGATAGTGTATCAATCATTTGCTAAATCCCTATTTTCAAATCAAAGTTGTTCATTATTTTTAGTTATTTAGTTTCACAGGGACAGAAAATTATTTTATCACATTCTAATACATTTCATAACTGTTTAAGATAAAAAGCAGATCAGGACAAATGTCCAGCAAATTGGAGGAGAAACATTCACTTTCATGGTTGTTAAAAGGTGAAGTTCAAACCTTCAAAAATATTTAGGTAAAAATACTGTCATTCACTTATATCTAGTAAATAGTCCAGGCAGACTACTGTAACAAGATGGTTGCATATAATTTTGAATAACATATTAATAAAGTCAGTTATAAATTGTGACGGTGGCTGTGCGGGATAATTGTGTATCTTAGGCACTAACACAATAATTAATATTAAAAGGAGCTGTGACTCAAAAGATTTACTACTCTACTAATTTGTAAGTAGAGTCTATAACAAAATAATAACCTCAACTGAAAATCCACAACAGTCTTCATACATAATCAAATAATGCTGCACTAATTATATTTGTCACAAGAAGTTAATTCCTTGAAAAAGCTGTTTAATGTTTATAAAAATGCATTTTGAAGACAACTTCTTAACCTTATAGCATTTTAGTCACCACTAATTGTTGAGTTCTGCATGAAACAAGTATCGGATATTTATGGGAAGTTCTTTTACTTTTTTGTGCTGCTCCAAAGTGAAATTGCTGCTGGTTAGATCCTATTAAGCTTATCTGAAATATAGCAATGCCAGCAAAAAATGGTTTTGTGAGTTTTTAAGTGCATGTAGTTGTTGTGTTAGGACCCTTCAAAGAATTTTTTTTCCTTATGCTCCTTTTACAAAGGGGTAAATGATTGAATTTGCTTCACTGAATTGAACTTATACAGCTTCCTGCTGGGTTCATGGGACCATTTATGGAGCACCACCTGGAAGGCAGCTGCTCTTTTCTCCTAGCCTTTGAATATCATTAAATTTCAGCAGCAACATGACACACTAGAAAATTTTATTTTAAGACTGCACTCTTCTGTGCTGTTGTTGTCAAGAATAGAGGGAAACAGGAGCATTTCTAGAAAGAGAGTGATGGATTTCATTCGTTCTTAGAATGTGCCCACAATCAGGAAAAGCAGAAGAACTGGAAGATTTATTTTATTTTTTTTGGAGGGGGGGGGGAGGAAAGAAGCTAAAAGACAGACATCTATTTCAAAACAGTACATTGTCTTTGTGTAAATACAATAACTTCTGACTTGTGCTGAGGCATTTACAATTTTACAGCTGAGCTGCAGAATGTCTTCACTTAAAAAAGGAGAGCAATTGCTAACCTTATCTTCCACATGTGGGTGACACTGGAGCTTCCCTAAGAACTCATTTTCTTGTAACTATTTGCTTAAGCATTTCACTAGCAGATTAAGCCAGAAAACACCACTGCAGCAAAGCGCTGTGAAATACTGCTTCATGCCTGTGCCTTCCAAAGTGGCAAGTAATTGTGGCTCACATCCTTTATGGGTTTTACACATTTTGAACAGGTGTTTTTCATTACAGTTAAGAAACCTTTTGTATTAAGAGCAGAGGTGAGATGGGACCAGCTGATGGCAGCTCATCTCTATTACTGTGCTTCAGGGTTTTTTCCTTTCTCTAGTTTCCAGCCTTTAAGTACCAAACCCAATATGAAGAGGACTACATTCCCCTGGGAATTACACCGTATGGCCCAGCTATCTGTATGCTTCTCATATTCCTTGAAGTCTGCATCGGTCATCTTGCCAATGCTAACAGTGGCACAATGATTAGAAACAACAACCTATAAACAGTAAATGTTAGCAATGTGATTTTTCTGCTCGATGCCTTGTTGTACAAATTTGGTGGGTTTCAATGTAATGTGACAACTCTCATTTCTGCACATTTTGACCTCTACATTTCCCTCTCTCTTTCCATGTTATGAAGTGTGGCCAGCAGGACAAGATAATTGATTCTGCATCTCTACTCCGCTCTTGTGAGACTCCACTTGGAGTACTCCATTCAGCTGTGGGACCTCCAGTGTAAGGAAGACATGAAAGAAAGCCATGAAGATAATCAAGAGGCTGGAGCATCTCCCTTATGAGGAATGGCTGAGAGAGTTGGAGTGGTTCAGCCTGGAGAAAAGAAGTTTCCGAGGAGACCTTTTAACATTAAAGGGATTCTTTATTAGGGAGTGTAGTGATAGGACAAGGGTTAATGGCTTTAAACTGAAAGAGGTTAGTTTCAGATTAGATATTAGGAAGAAGTTCTTTACTGTGAGGGTGGTGAGACTCTGAAACAGGTTGCCCAGAGAAATTGTGGTTGCCCTTTCCCTGGAAGTGTTCAAGGAAGGTTGGATGGGGTTTTAAGTAACCTGAGGGAGTGGAAGGTGTCCCTGCCCATGGCAGCAGAGTTGGAACTACATGATCTTTAAGGTCTCTTCCAACACAAAGCATTTTATGATACTGTGTTGCACCTTTTCTCCCCACCATCTTTGCCATTTGCATCAGTTCCTGATTCCCCACTCTTTCCTCCTCAGTTCACCATTAAAAGGCCAAATGACAAGTCTAATTTGGTGTCCAAAACGAGCTGGAGTGTTGTACAGTTGGTCACCAATTAATATTGTTGGGCAATAAGAATTATTGGCATTTTCTTCTCAAAGTATAGTCCAGAAATACATGATTTTGTCAAAATCACAATGCTACTGGAAAAACATAGTTTTCAACAGCAGTGAGAAATTATTACAAATGAGAAAATCTCAATAAAGAAATATTCCTTTATTTCTTTTTTTATATCACATTTCCCGTTGA
Organism: Bucco capensis; assembly: GCA_013396975.1. Taxonomy (NCBI): domain Eukaryota; kingdom Metazoa; phylum Chordata; class Aves; order Piciformes; family Bucconidae; genus Bucco; species Bucco capensis. The sequence goes on along the minus strand of VWZO01016903.1, from coordinate 11,262 downwards.
TTGAATTAAAAGGCTTGATTCAAACAGAACAGCTGACAGAAAGTTCCATCACTTTCAAATTGTAATATATATGTTCTCGCACTGATATTTCTAAATCAGAAGCTTTGTAATACTCATCACAAGCAGTGTTTCAACCAGTAGATCTGGCTTTGTGCAGGTGCTCTTTCAAAATTCACAGTCACTGCAAGTATTTAGACTCTGGGAACAACAAATTGCCCCTGGCTAGAGCAAAGCATCACTGTTCCTGCTATTACCCAATGTTTGAACTGAACAGAAGCACTGGGTCATAGATAAGTATTTTGGGCTCCCTAGAGAGATAGTGAAACAGTGATTTTACTTGACTTGGACTAGGTGACTTCACAGTATATTCAGAACTGCTTTTCCCTCATGACCACTGGAACTGACTAATACTAAACTTTCTTAAAGGAAGAAAATTTTCTATTTGAAACAACTTCAACTCTTGAGTATTATGTGAAGGACATGATAAGGATCACTGCTGGCAAATCAGCCTTCACCACTGAGATGACTTTTCTACTTGAAGCTGCAGGACCAGCACTTCCACTTGATTTAAATACGAAATTATTTTGTTTTCTCAGGGGAAACCAATATTAGCCATTCTGAAAGCCAGAAGGGGCCCAGGTAGGAGAGAAGCAGATTCCAAACAGGAGGTGAGGATGCTAAACTGCTCTGAAAACAAAACGTATTGTCCAGAATTGGGCAGACATTTTCCAAGCTCAGGGCTCAGAGAAACTAGAAAGGCTTTTTCTGTATTATGAGAAAACTCATCCTTAGTGAAGTCTTAGTGAGGCTGTCTATATTTCTTCTGCCACAGCAATCTTGCTGCAAATGAAAACCTTCATACAAGGAACACCAAATAATGCATTTTCAAGCTAGCACTGAAATTAAAAAGATCTTTCTGGGTAAGACTGTGTCTAGATAAAATGTAAATTCAATCTTCCTGTGAAGCAATTCTGAATAATCAGAAACAGTCACTAAAACACATTACCAGAATAACACAGAAATGGAACAACATGACATTATTTTTTTTCTGCTTCAGAATAGAAGTAGATGGTATACCAAATAATTATCTGTTTTGAGAGAAAACTGTTCGATTGCAAATAAAAGCGTGCTTCCATTTCATATATCTTGCTCTTGGGTTGGCTCCAATTCTGGTCTTTACCCTGGCCCCAAATGGGAGTATTTTACAAGCTGTCTTTTCAAATTTGACTTCTTAGTATACTTTTTTATTTAGTCTCAAGACTAAGTGGTGAAGAGTCCACAGGATTGTAACAGGGAAGATTTCAGGGCTATTCCTGTTCTGATAGGCTCATTGTCTAGCCTTAGATAAATTTTCTAAGCACTGACTCAGATCTTCCTTTCCTGTGTTGGTTTGTTTATGCCCAAATTGCCAGATGAAGAGCTTGCAGAGCACTCTGAATTTGCGCATAGCTGGTCAGCTGCCCCCTTCTAGTGCAACTTGGGAAGTAAAGAAGAAAGGAGGTGTAAAGGTATATGGAACAGAGTTGGCAGATCTCTGTTGATCTTATTGACAAGAGATGTGATTCTTTATAGTCAATTGACCCTGCAAGGTGAGGAATATACTCAACTAAGTTTGTACCTGAATGAAGGTTTGGGGAATGCATTGGGATTTGGGCAAGTCTGTGTTTAAAAAAAAAAGGTTTCCTCCATAAACTACTTAAATGGCAGTGTATATATTCCTCTGGGTTGCACCACCAGTCAGATAAATCAGGCCTTGCCAGACAAAGCAGAAAACAGAAATCAGAAGAGGTTTCTAGTACCCTGTAACTTCCTTTTCCAACAAGTACTGATGGCACAGGGAGAACACTAAAACTGCAACTCCATTCTATAAATTACTGACATTAATTCTTTACCTCATACTTCATCTTGTTGTAAGATATCAACTGACATGCACATTGCAATTAATTATTAATTTCTGTTTTATTAGTGTTTTATCAAACTATATGATAAGCTGTAATAATCTCTTTATTTGCTGCTCTCACAATTCCTAGTGCAGCAATATTGAAATAAAAAAAAAAAAAAACAAAAACCCCAAAAAAGAGATCAAGTCTCAGCTGACTTACAAAGGTCATTAGTAACCATGTCCTGCGTGCAAGAACTGGATTCGGGTCATGCTGACACAAGACAATGTTTTCTGTACTTGCAGGATGCTGTAATGAAATGCCTGATTTGTTGAAGTTTAGAGGCATTATGATATTTTCATCATTGTGTAATAAAGCATCAGGAAACCTTCAAGCCTGTAATGTTATTGAATATCTTGGTGATGTTAAGGTTAATAGTGTACAGTTTGCAATGCAAGGGAAGGCTAAGGAAAGGAAGATGTGGAAGGATGGATAGTTTGAGCTTTCGGTTTAAGGTGAACAATCTTTTCCAGTATAACATGTTCTCCACCATCATTAAATGAGTGGTACAGTCAGGATTTCGCATGCACCTGGAAATTCATAGCATATCATTATATAAGAAATACTGGATGGAATAAGTAAATGATTCTTATTTTTATTACATAGCAAAGGTTATTAGAGGGAATGCTATACTGTTTTCTCACAGTTACATATTTTTAGTGAATATGTAGTAATATTACTGGATATTCTTTTAGGAACTGAAAGAAAACAAGGTGATTTTCACAGTAATTAGTAATGTACTTTTATATCCATATACATTTGGAGTTCCATAGTGGCTTTTATTTTAAAGTTATTGTCCTAATTTACAAAAATTAAATAAAAATGGAAAACTAAAACCAGTATTAATTGAAGTGTTGCTTTCCCTGTCCCAGTCACACTCGGCATATTTAATTCATTCCCATGAATTCAGCTGAGTTTTGCATAGAAATAAAAGAAACAGCATTTCTATGTGCTTTCATTGTTAACTACTGCATCATTTCTTGTGACTGCTATTATTTGTTATTAGGAGGTTTGTATGTTTGTTCTTGTGACTGCTATTATTTGTTATTAGGAGGTTTGTATGTTTGTTTTCCATTCAGAAAAAAAATTGGCAATGAAATATTTGTTAAATTTATTTCCTTTTGAAACGATGGCAATAGAAAGAGATAACAAGGACATAAAGAGCTTTATAAATAACTTCATATAACCTTTTTTCTCTAAATATATACAACTAATAGGGATATTAAATGGCTTGCTTCTTTGTTTAGTAATGAAGCTCTAATTTTCATTTTTACTGTACAGCTGCTGTACTCTCACTCAGATTTTGCCAGTGCATGCCCAATCTCAGGATTGCCAGCAAGAAAAGTCTGCCTGGAGGAAGAAATCAGAACAGCCCAGCAGCCTGCATCCCCATCTTTTCCAAGCCAAGCTCCACCACAAGTGGGCAGAGGTAGCTTTAATGGGAACACAGCCAGGGAACCTGCAGGATGCCCTGATTTGATGCTCCAAGTAGTTCCTGACTATGCTATAAAGCTTCAAAGCTATCTAGGAAGGTTACCCTGCAGAAAGCCAGCACACCCACCACAGAGCTCATCAGCTTGGACTCCACACACCACAGACAATGCTTTCACTGCTCACAGATGAGAAAATCTCTGAGTTGTCACCTGGTTGGTGACTCCTGGCTGACCTGATGGCACACATCACATCATAGTCATGCTCTTGGGTAGCTTCAATTTCATGATTAGGAAATGACACAGGGCTAGGTGATATTTAGAGTAAGGCCCTTCTTAGCAAAACCCCTGCAAAACTTTGCAAGAATCATGCTCACTGCGAGTCCTGTAAATTAAAAATCTTTCAGGCATATGTTACAGCGTGGCTTTTCACTTGTGCTGTGACAGTAGATACAAAGGGCAGCTGATCAGCATATCCCAGTCAGGTGAGCATATGGGACATGAGATCTAGTGTCTTTCCTGCAGGTCATGTTGATGCCTTCTTCAGGGCAGCAGAGCCAAAGAAAACACCTTATGTCTATTTCATGGGTTCAACTGTTACTTGGTTGTAACTGATGGTGAAGCCAGATGCAGCCCTCCACTGTTCTTTAGGAGGAAGGAAAAGGTAAATTGTAAGTCTGTGTGTCTGCATCTATTAAGCTGTGAACATGTTTTGTATCTCTAATGAGTGTATCGGTGTCGAGGCACAGTCTGAAAATCACTTGGTGTCTCCTGCGGCCCCTGATGCGATAACTGTGCCGACAGCAGAGGGAGCATTAAACTCATTGCCCATGGTCAAGTGTGGGGAATGATACCCATGTTCCTATAATCCTTGCATGGGTAGGATGAGCTCATTAGCCTTCTGGCAGTCATCCTAGGAGAGGGACAACTCTGATTCCAAACCCGGGCAGATGGAGCTAGTTTAGCCCTGTAAGGCCTTCCATCTAAGAGGTTAAACCTCCGTCCTAAGGACTTGGCTGCCAGCGTCCAAGCTTGCTAGGCCCTGGCAGATGACCCTTAGGACTAAAGGGTGGGTCCAGCTCTGCGCATGCTGTGTCTCACCTAAAAAAAATCCCTTGCGCAGGCTCGAGGGTGCTATCCGCTATCCTCTTTTTATCAGCGCACTTGTAAAAGGCGCTGATGAGGAGCGTGGGTGGAGCCCTCCCTGGAGCTTCATTTGCGAAGCCTAGCCATGACAACATCAGTGCGATACCTAATGTATACATTCTGTAACACATTTCTTTTATGTCCTTGCTAAATTTTCACATTCTAAGAAGCCTGCTGGACTAAATAGACT
>VWZO01016901.1:0-18538 GCA_013396975.1 Bucco capensis | reverse complement strand
CTCTCTGAGCAGCCTGGGCCAGGGTTCTGCACCCTCACAGCAAAGAAGTTTCTTCTCCTGTTGAGATGGAACCTCAAACACCACTGAGAAGAGTCTGGCCCCATCCTTTTGCCCCCACCCTTTAGCTCTTGCTCGGCACTGAGCAGATCCCCTCTGGATCTACTCTTCTACGGCTAATCAGCCTTAGGGCTCTCAGCCTTTCCTGCGCNCACCATTGGCCTTCTTGGCTATGAGGGCACATTGCTGGCTCAGGGGCAACTTGTTGTCCTCCAGCACTCCCAGGTCCTTTTCCACAAAGCTGCTTTCCCACAGGTAAACCCATGGCCTGTCCTTGTCCATGGGGTTATTCCTCCCCAAGGGCAGAATCCTACACTTGCCCTTCATCCAGGTCATTGTTGAAGATGTTGAACAAGACTGGACCCAGTCCTGACGCCTGGGGAACATGATGTGCTTTTTACCCCTATGTTCACTGTGGTTACGACTGCGATGCAGGTGACATCTGAGAGGTTTTGTGCAGCCAGTTATGTCTGGGGTTGGGCAGCAGCCAAGCAGTAATGCTGCAGAGTCACAGTTTTGGAGAAAAGTTGTCTCTATTCTCCTTCAAGTCATAAATCACATAGGAGCTGAGCTCTCCTTGCTGTGACCCACAAGGGTTCCTCTCCCTGTCCCTAACTCACAGACATGAATGCCAGACAGCTCGTGATGGGTCTGGATCATCGGGGGAGCATCTGCCTACCCAAGGTGGCTCTTTCTTCTTTGGGCTGTTGCTAGGAAAGTCTGCAGAGATATCTCACAGTGGGTGAGAAGTGACTTTCAAATGGGAGGCAGCATGAGAAATTGCAAGGGGGAAATCAAGTCTTTCAGGATATCACAATTAATAGCTAATGAAGACAAAAATATCACCTCTCATGTTTGGTTCACCAGCAAAAGCCACAATTCCAGCTGCCCTGGATGTAATGGGATCCAGCTGGTAGGTTTGGAAGATGTAGAAGGTATTTAATGCTAATGCTAATGATTTATATTTATATAGAGCCTGTATCCACTGAGATCACTAAGTGCTTTATGTATCTGTGGGTAAAAATATACTGGATAACAAGTGCTCCATCCGTCAGCAAACCACAGCCACTTCCCCAGCAAGGCAGCAAGCTGCTCAGGAAAGGGTTGCTGCAATTCCAGAGCCACTCTGCCTCCTTACTGCTCTGGTACTTGGGGTGCTGTACAGTAATATTGTAATGAAACTGTCTGATAAAAACACTTGAAAACCAATGGTGTCATAAAAAAGAGAACCCTCACTGTCATAAAGCTGCACGCAGCGGAACAGGAGGGGAAACTTGGAAGGGAGAAGGTTATAAATAGAGACTGTCACCATGGTGGAAATCAGCTCTGGAGGAGGGATATCTTTAAAGCTGCTCTAGGTTAGAAGGTGAAGAGCTTGGCCAGCAGCATCACCTCCAAAGGGTAGGTACCAGTAGAGCTGGGTAGCAGAGAAGGACCCAGAGGAGACAACCCAAGCTGAGCTTGGAGCTGACAATGCAGAGAAAAATCCCAACAGATTAAAAGATGTTTATGCCTCCATGCTCTGCTTCCTCATGCCATGGAGCAGGTCTCCTAGGGATTGGGTGCAATCCAGCTGCCTTCCTCCTCTGGCTCCTCGAGCACTTCTGTGCCTTGCCAGATGAACACTGGTGTCTGAACCTCCCTTGACCAACATCCACCAGCCGAAAGGAGCTGCTTGGTCAAGCCCATTTGGCAGCATCTCCCTCAGCTGGGTCTGGGAGCAGCCAAGGGAAGGGGAAGAACGAAGAGATAAAGAGAAATTGAGGCTCTTAGAGATATTCATTCAAAATTCATAGGCACAAAATTGCTGTCTGCATGGATTTGTTTCCTTCTGGAAATTACAGGAAACTCCAGGCACCAACAACTGTTATTCAGATAGCCACTTTAGATGATTAGGGTGGCAGGAGGCTGTACTTACACATGCAGACCCAATATAATCAGAAGCAAGGCAGGGTGGGAAGGCAAGGCCAGACAAAGGAAAAAGCTGAAGAAACTTCTAAGTGTAAACAGACAGCAGGGAGGCTCTGTGGAAAGAGGCACAAGGCCAAACCCAGTGCACTGATAGAAGCACCCTTCCACCCTGCCTGCAAGCAAGTGCTCTCCCTTCCCTTGCTCATGCATCATGTTCCAGAAATCCCAGAATCCCAGCATGGTAGGGTTTGGAAGGGACCTCTGAGGATCCTCTAGTCCAACTCTCCTGCTAAAGCAGAGTCACCCAGAGCAGGTTGCCCACGATGGCATCCAGCTGGGTTTGGAATCTCTCCAGACAAGCAGTCTCCACAACCTCTCTGAGCAGCCTGGGCCAGGGTTCTGCACCCTCACAGCAAAGAAGTTTCTTCTCCTGTTGAGATGGAACCTCAAACACCACTGAGAAGAGTCTGGCCCCATCCTTTTGCCCCCACCCTTTAGCTCTTGCTCGGCACTGAGCAGATCCCCTCTGGATCTACTCTTCTACGGCTAATCAGCCTTAGGGCTCTCAGCCTTTCCTGCGCCCAGAGATGTTCCAGTGCCCTCAGCATCTCTGTGGCATCACCAGGCTAGAGCAGAAGAGGAGGAGAACCTCCGTTGACCTGCTAGCCACCCTATTCTTCAAGCACCCCAGCAGACCATCAGCCATCATGGCCAAGAGGGCACGTCCCTGGCTCATGGGCAACTTGTTGTCCACCAGCACCTCGCTGTCCTTCTCCATGGAGCTGCTTTCCCACAGGTCAACCCCTAACCTGTCCTGGTCCACAGGGTTGTTCTTTCCCAGGTGCAGGATCCTACACTTGCCCTTGTTGACCTTCATGAGGTTCCTCTCCCCCAATTCTCAGCCTGTCCAGGTCTCCCTGAGTGGCAGCACAGCCTGACCCTGTGTCAGCCACTGCTCCCAGTTCTGTACCAGCAGCAAACTGGCTGAGGGTCTACTCTGTCCCTTCATGCAGGTCACTGATTAAGATGTTGAACAAAACTGGACCCAGTCTTTGCCCATGGGGAACATACTCCTCATCCCCTGCTCTCTTGCCTTCCTGTACAAGCATGCAGGATCACTCCCTGACCCATTATAAATCAAGAAAGAAGGAAAGTTTTCACCCACCATGAATTTATTTAAAGAAGAGAAAAGCCTCATGCATGCCAATTCCTGAGCAAATATTGTTTTGAGGATTGACCTGCAGGTCTGCAGCGAAATACAGGCAAAGCATCTGAGCCACTGAAGGGTGGAAATTGTATAACAAAAATAGACTCTACAGTGCAAGAGGAGAGAAGCAGATCTTCTTAACCAGAGAGCTGTTTCCTTTTGACACATTTCTCTGGGGTACCAGAGGTGCTGTGCAGTGCAGAGTCGCCAAGAGCAGCTCATCCTCTCCCCACTTGCGGCAGCATGTCCTGCTCCACCAAACCCTCTCCCCACGATGCCAAGCCTCCTTGCTGCGGATGGAGAGCTTCCAGCACCCTGCCGCAGTGCCACGAGTCGCCCAAGGTGTTAGTCAATGTTTGCAGACAGGGAGCCTTCCATCTGTGCGGGTGCTGGGCAGCAGTTGGCAGCCACCAGCAAGCCTCCTGGCAGGGTTTGAGCTGGAAGTGGTGGCAGCGAGCGGCAGGCATGTGGCATCCAGAGCTTCCCTGCAGGGCTGGACCCACCAGTATGAATCAGCCTTATCAGTTGATTTTCAAGCATACGCAAATCAGAAGGAAGCTTTGACACCTTGAAGGGGTAAGGAGAACTTCCTAAAACCTCTAGGTTCTCCTTAAAGGTTGGAAGCAATCAGCTGGATTGGGGTGGCATGCCAGAGGGACCTGGACAAACTGGGAGGGTCCACGTGAAACTTGCAGGCCAAATACAAGATCTTGCACCTGTGTTGGGATGAAGAGATGAATAGCAGCCCTGTGGAGAAAGACTTGTGGGTGCCGCTGGGTGACAAGCTGGGCATGAGCTGGGAATGTGTGCTCACAGCCCAGGAGCCAACTGTATCTGAGCTGCATTCCCAGCAGTGTGGCCAGCAGGTCAGGGAGGGGATTCTGCCTCTACTCTGCTCTGGTCAGACCTCACCTGCAGTGCTGGGTCTAGCTTTGGAGTCCTCAGCACAGCAGAGACATGGACCTGGTGGCATGGGTCCAGAGGAGGCTACAGGCATGATGTGAAGGCTGGAACTTCTGTGCTGTGAGGACAAGCTGAGAGAGTTGGGGGACTGCTTTCCATCATATTTGGCAAGTTGTGGAGGTCAGGTGAAGTCCTGGGTGACTGGAAGAAGGATAACATCACTCCTATTTTTAAAAAGGGTGGAAAGGATGACCCAGGAAACTCGAGGCCAGTGAGCCTCACCTCTGTGTCTGGGAAGGTGATGGAGCAGATTGTCATGGAAGTGATGTTAAGGCACATACAAGAGGTGATTATAGGAAGTCAACATGGATTCACTAAGGGAAAATCGTGCCTGACCAATCTGGTGGCCTTCTACAATTGCAGCATTTGATGAGGGAAGACCAACTGATGTCATCTACTTGGACTTTTGTAAGGCCTTTGATTCACGGTATCCCGGTATGTCAGGGGTTGGAAGGGACCTAGAAAGATCATCTACTGCAACCCCCCTGCCAGAGCAGGATTGCCTAGATGAGGTCACATAGGAATGCATCCAGGCAGCTCTTGAATGTCTCCAGAGAAGGAGACTCCACAACCCTCCTGGGCAGCCTGGTCCAGTGCTCTGGCACCTGCACTGGAAAGAATAGTTATAAGCTGAAGGAGCAGAAATTTGGATTGGAGATTGGAAGGAATTCTTTACCCAGAGGGTGGTTAGACACTGGCACAGGTTGCCCAGAGAGGTTGTGGATGCCCCATCCCTGGCAGTGTTCAAGGCCAGGCTGGATGTGGTGCTGAGCAACCTGGTCTAGTGATTGGCATCCCTGCCCATGGCAGGGGGCTTGGAACTAGATGATCTCCAAGGTCCTTTCCAACCTGGCCATTCTATGATTCTATGATTGCTCAGCCTGGAGAAGAGAAGGCTCCAGGAATACCTTACTGCAGCTTTCCAGTACTTAAAGGGGTATGGTAAGAAAGATGGGGACAGACTTCTTAGCAGGACCTGTTGTGAGAGGACAAGCAATGATGGTTTTCCACTACAAGAGGGAGATTCAGGCTAGATAAAAGGAAGAAATGCTTACACTGAGGGTGGTGAGACACTGTCTTAGGCTGTGCATCCCTGGAACCATTCCAGGTCAGATTGTTTGGGGCTCTGAGTAACCTGCTCTAATTGAAGTTGTCCCTGATGACTTCAGGGTGGTTGGACTAGAAGACCTTTAAAGGTCCCTTCCAAACCAAACCATTCTCTGATTCTGTGCTCCTATGACCTTGACTGAACGTTGACTTGACACAGAAGCTGCTGAGCTTCTTTGCTCTCTCCAGCTCCTCTCACTTGTCTTTACAAATGCTTTCCTCTTATCCAGTAGTATTTGGTGAAATTTTATGAGATTTTAGTGTCCAATCTTTTGCTGAGAGGCTGTTGATAAATCTGGAGCAGACAGCAAGAAGGCTTTAGTGCAGGATTCTCTTCCATTCCACTGGAAAAGGTGTTGTATCAGCTTCAGATAGTACAAGTTCTTTCTTCTTATCCTCACTGAAATCTTATCTAAACTGGTTCAGTAGTGGAGTTGAGAGAAGGAAATAATTAAGCAATAGACAGGTGAAAAGCTGACATTATTATTACTTAAATGGCCCAAACCTTTTACCTCATGGGGTTTGGTATTTTTTTTCCACTTTTTTTTCCTGCTGATGACACCTAACAAGTGAGCAATCTGTTTCTCCAGGTTATCTCACCCATCCACAAGTGCACAACTTGTCCCCCCTCCTCTCCTCATCCAAAAATAAATCTCCTTTAACTGGGTCTGTTGGCAAGACAGAGAAATAATTAAGGTGGAGGTGGCTGGAATGTTGATGTTATTGCTGTGATGCAGCAGCCTGTTTAGTTTCTTTGCCAATGAAATGCAACCGGGGGAAAATCAGTTTTAAAGATTACCTCCCAGAGATGCAAATTGAGGAGCGGAAACCATGCAGTCAGGAAGAAATGGTCTCAAACTAGGAAACATTTCAAAGTCTGTGACAGTCTCTTAGGGGCTTTTAAGACCACAATTTACCTTTTGACTGCATTCTATTTTCTCTGAAATCCTTTATTTCCTTCTTATTTATTGACTGGAGAGACAGCACAAAAAGGAGAAAGTGATTCTCCAGCCACTGGTCTTAAAATCCATAGAAGAAATTATTCTCAAGAGGGCAATTTTTTTTGTTGTTGTTTTGCTCCTTTTTCCCCCTCTGCCTCCTTTTTTACCACCACCTGTGAACCAGGGCTTAATTGAATCACTGTGCCACAGAGAGGCCTCCAACTAGAAGGTATCAAGGTCAGCACTGGCTCAGAGCAAGAAGCCCTGGTTAGAGAGGTGGGAAGGATGGCAGTAACGTGGCAGGTCTCTCTCTATCCACAAACAACGATGTGTCAGGAGCCAGTGGCTGGATCACAGGGTTAGGGTCATTGTCACCACCTGGGATCTTCAGTGACTCAAGGCTACACCTCAAATCCTGGGTTCAGTTTTGGACCCCTGACTCCAAGAAGGATATTAAGGTGCTTGAGTGTGTCCAGAGAAGGGCAAGGAAGCTGGGGAAGGGTCTAGAGCACAAGTGTTGTAAGGAGCAGATGAGGGAACTGGGGTTGTTTAGCCTGGAGAAGAGGAGGCTCTGGGGAGACCTTCTCACTCTAACTCCCTGAAAGGAGGTTGGAGCAAGGTAGAGTTTGGTCTCTTCTCCCAAGGAACAAGTGATACAACAAGGGGAAACACCCTCAGGTTGCACCAGGGGAGGTTTAGATCCCCAAAAGGGCTGTCAAGGCCTGGCCCAAGCTGCCCAGGGCAGTGGTGGAGTCACCATCCCTGGAGGTCTTTAAAAGCTCTGAAGATGTGGTGCTGAGGGTTGTGTTTAGTGGTGACCTGGCAGTGCTGGTTAATGATTGGGCTTTATGATCTGTAAGGTTTCTTCCAACCAAAATGATTCTGTGCTTCTATGATTCTATGTGCTCCAGAAGGGCTCACTCTCTTCAGGAACAACACTCTGGATTTGGAAAATGTGCACCTCTCCTGCTTGGATTATCATCACACCCTCAGATTAGTATCATGCACATGGGTTAGCATCAAGATGATGGATTGGCATCTTTGTCCTGAACCCTGCATCGTGCTCTTGGACCAGCATTGCATTCTTGGATTAACATCTTGCTCTGGGATTAACATCTTGCTCTGAGATTAGCATCTTTCAGGTTAGCATCTCTCAGAGCTCAGCAGGGGATAGAGGACCATCCATGCCTTGCTTTGCAATTTGTGCTGTTAGCACAAGCTCCTCTTCCCACTGTAGGTGTGTCAGGCTAGCATCTGAGTCTCTTGCTGGCTGCCAGAGTGAGAAAGCTCTGTGCTTGTCACAGAGACACAGGAGCTGGTCCTAGTCATGTGCTTCCATGGGATGGGGAACCAGACTAGTCCCTCCCAGCAGAGAGATCTGCAAAGCACTGGATCAGTAAGGGATGCTTTTCATCCTGAAAGTTACCAACCAACTGTCCTTCACCCACCCCTTCCCACATATCTCTTAGCCTCCACCTTCCTCCCTTGGTGCACACACATCTCCATCCTTGCCTCCCTTCCAGCTCCAGAGTATGGTCCCACTTTGGTCCTAGCATCACATCCCCCTCATCTCTTGCTCCTCACACGATGCTTTTCCCCCATCACACACACGTGCCACACTCAGGCTGCTCTCTGCAGGTGTTCCCTCCCAGGAGCGATACTGAGATGTGCAGAAGAACAATGATAAAGCAGCCCCATGGTGCTGGCCTAGTTAGGCTGTACCCAGCTGTGAGCTGACTCTGCTGCCTGGGCCAGCCCCTGGAGATGGCTCTGCTTGGGAGGAAGGAGCTAGATAAAGAAATTGTGCATCGGCTTAGGCTCAGAATCAGTGCAGCCCTGTAATTAGAGCCTTGATGTTGGAGATTAGATCCTTTTGGGCCATCCAGTCCTTCAGCTAGCTGTATTTAATTACTCCTGGCTCCTCTCAGCTCTGCCTTCACATTAGGATATCTCCCACTCCTCCATCACTAAGCCTGTGATGTCAATACTTATCTGCTTAGTTCCTGGGCTTACACCAAAAAAGATCTGGTCAGATCTGCAGCAGAGTCACACCTGACCTCACTACAAAAGCCAAGCTGCACATCTCCTGCTTCCTTCCACCAAAGCACTTCGTGTGGGATCAAGGCTTATCCTTGACAAGCAGCCCAAGGATGTCCACAGCAGTGGGGTGGTGAGGGCAGGAAACACCTGCTGCTCTGGGTGATGCCTCTGGGAGAGCTGAAAGAGGAGTTGCAGGCTCAGGAACCCTCCTACTAGATCTGGAGCAGGGAGTTCTGTGCACAGGCTCTTCTCAAGCTGCTTCATTTTCTGGCTCTGTGACTTTGCCTCAGCTCCCCAGTCAGGACTTGGAGGTGCTTTGCTTCCTACTGCTGTTCAGAGGTACCTTTGACTGATATAAAGGCAGCAAAAAGGATGGAACAGCAGAATTGCAGAGGTTTGAGAAGTTTCTCTTTTGGAATGAAGGATTTTGCTACTGATATGGGCAAGACCTTCACTGGAGCAAAACCTTTCTTTTCAAGCCCACCTGCCACTCTGGGTGTGCATTTGCCTCTCTGGATGTAGACATCTTTTCTGTGTGGCATCTCCCATAACATGCTATGGTGTGTCTCAGTGGCCAGAAGCCCTGGGTTTTCTCCTGGAGAGGCAGGAGCTGTATCACTGGAGAGATTTGAGGGGGTTGTGTCCATGAACATGACTGACAGAGCTGTCACCACCCACCTCCCAGTTTCCTATGTAGCCTGTCTCCTATCCTTCCCACCTCCTCTGCACCTTTGCGGATTGCTGCTTCTGTTGCAGACTCCAGGAAGAAGAGCATCATCCCTGGGGATGTGGGTGGAGGCAACAGGACCCCTCACCCAGCACCAGGACACTCTGCTTCCCTCTGCACCACCATTGCCATGGCGAGAGCACCCTCTCCTGTCTCAGCTCTGCCTCACTCCGTTGTTTCCCTGCTCCCTTCCCTCAGGCTCTCCATCACGTACAGGGGCAGGATGTGGGACTGGAGCTTGGCACCCACACCTTGTCCCAGCACAGCAGAGCTTTGCAGCCCTGCATGCTCCCAACAGTGTCTGGTCAGGAGAACTGGGGGAATATTTAAGTAAAAAACAATTTCTAGAAGAGGTCTGTTCTAATTACTAATTAGATCTGGTTATTATTATCTCTCTTTGCAATCCCATACCTGCTGCGGAATAGCTCCAATTCCTCCTAACAATTAACAGAGAAACTCTTTTATGATGCACTAAGTGATTACAGTGCAATCGCAGCCTCTGTGGCGAGTGCTGACTTATTAAAGAAGGGCTGATATTTGCAGAAGAACATTGTGATCAAATTAGGCTAAAATTAACTGGAGTGAATTAAGAATGCTAGGGGTTTTTTTCATCTGCTTCCCTTCCTTTCCCTCCACAGAGTTGCCTCTGGGTTCATGCACAGAATCCCTGAATCCCAGCATGGTTAAGGTTGGAAGGGCCTACTAGAGATCATCTAGTCCAACTTCCCTGCTCCAGCAGGGTCACCCAGAGCAGGTTGCCCAGGATCACATCCAGGTGGCTTTGGAATCTCTCCAGACAAGGAGACTCCACAACCTCTCTGGGCAGCCTGGGCCAGGGCTCTGGCACCTTCATAGCAAACAAGTTTTTCCTTACATTTAGATGAAACCTCCTGGGTTCCCAGTCTGTGCCCATTGCCCCTGGCCTGTCCCTGCCCACCACTGAGCAGAGTCTCTTGCCCCCTGTATCCTTTAGCTCTTGCTTAGCATTGAGCAGATCGCCTCTGGCTCTGCTTTTTCCAGGCTAACCAGCCCCGGGGCCTCTCAGCCTCCCTCATCATCTTTGAAGCCTTCACTGTACTCCCTCCAGTAGTTCTTTCTTTGTCTTGAACTGAGGAGCCTGGAAGTCAACCCAGGACTCCAGATGTGGGCAGAGAAAAGGGGAAGGAGAATCTCCCTCCACCGGCTGGTCACACTTTTCTTAATGCTCCCCAGCAGACCATTGGCCTTCTTGGCCACCAGGACACATTGTTGGCTCACGGGCAACTTGTTATCCACCAGCACTCCTAGGTCCTTCTCTGCAGAGCTGCTTTTCAGCAGGTCAATCCCTAACTTGTCCTGGTTCATGGGATTATTCCTCACCAGGTGCAGGACCCTACACTTGCCCTTATTGAACTTCATGAGGTTCTTCTCCCCCAGCTCTCAGTCTGTCCTAATGTTCTGTGTATATTTTGTACTCAGCTGAGTAACAAGAAGCAGAAAGCAGCAACAACCCATTATTCTGTTTGACCTCTATGTGAAATCTACATTTCTATCTCCCTCTCACTTCTCCTCCTCCTCCTCCTGCTCTCTTGATGCTGAGCCAAAAAACTAGAGGGCAAGACCTGAACCTCTGTCACTTGCAGCCCACCCCCAGCTTTAATAAGCTTGCTGAAGGCTCTGCCTTGCTCAGGTGCAGGCTCAGGGCACTCATCACACGCTTCCTGCCTGGGGCATGGCTTTTCTCAGAGCAATATCAGGAAGGGAGGATTTCCCCCAGCAATGCTAAAGCCAACCCTTGCTTGCACGTAAGGTGCACCTTAACGAGCCCAAAGTGAGGGCTGCTGCTCAGCATTAGGAAGAATCATGCAAGGAGGAATTTGGAGATGCATTCTAATAGCAAAGTAATCATCAGATGGTTTGAACGGGTTTTTTTACTGTTTGTGGTTTTTTTCAACCCAAATGGAATTCTTGGTGAGCAGAGTTTGGTTTCTAGGAGGGTTAACTCTATCTACAAGTATCCAGAAAGCAGCAGGTGGAGACAGACTTTGGGCTGTGGCATCATGGGTGGGTTGTATGGACTTCAGACTAGATACAAGGAAAAAATGTTTTTGCAACAAAGGTACTGAGACTCTGGCCCAGGTTGCTCAGAAATGCAGTAGATCTCCCATACCTGGAAACATTCCAGGTCAGGTTGTGTGGGGTTCTGAACAACCTAGTTGGAGATGTCCCTGCTTTTTGCAGGAGGTTGGACTAGGTGACCATTAAAGGTCCCTTCCAACCCAAACCAGTCGGTGATCTTTAGCAGCTCCTAGTTTTTCCCTTAATCCAGGAGCTCCACCTTAGTATTGGCTTAACTAAGTGCCTGCAGACTGAGCCTCCATCCTGGCAGCTCTACTTTGATCTTTAATTCCCATTTGGCCCCTAGATGTGCCAAAATAGAACAGGTGCAACAGCTGGTAGTGCTTCTGCAGTGGCTAAGGATGCTGTTAACACAGACTGTGCCATCAGTGTTTGAGGGAGGTGGACACAGAGCATACTCCAGATGGGCTTTGGAAAGGTGCTTTTTAAATAGGAAGTGGTTGGCTTCTCTAGTGGAAAGCTGTTGCCATGAACAGGTGCACTCTTCATCTTCCTTCATTTCACTGGAAGGAGCTCACATGAAGTCTTTGAAAAGATTTTATGTTTTGAATTATTCTTTTTCCTACTTCTTTCTTCCAGGGACAAAGAATAGAAATATGTGAGTCAAAATGAGAAGGAAAACCTTTTTTATGTTTCTTGTCACTGAAAAGCTGAAAATTTCCATATTGTTAGCCCAAAATGAAATGTTGGAGTTTATTGTCCTTTCTGTGAAAGCATGATGGAAGGAGACTGAGGGGAGACCTTCTCAGCCCCTACAACTCCCTGAAAGGAGGTTGGAGTGATACGGTGCTCAGTCTCTTCTCCCAAGAAACAAGTGACAGGACAAGAGGAAACAGCCTCAAGTTGCACCAGGGGAGGTTTAGGTTGGACAGGAGGAAGAATTTCTTCCCAAAAGGGTGCTCAAGGCCTGGCCCAGGCTGCCCAGGGCAGTGGTGAAGTCACCATCCCTGGAGGGGTTGAAAAGCTGTGGAGATGTGGTGCTGAGGGACATGGTTTAGAAGTAACCTGGCAGTGCCGAATTAATGGTTGCACTTGATGATCTTCATGTCTTCAACCAAAATGGTTTTATGGATCTATGATAATCTCTTTTTCCAGTGACTACCTAGGGTTCCTGCTCACCAGTCATGGAATCATGCAACAGTGAGGCTGGTGCCAGCAGTGCAGGTTGCTTTGTCCCGTGGTGGCACATGTCACCCCTCAGTAGGTGCCAGGGTGCAGGGCAGGTACTAAGATAGAGAGGTAGAAAGGGCAGAAACACCCTCAAACCATGTTTCTATTGTTCCTATTCCTGCATTTCAAGCATTTCCCTTCCTGTGGCTCCAGCAATTTGGAGATGGGGCTGGTGATGTGGTGGAGTCACTGTCCCTGGAGGTGTGTAAGAAACATTCAGATGCTCTACTTAGGGACATGATTGAGTGATATGTTAGTGATAGGTATGGTTGGACTTGATGAACATAGAGGTTTCTTCCAACCTTAATGATTCTGTGATTCTGTGATGGTGATGTTCCAGGATTTTCCTCCTGCAGGTCATACCCTGGGGAACCAGAGGAGGAAAGTGAGTGCTCTTCACATATCACACCTGAATAGTCACAAGAGCTGTGAATGAACCAGCTATGTCACCTAGACTGGGCTGCGCTGGCTTCCTGGAGTCCTACCTCCTTCCTCCAGCAACCTTGCTGCAGGGAAGGGGCAGTGCTTTTTGCTCTGGAGACAATTCGTTCAACTCTGGGAAATCAGCAAGTGTTGGGGATTTGATTTTCAGAAAGCATGCAGGAGTTACAGCCTAGAGTAGGCTACACGAAACCAGGTTTCTAAACTGATTCAGACCATCCCAGGCACCATGGAGGGTCCAAGAGGAGAAACCAAACCCTCTTCAGTCATGGCAGAGCTGAAGCCCTCTGTGATGTTTTCTCCCTGCCCTGTTTTCTCAGCCTTTGCATTAGCACAGCACAACGAAGAGTTAATCAACTCCATAAAGATCCATCCCAGGGCAGAAGCAGCAGCATCCTTCTCTCCTTGTCATGAGTCGTGTGCTTCCTTAAATGTGTTCCTGCTCCTGATCTCTCCGCATGCTGCATGCCCTGTTCCTGGCTAGGATCTCCAGCCAGGCTTTGTAGAGCAGTGTCAACCCTAATTGCTTTCTGCTTGTGCCCATCACATGCAGAAAGGCTGCAAGAACCTCTGATGACAGGAGGACCAAGGAATTGGTGTGTTAATCCACCCCTGTGCCACCATGCTCACAGCACTGGGCAGCCCTATGGAGATCAGTGATGCTTGGCCACTCTTTTGGACCAAACAGGGACAACAAGGAGTGCTTAGGCTACAACAGTCCCTTTCTCTTTGAGGACATCACAGAATCATTATGGTTGGAAGAGACTTCTGAGATCATCAAGTCCAACCATAATTCAGTTGGAGGTGAAATCACCAATTACTGACTCAGGTGAGGTGGAGGTGGCAAATCACAATGTTGTGCTCTGGTCCCAGTTGGCTCATGTGAGCCCATGGAGAGGAGCTGGAAAGACACAACATGGCCAGGGTGAGCCACAGTTCCAGGGGCTGCCAAAGAGTTTCCCTGTGGGTGACATGTAGGAGAGACATTTGTGTGTGGAGGAAAGCCAGGGGCTTAGAAGGAAGCTTTTGTGTTTTCTGCGCTGTAAACCACCACAAGGCTTGTTTTAGCCCTGGAGGGCTGGATGTAGTGACCAACATCACGGCTGAGATGGCAGCTGGAACTTGCTAGTGTCTCTCCAGCAGGTAAAAGAGGCACCTGTTGTCTCAGCATGGTCTAGATATGTGGGTGACTTGAGACTGGGACCATGAGTCCATCATTTCCCTGCTCCAGGGACTCATCTGAACTTCTAGCATAGTCCTGCCCACAGCTCCTCCCAGAGCTGTGCTCCCCAAAACCCAATGGTAGCCCAAAATTTCCTAGGCAAATTAGGCTTTTCCTCACTTACATGGCTGCAGATGGTGTGAATTTTCCAGTTGAGGCTCTGGCATACACCATGGGGTGCTCTCCTGGGTGGGGACAGCAAGCTGAGCAGATACAGGCAGACCCTTGTCTGTGATTGTGGTGGGCATGTGCTCCAGCCTAGGCTGGGCAGCCTGAAACAACAAGCTCCTCAGTGTGTTTTGTTCCTTCACAATCCCCAAAGCAAAGCTCTGACGCAAGTGTGGCTGTTGGCAGATGTGTCTAACCCTTTTCATTTGAGGCTAGGGTTTGTTTGTGGCCCTGCTGCTTCAAGGTGGCAGGATGAATGCTGTCACAGGGAGGCTTAGAAGCAGCTGTGCTGCACAAGAGGCACTCCAGAATCAGATGTCAGGTCCCTGAAGCCTTGAGACTGCATGAAGGAGTGAGGGAATTGCTAGTGAAAGTAAAGCAGCTTTGTCTCTGTTATTGGTGGAGCATCCCAGGGTCATGTTCTGAAGTTTTGCAGCACTGAGGACTGGAGATGTGTTTTTCTGTAATGAAAGGCTCCACTCTGCCTCTCTTTGAATGGATTTAGGATCTGGGCTGTAAGAAAAGTGAGAAATGATGTGACAAGCATGGTGCAGCTGCTACAGATTTGATGATGCTGAGGTAGCTGGCAGATGCTCTCTGCCCATCCCTTCCACCCTGCAAGATGTTTTCTCTCTTAAAAGCCACCCAAGACCCCTGGGTGCTCTCCTGGCAATGCCGTAGACCCGGTTTCTGGGAAGGGGATGACTTTCCAGGTGGCAGGTGTACCCTGCCCTCACTGAACCTTTTCTGGGGTGGGAAGCAGAGCTCAAGGTGGAGGGATCTCCTTGTTTGACACCATGCCTAGCACCTGCCAGCTTCCACCTGCCTGGGACCAGCACTAGGCTTCTGCCCACAGGCTATTCAAGAGCCTGTGGTGAGTCAAGCCACCTTCCCCTTGCAGCCCCTTCCTCTCCATCTGTCCTTCCATAATCCGCCTGCACTGGTGTCAACATGAGCTTAATGAAAAAGGCACAGATGTTCCTTTGATTTCAGTTTACTCCAGGTTTTAACCTAATGCAAATGGTGTTCTGCATCCAGCTGTGACAAGGCAACCTGGGACCAGCCCTGGATCCCTGCTCACAGCTGTCCTTCCTGCCTCATCAGCTTGATGCCAGTGACTTGACTTCCAGAAACCTTCTCCAGGAGCTTGTCTCTGCCAACTCTGCCCTGATTCAGTGCAAAAGGACTCACAGCATCTTCTGCACATTGGCCAGGCAGTGGTGGGAGCTGCAAGAGAGCATCATTTTGGCCTGGCTGGAAACTCCTTGTGTGTTTTGGAAGTTTCCTGTGAAATGAAGTGATAATTGAGAAGGAGAACAGTCAATAGTGAGTAATTCATCTGCCAGATTTAGCTTAGCTTTCCCCTCTAGGATTGCATCAAGCCAACTGCGATATTTCCTGACCTTATCTCCTCTTGGTGAGAGTAAACAACAAACAAACTCGTCGCTGCCTGGAGTGGCTTGAAGATATTCATGAGCAGAGCTGGCTTGTCTGTGACTAGCTGGAAAAGAAAGGGCTTCCTTCTCTCCCTCACCACCTGCATTCCTCTCTTTAGGGCCACAGCTCCCTTAGACTCTCATGTACCTGAGCATTTCTCTTGCACCATCGGCTCTGTGACCACTGACCTCCTCCTCGATCATGCAGTACAGTCCCAGCCCACATTGCAAGCTCAGGAGGTTCTGTGTGCCTGGAGAGCACCTGCAGCTCACCCACCCCTAGCTCAGGAGAACCCTCCACCAGCAGCACCATTCACTCAACAGCCCTCCATCTCCTGAAGGACTTTGTACCATTCCCAGCCATCAGGACCAAAGATCTTCAGCATGGGAGGTATGAGCCTAGTGAAAGCACAAACACATATCCTGTTCTTCACTACTTTCCACTTCCCCAGGCAAGGATACACAACATTTTTTTCCTGCCTAACATGAAAATCTGCTCTGCAGAGCCAAAACTATCATTTGCCTCTGCCTTGGGCTACTTTTTAGCTGATCTGCAGGCCACAAAAGCAATGGCACTCCAGCCTGCAAATGGTGCTGGTCCATACATCTCCTGTTCGTGGAGATCTCTACCTCCCTACCACGGGAGTCCTACAAGGCCATAATGGGCTGAGAATGGGCAGGAGGGGAAGGAAAATCCTCACTCGCTAGAAAAACACCCTTAAATGCCTCCCTGGAGCAAAGTATGAGAGGAAGAAGCATGGACAGCATGGAGCCCATCAGAAATCTCAGCCTTGCTGACACACAGCCTTGTCACAAACAGTGATCCCCTGACATGGAACAGCAACGTACAGGCACCATTAGCCTGCCCTCACAGCAGAGAGGTTCCAGCTCTCACATAATGCCTGTGGCCTCCTCTGGACCCACTCCAACAGGTTCCTGTCTCTCCTGTGCTGAGGACTCCAGAGCTGGACCCAGCACTGCAAGTGAGGTATCCCCAGGGTAGAGCAGAGGGGCAGAATCCCCTCCCTGCCCTGCTGGCCATACTGCTGGAGATGCAGCCCAGGACACAGCTTCTGGGCTGTGAGCACACATTGCCAGTTCATGTCCAGCTTGTCACCCCCAGCACCCACATCTCTCCATCCTCAGCCTGGGTTGACACTGGGGTTTGTCCCAACTCAGATGCAGGACCTTGCCCTTGTTGAATCTCATGAGGTTCACGTGGACCCACTTTTCCAGCTTGTCCAGGTCCCTCTGGATGTCCTTTCATCCCTCAGGCATATCTTCCAGAACATCTATGGGGCTGTTGTGGGATCCTGCCCCTATATATGCTGCTGCTGGGGTGGGCTGGTCTTTTGGGACTACCCAGGCCTTGGATCTCCGCTCTTGCAGCAGGAAGCACTTGGCTTACACCATCTCTTCCCTCCTCAGACCTCTGTCATCCATCTCTGAGCAGCCTCTCTGCTCTGGAACCTCATGAATTTTTCAGTTAATTATTAGCCTCACTAAATTGGCTGTCATTAATAACAGAGGGAATTCAGGGACAGGGCTGGAAGCAGCCTGCATGGTGGTACAGGGATGAGTGGGGAGGAAAGGAAGGAGCTTTGCATCACTTCCAGCCAGGCGTCCAGCTTTCCCACCTAGTCTCCCCACCAGCCACCACTTGGATCCCTCTTTTCCTAGCTTTCTGCCTTTTCTCGTTCACTCTCCACCATGTAACCTGCTGCCTCCAGGTCTCTAGTCTTTCTCCATGCTCACTGAGGCGTAGCTAGACTCTGAATGATAGCTTAGAAAGTGATGGAGTTGGAAGCTTTCTGGCAGATTTTTTTGTGTTCAGAGCTGGGTGACTTCTCCATCACCCATCATTTCACTGGGAGCTATCTGTTGTGGGAGGCAAAGCTGCCGAAGCCTTCTGGCTGGGAAAGGGCAGCAAAGGGATTTGTGCTCCTGAAACCATCCACACATTTCACATGAGCCTTTCCAAAATGAAAGGTTAGGCACAGAAAATCCCAAAATGTCTGTTTTGACATCCTGCAAACATCCTTTATTGTGCTAACACAGCACTTCTGATTTAACAAAACCAGGTTAAATTCCTAAGGAGTGTTCCCTTCCCATCCAGCACAGTCTTAGCTTCTCCCT
This sequence comes from Bucco capensis, assembly GCA_013396975.1. NCBI lineage: Eukaryota > Metazoa > Chordata > Aves > Piciformes > Bucconidae > Bucco > Bucco capensis. The sequence goes on along the minus strand of VWZO01016901.1, from coordinate 894 downwards.
TGCCTTCTCCCTTCAGCCATGGAGCAGCAGCAGACCCCTGCATCCTGTCCCCAGACAGGCTGACTTTGTGCTTTCACATCTCTCCCTTCCCCTTCCCTTTTCATTCTCCCTGTCATCCAACTGCAGCTAGGACCCAAGTGATTAAAACCTCAGGAGGCAGGAGGGGGATGCCTTTGATGGATGCCTTTGGTAACTTCAGGAGCATCTCTATCTGCACACCCTGCCAGGGAAATCCATCTTCCACTGCACAGGAGCTGTTGGGGTGTAGCATGGGGGCTCCTGGCAACCCTCAGCATGTGGCTGATATGAAACTTGGTGCCAATGGGACATGCTGAGTAATTTAATTGTCCTCCTGCTGCAGTGGGAGCCAGGCCAGTCATCCTCGTGGCAATGCCATAATAGGACAACTCCTGTCCTATCCCATGAGAGCAGAATGTGCTGGGGATGTCCAACTGCCAGGAGTCCAGGAACACATCCCAGCCAGATGTGTGCTGGGCAGCCTTTGCCACCAGGAAAAACAACTCTGGCCAAAGGTGGCCAGGCAGCACCTACAACAGCTCATCCCATCTTTGGCATGATCAGGGAGAGATAGGATTGTCATAGAGGGGTAAATTGGAGTACCATCTCCCTGAGTCTGTGTGCTCTCTTTCATCAAATTAAATAATTCTCTCTTCTTTCTTTTTGAAGGTTATTTTTCATGTGTTTTCCACAGTTGCTTCTACTACCTTCTTAATATGTTCTTTGCTGTGGGAATGTAGAATGTGACATGTCATTCAGAGTCAAAACTGCCAGCTTTAGGGAATGTCTTGGTTTGACCAGACAATTTTTAGGAAAGACCCAGATAAGGATCTCCCCCTCTCAGAATAAAGGAATAAATGTAGAATGAACACACAT
>VWZO01016900.1:1884-13814 GCA_013396975.1 Bucco capensis | reverse complement strand
TAAGCATCCCCCCACCCCCCAGCCATCCCTACCCTGGTTCTCCCACTCTGCCCATCAATAGGTGGCAGCTGTCAATCAAGCTCTCTCTGCTGGGATCAGCCTGAAGACCTGGGGATGCTCCAACACCTCCCCAGAATTTGCAGTGTTCCCCAGTGCTCCCAGTGCTTCCCAGAGGCCCCAATGTTCTCACTGCTATCCAGTGCCCCACCAGTGCTCCCAGTGCCCCAGAATGCTTCTCAATGCTCCCAGTGTCCTCAGTGCTCCCAGTGCCATCCAGTGCCCCCCAGTGCTCTCAATGGCCTTACAGTGCTCCCAGTACCATCCAGAGCCCCCTAGTGTTCCCAGTGCCCCCCCAGTGCCATTGCATGCCTCTGGGGATCTTCAGGATTCTGCTAGCAAAGGAACCATCATGGGAGCAAGAATTCCTAAATCCCTCTGGAATTCAACCTTGGGAGAGGGAGTACGAGTTATAGAAAAAATAGAAGAGATTACTTTAACAGGTGTCTTGTCCAGGCCACACAGCTCAGTTTTGCAAGTAGCTTGGTTATGCTTAGAGAATGAAACTCTGTATCCTTCTGTAATTTCTCACTGTACTGGTGGAGAATTACATGCTACTGGAAAATGACTGGAGGCTTGCTTGCGTGCAGGCCCTTGGGTATAGAAGAAGCCATTTTACTTTAATAAAGGTCTTTGAGCTTTTGCTTTGCTAGCAAGGACTCAGAGTCCTGTCCTTTCAATATTCCAACAAAATGTGTCTTGGTTTGACCAGACTGTTCTTTGGGAAAGACCGAAATAAGGACTTCCCCCCTCCCAGGATAAAGGAATAAATGTAAAATGAATACACATGCACACCCGAGGCAAAGTGATAAAGAATAACTTTAACAGATATATATATATATATATATATATATATATAAAACAGTGCAAATACAGAAAGAAGTAAGAAAGCTTTCCAGGTCACTCCCCACCACCCTCACCATGCCACGAGGTTTCTCCCTGCCCACCTCCGATAAAACCTGCAAGAAATATAGTCTGGTTGGAGTGGGAAGGAGGTGAGGCGAGCTGAGATGATCTCGATGGAGCCAGGGACTTGGATGGCTGAAGAGAAAGAGTCCCAGTTAAATGGAAAGCTGAGCACCGCGTGGTCAAGATGGCGGAGGCCACGTGGTGATCCTTCCTCCCCTTCTGCAAGTTATTTCTCAATCAGGCAGGAGGTAAAGAGAAAGAGGAACAGCAACAGAAACAGGAACAGCAAGTGTCTGGTGCCTATGTCTGCCTTTTTATAGCCAGAGAGAACGTACCTAGGGTCCTGTGTGGCAGGTGGTCTTTTCACTCAGCTGATTTGCACATGAACGTCACCTCCCCGCTCTGTGCCTGCCCGTTTTCCCCCATCCCCTGCCTGCTTCCCCCCCGGCCCGTGGTGCGAGCCCACCCCGGGCTACACCAGGGACTTGCACTGCGAGCCACTGCTCCAGCCTGCCCCACACCCCACCACTCCAGCCTGCCCCACACCCCACAGCCATTTATTCCGTGGTTAGCAGTGTCAACAACCTGGGGGAGGGGGCAGCAGCAGCAGAGTAGTTTGGAAAACACAGCAAACAGATTGGAGAGAAGGAGGAGGAGGCAAAGGTGAACACAAAGAACTTCCTGTTTCATGTACCCCATCACAAAATGGCATCCAACACGTGGCTCGAATGTCCAGGGCACAACAACTGAGCTGTCGACTCGTGTGGCAGACACAGCTGAACTTGTGGAACTATGCGGAAACAAAGCGTGCTTTGCTGCCTTAATTACCTCTGGCAGGATGAAAGGTAAGCAGCTGTGAATTAACCAAGGGAACCAATTTACCAAAGGAGCAAAAGGATACTGTAGAAGCTTTTAATAAGATATTGAAGAAACACAGCAAGAAAATAGATGAGGAAGATCCGCAGAAAATTCTTATATGGGTGTCTAAGGAAGACCCTTCAGTGACTCCTAGCAATATTGATGGCCTAAACACCTGGGACAAAGTTAGGATTCGATTGTNGTAAAATATTGATATTTATTTTCTTAAATCAGTGGGGCTCTGCTGCTGGCCTGTGTTCACTATGGTGATTGTGTTTGAAGCTTTAAAAGCCGGTGTGGGTTCCCAACTGCATGCAGAAAAAGAAGCAGCAGCAGCAGCAGCTGCACCTTTACCCCCCTTGCTGCTCAGCCCCATGCTGGCAGGACTCTTCCCACTGCTAACTCTCTTGCTCATGTTGCTTTGCTGCCTGGTGGGGTGTGCCCTGGGTCCCTCAGGTAGCCCCAAACCACTGCCGTGTTGCCTGCTGCCAGCTCTACCACCGCGATCCCTTTTGGCAGATTCTGGGATGAATTTCTTTATGAACTGCATCACAATCCAAGCTTCAGAGCCTGAGGCTCCGTCAGCTACACCCCTGCCTGCTCCAGGGAAGCAGTTGGATGTTCATGAATGGGTGGTGCTTTAAATAAGAACTGCGTGTCTTAGAGGAGTTGCCAGAAAAGCCTTAGTGTGTGTTGCTAATTCATCCAAAATAATGGGTGGTGCTCGCAGTTTGACACCATCTTTTTGGGGAACTGGCTTGCATTTCCTGTATTCAATCACTTTAAAAGCCTTGACAAAGAGAACTTGGTCTTTCTGATCTGTCGGAGCTTCCAGCTCCTGTATATCATAGTCGGCTGGAATTCCCTCCACTCCATCCCATTGGCATCGATCCTACTGCACATGTGCAAGAGTGGAAGACTTGAAGTTTTTTTCTGTCACATCAGTGACCAATCCATGAGCTGTCTCTGCCCATCCTGCTCCTCCTGCAGCCCGCCTTTGACACAGGGGACCCCTGCCCACCACTCCACCCTTGGAGATTGAAAGCAGAGCAGCAAAATCTGCTAACCCCCCTTTTTCCCCCATGGGGAATGCTTGCTTCTAGCCAACTGAGTCTTAAAGAGACACTTACACATGAATGGCTTTTCCAGCAATGCTTCATTTATCATTGTATGGATGATTTTAGATAGTATAGAGCCTAATACTATTTACCTACTAATTGATACTAACTATTTAACTAACCACTTTTTGTTTTCCAGTGTTCCCTGCAGATCCTGCCCTGATTGTTGCCATCTATTGGCGTAAGCTCTTACCCATAGAGCAGAATTTGGCAAGTCTAAATATGTACATCTCTCAATTGATACCTTACTCTCTGGCCCAAGTGTTAGGAAAGAAGTTGCAAACCAACCAATGGGAAGGAACCTTTTCCCTTACTTACATGGGGTGGAGGGTATGCTTGTGTCTCTACAGGTACTGGACCAAGATGGGTGCCTGCACAATGGATCAAGTCATTATTGCCACCAACTGCATCGTGACAGCAGCTGCATCAACACGGATGCCACCTCAACCTAAGATGAATGGCTGGGTGACCTCAGCCTATCACCTTGGTTAAGATACCATCTGTTTATCAACAGTCTCATTAGAAACTTCTTTCACAACGTGCTTAGTGAATTAGTTATTCAATGGCTAGATACAACGGTAGATGCTTATAGAAATTACAGTTTATAGTGTAATTATACTAGTAAATGTTTATCAAAGTCCAGTAACAATCCACTCATGCTAAACCCCAGGGTTATTTTTCATTTGTGGAGATCGTGTGTGGCCTGGCATTCCTTCTCATGCGAAGGGAGGACCATGTAATACAGGGAAATTAATCTTGATGACACGTAAATACATCCATGGTCATGTCTCATATAAAAATACAAATGATCTATAGATGCACAGAAATCTAATTGCCAAGACAATTTGGACTTTTGGGGCCACCTAGTCAAAATTAGAGCAGCATCCATATTTTCACCTGGAGTTACTTCAGCAAAAAGCCTGAAGTATTTTTTCACTAAGCTTGACTGTTGGCTAGCAAATCAAACAATGCAACCTCTCTGGATTTGAGTGAGTTATTGCTGGATGTTAATTCTCTTAGACATGTTTCATTATAGAATATGTTTGCCATAGATTTTGTATTCTTAGCTCAGGGTTATGGTTGTCAAGAGTTTGAAGGACTCTTGTTTGAATTTGTCTGATCCTTCTGAATCTATTAATACAAAATATTCAGAATTTACAGCTAGGAGTACAAAAGTTGCAGCAACATGATGGATTCAATCTCTTTGGGAATTGATTTGGAGGGTTAGCTGGATAGTTAAATGATTGTAAATAGATTTAGGATGCTTGTTAAGGTTCCTCTGCATTTTAGTTTGCATTCCTTGTTTATTAGGCATAAGTTAAGCTATGAAACAGGCCTTTTCTGTGCAAAGAGAGGGGGGAGATGTGGGGATTGCTAAAATCTCTGCTAGCAGAGAAATCATCATGGAAGCAAGAAGAGCTGCTGATTCCCTCCAAAATTCAATCTTGAGTGAAGGAGTTATAGAAAAATAGAACAGAATATTTAGGAGGTGTTTTGTCTAGGCCAAAAAACTAAGTTTTGCAAGCAGCTTTGTCAAACATTGTATCCTTCTGCAATTTCTTACTGTACTGGTGGAAAATTACTGGAGGCTTGGTGGCATGCAAGCCTTGAAGTATATAAGCTGCCATTTTGCTTTAATAAAGGACTTTGAGCCTCTGCTTTGCTAGCAAGAACTCAGAGTCCTGTCCCCTCAGTGCCCCACACTTTCCCTTTCCCTTTCCCTTTCCCTTTCCCTCTCCCTTTCCCTTTCCTCACTGGGGTATGATACCAAATTTATGCCTCAAAAGGCACAATGGAACTTCTCAGAGACAAGTCTTAGCCTTTAAGCAGCGAGGTATTTATTTCAGTCAACGTTGGGGAACCCTGGCTCGTGCCAGACAAAGAAGTTCCAAAGCAGTCGGTGAAATGCCAGGCTATTTATACAATTTCTACAAGAGATAACATCATCTTTACATGCATATTCATATTATTGCAACATCTAATTATAATATTCATAGCAGGCAGAGTTAGGGCAGAGTCGGGGCGGAGTCATCATTTTGGGGAGACTCCTGGTGGTACTTCCTGTTACTTCAGTCTCACGGGTTGTCTTTTGCTCCTCCTCCTCAGGTAAACTTCTGAACTTTCCTTAATTCTGCTGACTCCAATGTATATTTGGCAAGAGTTTCTGGGCTCCTGCCTTACTCTTTCCCCTTATCCATCAGTGTTCCTCCCTTATTTCTATTTATGCATGTGTGTTAGCATTCTTTGGTGCTTGGTATTTTCCTGTGTCAGTGTGTTAGCATTCTTTGGCAGTGTTTTCAACTAGTCCTTGAATCTTGGTTCTTCATTTCTTAGCCCAGAGCATGCACTCTGAGTTAACTCTTCAGCTCTTGCTCTGTTTCAGGTAAGGACATTGAGGTGCTGGAGAGTGTCCAGAGAAGGACAAGGAAGGTGGGGAAGTGTCCAGAGCACAAGAAGAAGGAGAACAAAGAGGAGGAGAAACACCTAGTGAACTTCTGAGGAACAGCTGAGGGAACTGGGATGGCTTAGCCTGGGGAAGGGGAGGCTCAGGGGACACCTTCTCACTCTCTCCAAGTCCCTGCATGGAGGTTGGAGGCCAGTGGAGCTTGCTATATTCTTCAAAAAAAAACAAGTGAGAAGACAAAAGGAAGTGTCCTCACGTAGCTCCAGGGGAGGTGCAGGTTGGCCACGAGGAGAAATGTCTTTACTGAAAGGGTTGTCAAGGCCTGGCCCAGGCTGCCCAGGGCAGTGCTGGAGTCACCATCGTTGGAGCGTGTGTTAGGGATACAAAAGGATCTGCTGTTGCCCACGGCAGGAGAAGATGACCTTGCATGAGCATGACCAAGGGAACAAGCTCTGCATATCGTGTCAAAACAAGAACAAACCTACACCTTGGCTCCTATCTCTTGGCTAGGACCGGAGGCAGCAAAGTGACTGCAGTGGGCAAATGGCTGTTGGCCTCTGATTGGGACACGCAGCTGGCTGGAACAGGCAGTGCACACGTGGCCACCCGTGCAAGGGGTGGGTCTGCTCCTTTCCCTTGGCTCACCTACAAGAGGCAGCATGCTTCTAGCAGGGCTTGGGACACCCAGCAGCATGGTTTTCCCTGCAGGATACCCTGTGATGCTCTGAGCCTACCAACCTCTTGCCCAGATGCTGCTCCTGGTGCTCAGCTTTGCAACGGTCACCCTGCCTTTGGCATGCTATGCTCTCTAAGTGTGTGTGTGCTCGCTAGGCTTGCTTCGTGCCCTTAGAGCAATACAAACTCCTTTGAGTTTGGTGAAACTGTGAGGCAGAATTCTGCTGGAGAGGAATCCCCATACTTGCTACAAAAGGCATTGGGAGATATCTGGAATCTGTGAAAAGGACCTGCAAACATTCCCCACCTTCACCCAAGCCCCTCCAGAGAAAAGCATAGGCCAGAGGATTATGCTCATTAATTCTATCAATATTTAGGATTAGGATGATAAGTTATAGTGTTAATCAAGAGAACCTGGTAGCTTATGACTTCCTGCTTATTTCTACCACATAGCCCTCGAGAAACCACCTGTGAGACATCCCCTGGCAGCCCCTCTAGACCCCTCCAAGACCCCCTGAACGGTGCACATTGTTCTGCTGGCCCCAGCCCTGGGGGAATAAATGACACAGATATGGGAACATTTGGGGAGAAAAAGAAAAAGAGACTATTTTACTCAGTTTGGGGTTTTCTTTGGTCATAGTTAGGCAACGCAGAGTGATTTGTTTGGACACCCAGGAAAAGAAAAGCAGGGAAAAAAACAGCCAGAGGCCAGGAAAGCTCAGCCCAGTCTTAGTGGCAGCACTGCTTGTGCCCAAGCAGCACCCAAATTCCTCTCATTATCACTACTAAGTTTTCCCATTCTGAAGCCTCTGCTAAATCTGGGTGGAAAAGAGGTGCTTTGGGTTCAGTGTGCTGGCAAGAGACCCCTGATGGGGTCACCTTTACTGTGACAGCCCTGGGGTCAGTGTGTTTGTGTCCCCTCTGGACTGGGTTGGTCACTGCCATGAGTGCGCTTGTGGTGCAGGAGGCTTAAGCTTTGGCTGAAGCTCTTGCTGCAGAGGGTGCAGGTGTAGGGCTTCTCCCCTGTGTGGACACGGTGACGCTGAGTGTGGACTTGTAAGCGAAGCTCTTGCCACAGTCACTACATCTGTAGGGCTTTTCCCTGAGGTGGATGCGGCAATGCTTGTTGAGATAGGAGCTGTGGCTGAAGCTCTTGCCACATTCACCACACTGGTAGGGATTCTCCATGGTGTGGATGCAGCAATAGTGGGTGAGGCTGGAGCTTTGTCTGAAGCTCTTGCCACAGTCAGAGCATGTGTAGGGCTTCTCGCCACTGTGGACATGGCAGTGCTTGGTAAGGGTGGAGCTTTGGCTGAAGCTCTTGCCACAGTCCTGAGGGACAGGATGCGATCCCGAGGGACCTGGACAAGCTTGAGAAGTGGGCTCTTGGGAATCTGCTGATGTGCAAGCGGCCAAGGGCAAGGTCCTGCACCTGGGTCAGAAGAATCCTTGCTATCAATAGAGGTTTAGAGATGACAGGATTGAGAGCAGTAGTGAGGAGAGGAACCTGTCATGGCCTCAATGAGGCCAAGTCCTGCTCCAAGGCATTTGCTTCTGGTTTTGACTCTGTTACAGGTTGGTTCAATCTCATCTCAGTATCTGAGCTTCATGGACACAGCACCAAAGACACCAAGGGGCTTGGTAAAGTGCAGGAAGCCCTCACAAGCCACATCATCTTCTCCAGGACTTCCAGACTTGTGCAGCTAATTGGAGAGGCCTCAGGAGTCTACTTCAAGTGCAAGATTTTAATGAGCAGTTTAAAAATTTGGTGTTTTCTGGAAGGGTTTTTATGATTGTTTTCCTTTCTACAGAAGAAGTGATAGCAGCTTTCTCCAACTGGTATTGAAGCAGAGAGTCTCCTAAGGAGGTGTGGGGAGGCAGCAATAAGCACCTCCTGGAGATCCCCCACTGTATGGACAACTTTCCTCCCCACATCCCCAGCCTCATTATTTCTCTCTGCAGCCAACTGGGGCTTCCATTATCTTCCACTCTCTTCCATTATCTTCCTCTTCCTACTTCCCTCTTCTTCTTCCTCTCATGCTGTGGGATGAGGACACAATTGCTCAGGTGGAAGCTGGTGGTTGTTCAGTGCCTGCCTGGAGAGGTGGAAGCACAGCCAAGACGTCTTGAAGACAGAGTGCCACAAAGCCAGGCCACACAAGGTGGAGGACAGGGGCAAGTCCATGCAGTGCCTGGTGCTTCCCAGGCTCTGATGGGTGGTGCCCTTCCCAGAAGGGTGCAGGAAGCAGATGGGGCTCTGAAATCTCCTGCAAGCCTAGCAGTGCTGAGTCCATGGGACAGGCAACCACTGAGCCTCCCCAGAGCACACACAGCACCCAGGGGTCCTGGCTGCCTCTGCATGCTCCTCTCCTGCCCACACCCCAATGCATCAAGGGCTTTTGTCCCTCCCAAACACTGGGTGTGCCAAGGGCTGGCACCTTCTGCTGCTTGCATCTCTCCCAGTGTCACAGCAGGATGCTCCAGGGGAACCTCCTCAGGGAGAGACCCTCAGACATCCAGACCCCCAGCCCTCCCCTCAGCACTCTGCTGCTCACAGTGGTGCTGCCAGAGAGGACACAGGAGTTTGGGTGATGACAGTGGAGGGAAAACATGGACATGGAGACACAGACACACAGAGGTTAGCTCTGCTGAAGGAGTTTATTGATCATGAGAGGGAAATGGCCCAGGGCTCCCAGGGGATCAGGTGGGGTCATCCAGGGATAATCATTTTCTCATGCCACTGGAGGGGGACAGGACAAGGGTGTCACTACCACTTCCAGTCCTGAAAGACAGAGCCCAAAATGAGACACCCAAGCATCCCATGGGACATGAGAGAGGCCTTGTCCCCATCACTGTCTGTCCCCGCAGAGGCCTGGGGAAGGAGAAGGACCTTGGAGCTCTCAATGTAGCCAGGAGAGGAATTGGCTCTCCTGAGATCCATATGGCTCCCAGAGCCCCTTGCCCAGTGTGCCATTGCCCCGAGATGCCCCTAAATCTCCCAGAGCCCTGCCCAGCCCTCGTGGTGACCGTGGAGCTCTGGATGGCACCAGAAGCCCTGGATGGCACCAGAAGCCCTGCCTGGCTTTCATGGTGACCTGCTGGGTCTGCAGAGCCCCACTGGGGGCAAGGAGAGCCATGGGGCAGCTGTGTGTGGCTCAGCCCGGGCCATGGAGCAGGAAGGTTGCTGTCTGTCCCCCTCTGCCATAGGCAAGGTGTGCTGAGCCCAGTGCAGAGGCAGGATCCCTCGTGGGGCTGGAGACACCCTGGTGCTGCTCACCTAGACAAGATCAAGCTTGGCAGCTGCAGCCAGGCGCTTCTGGCGCACACGCTCCCACTGCTCATCAGCCACAGGCAGCTGGGGAGAAAGGCAGGTTAGGGACACACTGGGCTGCACTGGGCTGCACTGGGAGGCAGGGGAAAGCCGTGGTCCTTGGGGAAGGTGCCTCTGGGGACAACCAGGGGGGCAGGAGTTTGTCTGGTGGTGCAGAGAAAGCAGGGGAGCTCCTGGGGAAGGAGCCCACCTGGGGCTGTGGCTGTGTCCTGGGGCATGCTGGGGAGCACTGGGAGGGGATGGGAATGCAATGGGGATCTGGGGAAGGCAAAAAGCCTACAGTGCCTGGATGTTCTCTGGTGTTGCACTGGGATGCACTGGGCTGTACTAGGGCTCACTGGGAGAGTCTGGAGTGTTGTGGCCACGGGGGCAAGGGTCTGGGGACAGCAGAAGTCATAGTACCCACCTCAGCTCTCTTCCTTCGCTCGAGTAGGGGTGACTTCAGCTGTAGAGAGACCATGAGAGCTCACTGGTCACTGGGATGTCCTCAGGCCCAGCAAGGAATAGGAGGACCAAAGTGCCCTCCAGTTCCTCAGACTGGATTCCCTCCAAGTCTACCTCCTTCCTTACCTCCACGTTAGCATTTCCATCCTTGATGTCTAGGAGTGCCTAAGGAGTGGAGCAAAGGGAGTGGTCTGGCTTGGCCATTGGTGGGGCTGGGTCACAAGTGTCCCCATTCCTGTCATGCCCCACAGCTTCCCCCTGCTCCATTCCTCCAAGTTTCCCCTTTGGCTGTCTCTTCATCCCTGGAGCATGGTGAGGATGGAGACAAGGACAGCGTGGGGTGCACTGAGTTGCAATGGAATGGCTTGGAATGCACTGGGGATGTGAGAGAAGGAAACCTCCCTGGGAGAAGACTGGAGTGCAGGGGGACCTCTCTGGGTTGGCAGTTGGGTGCCCTAGGGAGTAGCAGGGCACACTGGCATGCCCTGGAGTGTTGTGACCATCAGAGGGGAGGGTCTGGGGACAGAAGAACTTGGGTTACATACCTCAGCCCTCTTCACTCGCCAGATACTGATTCCACCCTGTTGTGAGATCACAAAAGCTCAGTGCTCAGCGTGATGTCCCCATACCAGGAAGAGATGGGAGGAGCATCCCTGCAGATCCCTAGGCTGGATGGTCTCCAAGTCTACCCCACTACTTACTCTGAGGGGATATCCTCCACTGGCTTCGAAGAATAGCTGGGGAAGAAGAGCAAAGGGTGATCCAGATTGGACCTCAATGGGGCTGGAACACTGGAACTGGGACACAGGTGTCCTCAGGCCCCTCAGGCCCATGGCCTCTCCCTTTTGCCAATTCCAACAAGTTTCCCTTTGGATACCTGATCATGCAGGGAGCAAACGGGAGGATGGAGACAAGGATACTGTGGGGAATTCAGGGCCACCAAAAAGACAGTGGGTGAGAGGGACACAAAGCCAGGGCAGTGGGGACAAGGAGTGGAGGCCAAGAGCTGGGGATGCTGAAGGGACAGGAGTGTGTGGGATGCAAGTGAGGGGTAGAGGAATTGAAGTGGAGTGGATATGGGGACTTGAAGTGAGGTGGTTGGTGGGGGCAGAAGGAAGAAAACTGCAGAAGACTGCGATGGAGAGGATGAGAAGCAAGGGACTGAGGGGGAAGAGTGCAAGAAAGGCATTGGGAGTAATCACTGGGAGGGTATTTGGGGATCCTAGATAGGACATGGAGAGGTCCCAGGGAGGCCATGTCTGAAGGGAGCAAAGGGAGGGAATGGGGAGGTGCAAAAGGGAGGCTTGTAGAAGCACCAAGTCAAGCAACTGGTGGGAGACCTGCCAGGAGATTGTGTGGACCCTTGCAGGGAGGGAATTGGAATAGGTGTTGTCCTTGAGTGAGGAACTTGAGCTCTTGGAAATTGGAGGCTTCTTTGTGGGGCAAGTGGAAGGAACAGACGGAAGTGTGGGAGGGAGAAAGCTGCACTGGCTGGGGCTGGAGATGCAGGGGAGCCTGGAGGAGCTCCTTGCTTGGGGAAGGGAGAGGCCNTGCAGGGGAGCCTGGAGGAGCTCCTTGCTCGGGGAAGGGAGAGGCCACCTCAAGGGCTTTCATGCTCATCCCTCCAGTTTCATTCAGCAGGAGAGCTGATGTCCTGCAGCCAAGAGCCATCCCTAGCCTTCAGCCCCTGCCCATGGCATTGGGACTCACCTTAGCATCTGCTGGGGTGCACAGCAGGATGGTGAAGAGCAGGGTCACGCTGAGCACAGCCACCTTCATCTTCCTCTGTGGTGTGCTGAGTCCTGGGTGAAGCTGGAGAAGGTGAGGGGCAGATTTATCCCTCCCAGGACTCCTCCTTCTTCGCACTGAGAGCCCCCAGGGCAAAGCCAGGCTTGGCAGAGACACCAGCCCTGGCCCCAAGCCCAGCTCTGGCCCAGAGTCACCCTCACCTCTGGCATGACTCCAGTCACCTTCCCTGGCATCCCTCCAGCTTCCTGCATGGGGCAGCTGCCCAGGGAAGGGCTCAGGAATCTAGGGAGAGCAAGCAGGTGTGGGCAGAGTATCCCTGACAGTTGGACACCCTCTGGTGACCACCAACTGCTCCAGCACTAAACCATCTCCAAGAGTGCTCTGA
>VWZO01016899.1:26530-206953 GCA_013396975.1 Bucco capensis | reverse complement strand
CATATTTACTCAAATAATAAATTACAATCATTTTATTATTTTAAGGAAGTAATTTACTGTAGAATACTTTTGTATGTATGGTTTTGAGCTTTGTTGTACAAGAGTATATCTACTCTGTTACCCAGGTAGTTTCAAATTATGTAAGTTTTCTCATTACACCACAGCAGTGTTGATAAATGGAATGCAGAATAACCCACTTTATTTTTTTCTGGATAAATTATAGTTTGGGGGGGTGGTATTGGGGGATGGAAAGGATAACAAAGTCTGATGCTGTGCTTATCTCAATAACCCCTATATATGTAAGCCAAGGCACAGGAAGTTGTTTTCTTTTTGCATACATTTATGTATATCCACGAATGTAGAATATACTCATCAAGAAAAGACAAAGAAGAAAGAAACAAGATTTAGAGCTTGTGATCCATCTCCACCTAACCATACTCATTTTTCTGGGATTTTAAATTAGACTACCATTTTGACACTTCTGTAAATTGATGTATAAATTGTCCAGTATCCCACAGAGTTAAGAATCAAGATTTTAGCAAGCTTCAGAGGTGTGTATAGTAGAAATATGCAGAGTTAATGACAAAGTTAACAAATGAGAAACAATAACAAAAAATTGGGAAAAAATATAAAGCTCTGTGACTTGACAATTGGCTTCTATACGTTGAAGGTCAAAACAGAAAACATGGCAGAGGCTAGAAAGCATCAGTAAAAGAATACTGGCCTAATCTGGTTGAGATGACTACTCTTACATCCCTGTAATATTATTTTCTCTTCTTTCCATCTTTCCCCTCCCCTAGTTTTCCTTTATTATGTGTAATATATTTAGTGAGTCCATAAACTAGTTCAAGATTTATTTTATTTTTGTTTAATGAAATTGGAAAGACTGATGGTTATAATTTAATGCTTGCCTCCTATCTTAATTTTTTGAGGTGCTAGTAAAATAATGAAAATATCAAGTGTACTTAAAATCAGTAGACCTGTTAGTAAAGGCTTGTCTTAGCCTTAGTGTGTGATTAGGCTCCAAGTGTAATGTCATAAGAACAATTTCTACTTTGAGGAACAAGCTCTAATTTCTAGAAGTCAATGAAAAATATAAAATTAAATTGGATATTGAAATGTGTAATGTGAGCAGAATTGTACTGATCTGCTGAGGCATCAGATATCTCACCATGCACATATTATAATATAGACATATTTCTATATTTGTTGTATATGTAGGGGACTAACTTTTTTAGAAAAGTACTTGGAAAAATTCCCTTGAAGATCTGTAAAACATTCAACTTACTAAGGTCCTAAATTTGGAGTTTCAATAGCCTACAGGGAGCACCTCCCTCACAATTAATATACCGAAGAATTATAACATGGGAACAGCATGGAAGTGACTTGGAATGTTATATCAGGTCCAAGGGAGTCTTTAATTTAATGATCTCTTTTAGTTGCAGTTCACATGTGTGAACCCTCTGCCCTTCAGTCTCATATGAACATTCTCTCAGAGCATTGCACAGTGTGAATGAGAAGGTATTTCTATTTTTACAGTGCAGAAATGATCTTTCAAAATCTACATAAGATACCAGGCATCCTGCCACTAATTGATTAAAAAAGACCAACAACAAAAACCCCTTAATCTGCAAGCATAGCGATAAACTATCAACATATTTGATCCAAAATATAACAACCAATCAACAAATATCTATTGGCAATGAAAATAATTGCCAGTCCTTCCAGGTCCCTAAAAGAAGCCTCAACAAACCTGAACTCTGCATACATCTGTTCAACATGACTGGCTTTGCAAAAATCTGAGACCTTTATTCTCAAATAAGAAAGAAAAGAGCTACAGGAACTGTAAATCAGTTTCTTCATACTTCCTTAAAACTAGTATCTAAAATATCATTGAACTCCCTCCCCCCCCCCGCCCCGAACAGCATCCAAATGGAATCTGAGCTGATAGTGAAGCATATTACATTAATCCAGTTCAGAAAATCTGAACATGGGCTATCAGATTCTTCCTCTATGAAAGAACAGGAGTCTCAGTTACTGCTGCTGTTTGTTAATGTAAAACAATTGGGATATGCCTTGTTCCCCCAAACAGTAAGATTTGGCAAGCGACCATGAGTCAGGAGGTGTTGCAGTAAACTTCCTTCTTACCCAGAAAGGGCAAAGTGGTCATCATGCTCAGGTTTTATTCTCAACGTCCTAACTTACAATAGTAACACATGGATGCTTTCTATACCACAGAAAAACACAAGCTTTTCCAATCTAATAGTATACATTACTGACTTTTACCAGAATATTTTTCAGCTCTTCATTTTAATCCAGTCTTTCCAGCTCAAAATAACATCCTTTATCTCTACATTCCCTGCTGAAAGAGATATGGTTCACTGATTGTTAACATGGTAAAACTGAAATTCGTGATGCTAGGTAAAACTAGCTTCCATGCATACATAGTTCTTGGTTTGTGAGATATATATATGTTACTTGAGTAGCTGGGTTCTGAGCTCAAACTCTTTGTAGGCCATTATCGTCTTGCTTAGGGCACTGCCATTTCTGGCCATATCTTCCAATTTGTATAGATAGTTAAGTTTGTCTCTGATAGTTTAGAGTACTTCAAGCCTTACCAGAACCTTTTCACATCACTGCGTAATATACGTTCATGTAGCAAAATGAAGATAATATTGTAATATGTTCAGTTAATCTCTGTTTTCCCAATCTGATAATAGCATTTCAGGCATGGTGCCCAAGCTCTAACAACTCCTATGGCCAAAATACAGGCTTACACTTCTACATATGCTGTTAGTCAAGTTGCTTCTATGTGCCGTTGTTAAGTACACAATACAAGAATAATGTTGTTTTGCTCCTTTGACAACTTAGCTATGTGAAGAAAATTAGAATTTTCTTAACTGTATATGCCCTGAGTCCCAAAAACACTGCCAGATTGAAAGGACACTCTGCTTCTGATAAAAGAAATTAAAATATTAGTTTTACTGACATGAGAAAATCACTTTGGATCACATATCTGAGGATTGTAGATTTCAGTGAATTACAGATCTATTGGCTTTTTCACATGCACCAATGAATACAGCTGCATATTTGTCACCTAATCAGTGTAGATTTTATCTCAGTAATAATAGCAATCTAAAGCCTATTACTTTTAACAGAAACCATGTATGTAAGGAAGAAGTTCTGAGCAATCATATAAAGCAGTACAATTAAAGCAGTAAAAAAGCTTCAACAGGAAGTGTGTTGTGTCTGTTTCCCTCTTAATCAACTGTAAAACATAAAAGGAATCCCAGGCACTATAAAGTCAAATGAGAAACATATCACAGATATTTTCTTTGTTATTGAACAAAATTCTCTACTCATATGGGGAGAAGTAACATGAAAAGATAAGTAATATTTGCAGGTGCTTCTGAGTTTTCCCCTTTCAGTTATGGGGGGATACAAATCCAGCTTTCATGCTGCTGTTTTTCTTGTACCTGCATTTTTGACATTAAAATAATAGACCAAATCCAGTGCATATATTTTTAGATTTATGTCACACAGTACTCTGTTAGTTAGTAATTGACATAAATGAAAAAGAGGCCAGGGGAAATGTAGGTGAAAAAAGCAGGATTTGAACAAACAAGTTGTGCAAAAGAAGCAGTCTGGAGAGTCTGCATACACCCAGTGGCATGACTAGCTACATTCCCATTGTGTTGCTTAAAAAACATCAAATATTCTAGGTCTTGTGGGTGCAAGGTAAGTCTGATAAACACAAACCTTCTAATTTTCTACTTCCAAAGAAAGGTCTGTCAAGGTTAATGCTGAAGGTTCCCAAAGAATTTTGATTGGCACTGAGCAATAGTTTGAGAAGTATAACTGAAGAAAATGAAACAATAGGCTACAGAAATATCAAGGGAACAGAGATTGTTAGCAGTGTTCATACAGCATTGTACACCAATGGCATCCTGGATATGAATATTCATGCAGCTACAGTTACATATGCACAAAAGCCTTAAAAGTTCCCTGAGATATTATCATGCTGTAACTATTAATCCCAGTTAATATGTCCTGAAAAGAATAAGGCCTGGGACTACAAAAAAGGAAACTTTTGGTAGCAAGACTTGATTCGTATAGGAAACTTCTTTATTTGTACACACAGGGTTTTGAACTCCAGCATGAAGATGTGAAAAGTGTTTGGCTGTGCCCTAGAGTAGTATTACATTGTGTTCATATTGTGTTCAAGTCTATCCCTTCCCAAAACAATGATCCTAACCAGAATTTCTCCCAGAAACGGTCAATCCGTGTTACACCCTGGATTGTAACTGGGAAGCATACTAGAAGCCAAAAAGTATGAATGATTTTGTGATAGTAGTTTTTTTTTAATGGCTCATCTCAAAAACTAGTACAGAAGCTAATCATAAGCAATGTGAAGGATGCGACCAGACCTTGACACTCAGCCTGTAGATCAGTGATGGATTCCTGTCCTTTTTTATTTAAAAGCATGGTTACAGATAGTTAATATTGCTCAGTAAGAGACCTGTTTAAGGAAAACTTAGGCTCTAGTAGGAAAAGTAGCATAATCTCCAAAGAGCAGGGGCAGCTCAGAAACTTCCCTGCACTTAGCACTTCCTATTGGCTTTTCTTCAGGTGACTTCCCACTCAGAACTGTGCTTTCTGGTTTGCCTTTTAAGAGACATCTTAATCAGACAGTTGAATATATAAATAACACCACTGCTCACTTTATATAATCTAAGAGTTCTGCTAACAAACATGCAAAAATGACGGTTTGGCAATTATCAATATAATATATATGGAATTCTTCACTTTATACATAAAAGTTCTATTACTGATTGTTTCCAAATGGATTGTAAAGATTTAAGATATAAAATTCTAAATACTGAAGAAGATATTTTAGCCAATGCTGAAATAGATCTCATAGACATCTATAGAACATTGAATTAAAGAATAAGCAGTTACTTAGAAGATGGAAAGTCTCCAATTTTGTTTTATTGTTTATATAAAACATGACCCCCCCCCAAATGACCCTTCTGAATTGATATTAATAAATAATAAGTAGCTACACTAAAAAAGGTGTATGTGTTTGTAGAGGTGACATAATGTATTTTTTATTTATGGTTAAAGAAGCTCAGGAATTCTTCATTACAAAATAATAGTCTTAATCTTACTTGTAATAGAATCCTGCCATTATATGAAAGACTTTTCTACAGAAAATATGATTTAGTTCTACACAATAATCCAAGCCCAACAACACGCAGATGCAAGACCCATTACAATTTTCTCCTACTTGCCTCATTAAGCTCAAAAGAGATCAATGACTCCAAGGTGAATTGACAAAATGTGTATTTTATCTTTTGCTTGTGCCCTGCCTTAAACAGAGAAAAAGATTAAGTTTATTTTCTGAAGCGTTTCTATTTTCATTTATCTAAGTATTACCACATTCAGCTGCTTTCACACTCTTTCTGTTTCACTACCAATCTGTTAGTGATCTTTTCCTTTCATCTCTCCATATATATATCCTAATGAAATCATTATGGCTGAACTGTTGGTTTTCATACTCCTCTGTTCCTACAGTATATGGTGGTAATGATCTAATTTTATTTGGATACACAGACATTACAATTGTCCTTTTCATCCTGCCAAATCTATTTTATGTTTATTTAAGTAAATATATTTAATTATTCAAATCACACAGCTGTATAATCTCAATTGATGCAAAAATATTTGATTATCAGATATGGGATACTGACATGGCTGCTAACATTTGTTTTGTTGTGTAAATTACAAGTTGTTAAACAATAACATCTAGAACAGCTGTATGACAAAAACAAAGAAAAAGAAAAAATGGTTTGATCATCATTTGAATGGCTTTGCTATTACAGGGACAAGATATGTTTAGATTAGTATCTTGTACTGTAATCCATTGTCGGTTTGCATTACCTTACATTTTTAACTTAGAAGACAAAAATTCTTCCACTATGAATTTATTTTACCTTTAGTTTCAGGACTTAACTAAAATGTGTCTTACCAAAGCAAGGATTGCAAAAAACAAGCAAATGTTTCTTACTATGCCACTATATGAATAGTGGAGCTTCACTAATTTATATTTATTTCTGGGGAACAGCTTTTGTAGTTTCTGGAGCTTGGAGACAAATTGAAAGTTTAATCACCTTTTTGGACTTGTTCTTTGTCTGAAAATGTCTCCTCATCCACAGAAGTACTATTTTTGCCTTTTTATGTAATGCTGGCTAGCTTTTCATCATGAACAACATGTAATCAAAATTTTGAAAAAGAGGGTTTTATTTCTTTCAGTCTGCTTATTTTCTGTGTTCCGTAAGGCACTACTGAAGGTTTCCCTAAAAATGTATGATTCCCTGAAGGTATATGGATTGGGAAGGGATTTTCTACTTCCTCTCTTTCCGTTCTGTGTTTCCTCACACTGGATGATGGGAAGAGCCTGCTGCATAATGGGAAAGTTGTGTGGATTGATGACAACTAACCCCTTAGCTATCATCAGCTGGAAACTATTGCTAACCAATGTGAAATGGCATAGCTCATACTTTTGATCTGAAATGTCTCAGATGAGATGGATAAAATCTCAACCAAACCAAGCAGCTTACCAAGTAACAGCAAAAAATTATAGAAAAAGGGTCAATACTTTTCCTTATTAATGTATCTTCCTTTTCTTAGATGTTAAAAGTCCCTGCTACTGCTAGCTGCTTCTGTGGATTAGGGAAAGTTAAGGTAACATCCTCTATATCTTTTCTCCCACTGAAAAAGATATCAGGGAGTCAGTGCTACCAAAAAGCACAATATCTGTTCACATCCTTTCTGGTCAATGTCAGAAATGATGGAGTCTGCTAATAGTCTGCTAAACAGCCCTCTGCTAATCTCCACTCTCAATGCCTCCCTTAACAGTAAGCATGATTCAGATACTTGAGTATAAAAATCCCAAAGGGAGGCTCATGAGACACATCTCTTAAGTGTATACAGATTTTGTCCTCCTCTCTCATAAGAGCCAAAACTTGATGTCTTGAGGATGAGAAGCACTCAAAGCTCACAGTTTGAAAATCATTGACAGACTGCTGTTAGTCTCACATTTTAGCTATTTTAAGTTAACATCAGGCTCACTATCCTTACAGTAGCTCAATTTTCAGTATTACAAATGCATAATTGTACTACTACCCTAAAGAATTTCCCTTGGACAGCAAGATGTTAAAAAATATATTTGAGACATTTTTTCTAAGCCATTTTGAAACAAGCCATGCTTTTGGGCTTTCCTTAAGAGCAAAACTTGTAGTTTATGCTTGAAGAAATCAAATGCCAAGAGATTTTTTTCATAAAATAGTAAGCTTTAGTTAAACTTGGTAAACTAATAATGTCAGATACATAATGTGAAGTTTGGGGTTATATCCCTGGGTGTTCTAATTTACCACATTAAAAAGCAAGCTTAAAAACTTGAGTATGGATTTTCATTTTTTATTTAGATGACAGCACAATTCCCATGAAAATGTTATTAAGAAATAATGGATATGCACTGGATCTTCATAGGCCACACAGTAGAGACTCACATCCTGTCTATAAGTAAGAAAGAGAATGATAACTGTGAAACAGATGTTAAAACAAAAAGTAAGCACAGAAAATTTCCATTTACTTCCTCAAAATAAGGAAGATGTTTCAGAGTTCATGAGGTTTCATGAATTATAAGACCATAAAGCCAAGGTACCTTTGAGAATAAAGAAATAAAGGAGCAGGGGTAGGTGCACAGGGCAGCTACTCTCTTTTCAGATCCAGCTTTCTCAAGATATTGAGTACTATGGTATATAAGAAAGAGAACTAAACCAGTATTTACAGTTCAAGGGTTTTCCTTTCTCAAATTTGTACTTTCTGTGAGAAACACCTCTTTTTCAGAGATCAGGGAAAAGTTCACATAAAAATGATATGTCTGTTTTATTCTGAACGTGAGAAAAGATTTCATCAGTACCTAAGTCTATGTGAGACTTCTGCAAGGGAATAAAACTTGTTCACTTACTAATATATTGTTACCATTGAAATTACTGCCTAAAATAGATTATTATTCTGTGTAAGTGAAACAGATCCCAGACTGTTATTTTACTATCAATCAGGGAAAGGACTCAGAAGCTTTGTAGCTTTGAAGCATCATCATATTGTAATAAGAGAAATCTGGAGAAAGGATTAGAAAAGAATGAGTAATAAAAGAAATATAGTGTGCAGTGGAAGGCAAGTATGGTTTTGGGTTTGATCTTTACAAAGTATTTTATGTGTATGTCAAAACCCCCCACCAAATCATTATTTTTCTCATATGCAAAAGGTTGGATGGTACAACTAGTAAATAAACTGATCTCTGTTTTCCTTTGAGGTCTGATTTAAACATAATGTACTTATATATTATCTCCAGGCTAAGAAATATAAAGATGATTGTGGTACTGTATCAGATATGTTTATTTTTTTCTGATTTAGTTATTATTCTGTGCCATCATTTAATCAGAAGATATTATATCATCTAAACTCTGGGAATGACATATGAACAATGTTTATCAGGACAAAATATTTTGCTATATTTTCACTAAAAGGTATGAATCGCTCACTGATATAGTTTATATAAAGTCCCTTTCAGATATCTTCCTTCTAGATATATACTTTTTCTCAGTCGTTCTTAGTTTTATTCTTTCCCATTCAATCCTTTGTTATTTTACTGATATCTATGGAACCTTTGGAGTAGAAACTTCTCCCACAGCTGAATTTTATTAAATACATGAGAAGACATTAGTGTTTGAAAAAATGGCTGCTTAAATGAGTCGATAGCAAGTGACTTTAAAAGTGACCTAAATTAATTCATTCTCTTCAGAATTTTGTAACATTTTTATTTCTGCACATATTCTTTTTTAGTCATTCTTGTATTTTCTACATATTAATAATGCGCTTGATTTCAGGAATTTATGTTCAATTACAATGAATTCACAAAACTAGAATTCTTATTTCCAAAATTACACCCCACATACTCAATTTCTGCAGCCCCTCAAAGTAAATGTTTAAAATTGGAGATGAGCTGAGTCCTTTGGTAAAGACCATCTGAAAGGAACTCTTTCTTGCACATGCACAGGGAAGATGGAATTAAGAATCAGGAAATGTCATTTACAGTTGCACAAAAATTTTAGTTTCTGAAAACTTTCTTCTCCTCTGCTCATCAATTTGTTCTTTCCCAATTCAGATGTAGAGTTTGCATTTCGTTCACATTTATTTTCTGACTGAGTCTTTTAATCTGGCAGATATTTGAACTTCTGTTACCAAAACCACTCGTAATTCTTTAAACCAACGTGTTTTAAATTACTTGTATTCAATACTGTAAAGTGATGAATGCAGTGCACTTTGCTCAATGGATTTCATGATTATATTTTTTACAGTATAGGACTTATAAATCTAGTGATTATGGTGCCTTTCTTTGGTCTTAGATTTTGCAACCTTTAGGTCTCATCTGTCTTACACTAGTACAACACTGTGGTAGTTTAACTACACTAGTACAACACTGTGGTAGTTTAACTCTATCCAGTAGAGGTAGTCACAGAATCACAGAATGTTAGGGGTTGGAAGGGACCTTTGGAGATCATCTAGTCCAACCCCACTGCCAGAGCAGTTGAACCTAGAGCAGGTTGCACAGGATGGTGTCCAGTCAGGTTTAGAATATCTCCAGAGACAGGCTCCACTGACCTCTCTCCCACCTTATCTCCCTCCTCTGCCCCCACCTCCCTTTTCCCACCCCATTTCCTGCTCTTTTCCCCCAAATCATAGAGGACCTGGGCTCAGTTGCAGACCCCTCCCCACCCTCTCCCTCCCCAGGTGTGGCTCTTTGCCCTCCCACCCACTGCCCTTTATCTTCCCCAGGAAGGGAAGCAGCTCCAGCTGCGCCCAACCGGGCTGAAGGAGGCAAGAGACTCCTCTTGGCATCACCGGTGAGTTCCCCATGGGTGCACCCTGGTTGGAAGGGGGGGAGAAAGGCCGGGGGGCCTGGTGGNAGAAAGGCTGGGGGGCCTGGTGGCCCCCCAGCCAGCTAGGCAGGTAGGAGTGGGAGGAGGGTTAGTGGTCACTTCAACATCACCCATGGATGTTAGCTGTGCATGCTCAATGAGGATGAGCACTTCTGCATGCCACCTGAGCTGGGTGAGAGTCTCACTTGAGGTTCTGGCATGGGTTAAGGGTAGTAGTGGTGTTGGTGGTGGGGTAGGAGCTGCCTGGGGATGTGTTGATGGTATCTGCTCTTTTGGCCAAGCAGAGAGGTTTGCTTTTGGAAGGCTGGCTGGAGAAGGGCCAGATATTTGAGCTGCAAAATGCATGCTGGTGTCATAAGCTGCATGCAGCAGGGAGAGAGGCAGGGTCTGGCCCCTTGTGGGCAAGCCACAAAGCCTGAATTACTGCCTGCAAATCTCCTTTTTGAATACTCTTGTTATCTCCAGATTTATTTTCCTTTTTCAGCTTGCTGTTTCCCCTTCTTCTCCATGCAGGAGGTAGGTGGTTGGATGGGAGGTGGCTAGGTGCCACCAGGCTGTCTCCATCCCTGGGGGCAGCCAGGATGTGCTGTACAGCTCCACATGGGGGATAGTTTGGGATGCTCCACCAGGTAGCTGGGCTAAAAAGTTCCTATGCTATCCAGAAGGGGAAGCCTGAAATGCTGCTTTCTTCTTCCCCTGAGATAATTCAGGGTGTATCATAGAAACATGCAATGGCCGAGGTTGGAATGCCTTGAACACTGCTAGGGGTGGGGCATCCACCACCTCTCTGGGCAACCTGTTCCAGTGCCTAACCACCACCCTCCGGGTAAAGAACCTCCTAATTTCTAGTCTAAATTTCCTCTCCTTCAAATTAAATCCCCTTTGTCATATTAAAGTCTGACCAGCTGAAAAGTTTCTCCCTTTCTATGTTGTAATTCCCTTTTCGGTAGTGAAAGGCTGCTATAAGGTCCTTTCGAAGTCTTCTCTTTCCCAGGCTGAACAACCCCAACTCCTTCACCTTATCACAAGGGAGGTGCTCTAGCCCTTTGTTCATCAGGCCCTCCTCTGGACCTGCTCTAACAGGATAGAGTTGTAGTCCCAAGGATATTCTTGAAATGTTTTGGGAAAAACGTTTCCATAGGTGAACACTATACCAGGAAATTCCTCATGAACTTTAGTAGACTTCAGCTGCTGATGACCTGGCTTTAAGTCTCTTTCTTTTGCTTTCATTCCTCCTTTCCCATTTCACTTTCCATTGGAATTATAATAATTAATTTTGCTTGAATTAAAGTCTTCCCCAGAGTCGAGAAACAGATGTACTTTTTCTTTGTGTTTATTTTTTAATTTCCTATTTTACTGCGAATTCCAGAAAATAACAATAAAGAAAAGTGGGCTGATTTTTTTTTTCCTTTTGTCATCCCTGTGTATTTTAAAACTAGAACAACAGAAATATTTTTCTAATCCATGAAACTGATTTTGGCCACGCAAATGTTGAATCATTTTAACAATCAGAATGAACTTCATTTATTTAAATTGACTCAACCCTTTCATGGGATAACCCTCAATTATTCTAAGAGTTCATTAAATTAGTGTAGCTTACATTTCTAAAACTATGTATTAAATGAGCTTGCTTTTTCTCCTATGACCTGAGCTAGAATTAATGTTTCTATTTCTTCTCTTTAATAAAAGTCTGTGTCAAAAAATTGATTATACACATTCTTTCTCATACAGGTTATTATGAAGAAAGAGTTTTTAAGCATTGGAACAGGCTGTTCAGGGAAGTGGTGTTCAGAAAAACCTGTAGATGTGGCACTTAGTGACATGGTTTTGTGGTTGTGCTGGTGATAGGTTGATGGCTGGACTTGATAATCTTGGAGGTCTTTTCTAACTATCATAATGATTCTGTGATTCTAAGGTCAAAGCTAGTGGGAAAGATGCAACACAACCTTTGTATGTTTGTGGCAGCATGTGTTTCTTGCTACATTTCAAGTGCATTTCTATCCCAATGTTACCTATGTAAGCTATATGAAACATGCAGACTTTCTATGTAACTTCTGAAATTAGTCACATCTCTTCAAAGCTTTAGTAATTAGTCATTACTCTGTAACCTGCGGCTCTCAGAGATAGCATAAAAGTCTTCTCAGTGCATCCTTTCCTTTCTTAGCTTCTCTGTCTGCCCAGGAAACACTGATTCTAGTTCAGGACCCACCACTTCTCTTCTCTTATCTCTGATTTCCCTTAGAAAAAGTTTTTTACATAAAATTGCTTTCACATAAGGCTGGCAAAGTCTCTAAATGTTTTAAGCCCTGATCAGTCAATTCTCTTGGTTATAAGGTCACATCCTTCCCTGTACACTGTAGAAGGAAGCTATAACATTGGATTAATTAATTTTACTTTAATTATGAAAAAAAATAATTAAAAGAGCAATTGATTACATGATTACTTTTCATTGTTAAAGCGCCCTTGTTGTGCTAAAGGTTTTTAACTTTTGCTGAGTATGTTGCAGAGAGGATATGTCTCCTAATTTTGGTTTAAAATGTAGGTTAAAAGACAACAATAATAAAATAATGTGGATAAAATGAAGTATATATAAAATAATTAGCTTTTAATATAATATGAATAAACCACTCCTGGGAATAACAAAACATGACAAAAGAACTTCTTTCATATAAACCTATATAATTTCTCTATAGAATACTTTTTGGTAAATGGTTTGGCAAGGTCACAGAATAACGAGCTTTTTAGCTGATACTGTTAAAGAATATTTGATCTTATAATTACTTTAAAGCAGGACAGATTAATTTGATTTAAATTCACTGATGAATAAGGAGCTGGCTAGATGGCTGTGTCCAAAGAGTTGTAGTCAATGACTCAATGTCCAGTGGAAACCAGTAACAAGTGTTGGCCCTCAAGGGTCTGAACTGGGATCAATACTATTTAATATCTTCATCAATAAGAGACAGTAAGATTTGAGTGCACCCTCAGCAAGTTCACAAATGGCAGCAAACTGAGTGGTGCAGTTGATTTACTAGAGGGAAGGGTTGCCATTTAAAGGTATCTGGACCGGCTTGAGGAGTAGACCTGTGTGAACCTCATGAAGTTCAACAAGGTCAAGTCCCGCTCCTGATTTGAGGGAATCCCCAATAGCAATACAGGCTGGGGGATGAAGGGATTGAGAGCAACCCTGTGGAGAAAGACTTAAGGATACTGGCAGATGAAAAACTGGATACATGCTGGCAGAATTCACTTGTAACCCTGAAAAGTCTACCACATCCTAGGCTGCATCAAAAGAAGTGTGATCAACAGGTTGATCTCATCAAAAGACAAAATTATCTCATATGTCTCTACTTTTTTTTTTTATTGGGTTTGAGGTACAAAGATGAGTTCACCTAGCTTATAAGCATAGCTAACTCACTATCCCTGCAAAATTGTAGTCTTCTGACTTAACCTTACTCGCCCTCCATCCCCCATGCCATACGCATGCAAACACACACACAAGTGTCTCTGCCAATGGCACTGCTATTCTGGAGAAGGTGATCCACTCTGTTCAGTGAGTGCTATTCTACTGGTATACAGAGCAAAGAGGAAAAGGATTGATCTCCTTTGCTCACTTAGCAACCCATCAGTTCTCCCTAACTTGATGCCAGGTGCTTAATACTTTTGATGAAAACTGCTATCTCTATGACAGGCTCTGATGAGACTACCTGTCTAGGAAATGGAAGGTATGAATTCCAGACTGTGTCCATTTCATGCATCCAAAGGCATATCTAATAGACCATGGAATATATTTGTGGAGAACTTACTATTTCCTGCCTGTTAAAAATGGCTCACAATGCAGTTAGACACAAGGTGAGTAGGTAAGTACCTGATGGTTCATTTTTTTTAGCTTAAAACTATATATCCATGGGTTCTGGTTTCTGCTACTAAAATATGTTGAAATTATTACTGTGGTTGTCATTCTTATTGCTATTAAGAATATTGATAGGCCAATGTAAAGTGCATTCCAGGGACAGAGATATGGGGTTTCCAGTTTGACTCAGTGCTTCATGTTTGTATCTTAGGCAGCTTGAATTACATCAACAATGCATAAAGACCAAACAGGGAAAGGTCAGCTACTGAGCAGTGGGGAAACCTATAGACTTTGAGAAATTACTTTTGTGACTGAGTAATGAGCCTTGGATTCTGCAACCTGGCACCTGCCATGAGTACTAAATTAATTGAAAAGGAAAACCCTTAGAGTCGTTATAGAGGCATAAAAGCTGGTGTTAGAGTGATAAATCAAGCAGTAGCCTTTATGAATAGATACTGCAGTGTTTTACAATAATGATCAAAAGCACTATAGCTTGTAACACTATTACTGGACTCTTTATGGATAAGAAGCATTACTCCACTAAGGATTTTTATAGTTCTGAATCTACCAGACTTTCTTGTAAGTGGCCCTCCATAAAAGACTTTAAGTTAATACCAATATTTTATGCTGTACTACCTTTGCTGTGAGGCCAATGTCTCCATTCATTTCTCTTTATTATATTTCGATAGATGGAACTGTAGGGCCATATCCAAGAAAAAAGGATTTGAATGAGCTTAAAGTTTTATGCTGAAAATTGTGATCCAGAAAACTCCTTCTGAGATTTTACTTAAAGTATTTGCTGTCAAAATTTGCTAGGTCTCATTTCAATGAGCTCTCTTGGAGCGTTGAATTCTTCAAGGAATGTGTATAAGGAACCTGACTTTGGTATTTAATAAGTAAATCACTTAACTATGAGGACAGAGGCCTAGGATTTATTTTATTTGCATCCATTGACTCATAATATATAATACATTTTGGGTTTAGCAGCTCTTTTCAAGTCTATCACCTACAATTTACAAATTCCTGTATCTAACACTATATTATTAAGGTCTTTATTGGATCTAGCCTTTATTAAATTCATAGCTTTAGCAATTATTATGATCATATTGATCATTGAAATAGTAATGCAATTTACTGTTGTTTAAAGTACACATCATTCAGGTATACCTTCCTTGAAATTTGTGTGGTTGTAAAGTATTTCTTCCTAAACCACAATGGATTCCAAAGTGGATGAGTCCAAAGGCTGACTCCTTTTGAAGTTGTAACGGTTTCAGGCAACAAGTTTATTTGCGGATTTACATTCACCTCATAGTGATTCTTTTGACTCATGCTTCCCTGTTGGTTGTACTACCACCAGGAATTTCTGCTGAGTTGTGTATATAGGGTCATTTCTACTGGTAGGATTAAAGAATTTGACTTAATCTGGATGAACCAGTGAATATATGAAGGTAATAATATCCTATGTCCCTTATCCTTTCACATTCTCGGATTCATGCAATCTTTGCTGCTTATTTATAGTCTAGGAAAACACAATAAAATAAAATATAACACATAAAGACTTCCTGAGCTCATTTTATTAATTTCTTATAGCAATGGTGCTCATATTTCAATGGAATATGTGTTTTCCATGCTATGTCTGCCATGAAATAAGAGCAGTACGAGTATATGAGCTTAAGACATTTTTAACACTACTTTGAAAAGGCCTTAACTGGTCTTAGATGTAAATTAAACTTTTTTGTATGTTGTGGATTCTTTAAAATATTTTTAAAATCCTGTATTAGATGAAATGAATAAAATAAATTCACTAAATGTACTGAATTTCACTGATGCTAACACATATTTTTATAAGAAATGCTGCAAAATTTGTCTAATACCGCAATTCCCAGGTGACTTCAATACCAGGGAATGCTCATGATAATGCTGTTTTTCTATATCCATTAAGATATTACAGCAAGTTTTCATTTGCAAGCCCGTATGTTGCAAATCACACAGTTCTGTGACATTAGAGGACTCTGATAGCAAGCAGAATGAGATATGAAATGTCAAATATCTTTACCCAGTTCAAACTAGTTTGAAGTGAAAAACCCTTGGGATAGTGATTTCTGTATTGCTTATAAAACTTGGTAGTTCACTTCAGTGTGAAGGAAAACGTATCTTGAATTTCCAGGGTAATCAGCACAAAGTTTCTATCTCTTAGCTTGCTTTGTTCATAGAACATCCTTCTTCAGACATATTAGAAAGTCTCATTTTGTCAAACAGCCTCAAAATAAAATTGATGAGTGAGTGATTCTAATGTACAATGCTTAGAGAGTCTTCAAACTAAGCCTTTACCAAAGTTCTTGTTATTGGCAGCTGTGGAGACATCCTGGAACCTCATTTTGCTTCCCCCGCATGAAGATTTTTTCTGAACAGCTGGTCTAGAAAATGTGACACTCAGCAATGGAAATATATTTTCAAATCGTGGAACTTCATGGAATTATCTTAGAAAGATACCTAGATGCTCTCATAGTATGTTCAAACTAGGGATAGTTCCTTAGAAAAGAAAATGTTCTTCCTTCCATGTAGGTATGCATTTGTTCTACCTCTACTTAAACAGAAGGATTAAGAAGAATTATTTTAGGTTTTATGACATACATTTTAGACTATTTTTATGTAGTAAAGTAGATAATAAAAAGATATTAGGAACACTAAAGCATCAAAAAGAAATATGCTATTAAAACAAAGCTAATGCAGGTAGATGGTGAACAGTATATAAATACTAGACATAACTCACATATGAAACACTTCAAACTTTCTTTTACTTCAGTTTCAGGTTCAAGTCTTCAACAATCATATTAAAATCCTTAAACACTCATTTTGAAGGCAGAAATATACTTCAATATCAAAACCATAAGTAAATATTCCTAAGGAAGAAAAACTTAAAATACAGCATATGCAAAAAGCCTCTATTTTGTGGTTGCTTTTCAGTCTTGGAACTGCCTTCTCTATTTTCTATTCACATTAGAGGAAACAATTGTTTCTTGAATGTTGGTTTTACAGTTATAAAATGAAAGATTATTTCCACACAGATAAAAGTATTTACATAAGACAGATTTATACTTGAGATTTTACAGTCATGTATTCTTTTTTTCATTCTTATATTGTGATCTGTGTTATGAGGTAGGGCATAGCTTTTACAGAATATTTCTTAACATACAAGAAAAAGGAAAAAAAACCTGACTCATAGGTGAGGAAGGAAAACGGTATTTGGAAATCATGACAAAAATTATAAAAACCATAATTGAATATTTTCTTATGCATGTAAGTAATTTTGAGTTACAGGTTTTACAATAATTTGCACATAAATATCTAATGTTAAATGGTGTGAATAACTTTGCTTATCTTTACAAGCTGTATTAGAGGACTGTATGCTGGACATGATCCATGAAACCTGGAAAGGAAAATTCACAGCAAGTATGCTATGAGCTGATTTGTCCCATTAGTGAGAACTTAATTCTTTAACTACTGCTTAAATACAGGGAGTGTATAGATCCTAGCAGTGTGAAGCTGCTTCCATTTTGTGACTTTCCTCTGCTGAAATCACCTGCAGTGATAACCTTTTATTATGGCTGTACTAATCTTTGTGCCAGAGTACATGAGAATATGTAGTCTAGTGGACAGAGAAGTAATAAAAGAAAAGATGTTAGGATATCTAACTCCTGTTTGGCTTAGGAAGCTTCAGAAGGAATTTCATAGTACTGTTGAGGAGTATATTTGAGAGTGTAGGTGAGAGTATTGACAGTAAATGTACTGAAAGGCAGAAACATGTCTAGAAATAGGACCAATCTTTTCCCCATGTAACTAAGGAGAAGTGTCAGTATATCATTGGAGGCTTCATGGAGGCTTGTGATCAGTTATGTGTAGTTGATTTTTCCTTCTTGTGTTCTTAAGTCCTTCAGTGAGTTGTCTATATTGTCCAAGGTAACAGATCTTATACAGCAACAATTGGAGCTTCTGAATTTACAGATGAATTTTATTAAAGGACTGACTGTTTCCGTCATTTTTCACCTCAGCTGACAATCTTCAAGGCATCTAGGCATAGCTGGTTGGGCCAAACTGGGAAAACAAAAGAATGATTATTCTTTTTCTCTTACTAGTGTAACCGTAACATGTGCAAAAGAAATACACAATGGCATATGCACACCTCAGATTGATAGAGGTCTTTTTCATATCTGAGAAGCTCTGGATTGTATAATCACACCAAAGATATTATCCCCATGCTATTCTTCTCCGGGGTAAATTTTTTTTGAAACTGTTTGAGGTGCTGAAGGAAGATCAAGTATAAAAGAGCATTCAGATTTTTAAGTGCCTATCTCAGACAAGAGCGGTTGCCAAAGAGGCAGGCCACATGCCAGGCAGAATTAGGATTGCATGAATTCCAAAGGGAAATCAAAGGACTGAATGGTTGCTGTGTGGGGTTTGCATATGTGAGAGAGACCTACATGAAATAACACAAAAGTATTGAAAGTAAGCAAGGAAACTCTAGAAACATAGAAACAGAAATCATTCTGTAACTGAATAGTCTCAAACTGGATCACATCCTGTATTCTTCGTTCTGACTTACTGCTTTTGCCTAGTCTTTGCAAAAGCTTGTGCTAGCCTTGTACACTAATAATGAGAGAAGGTGAAGATGATTGTTTTTCAAAAGAGAGTGGTTTAGAATTTCACATGCCGAAGCCTGATGCCCAAGCAAAACTAAGTTCTTCATTTGGAGCTGGCAGATGAGTATGAGGAAAGATATATCTCAGGACATTTCGGATGGCATTGCCTAACAAAATTAGGCAATGGAAAAAATTCCTTGTATGTCTGAAGACTTTGATCTTGTTGATTTAACTACATAAAACTAGAGAGCAATTTGAAACAATCTATATATCTGGAATTGTGGGCTTGTCAGGTACCTCTTTCTAGCCAAAAGCCTTGATATAGTTTTGCAGTAAACAAAGAAATTGAACAATAAGTCCTCTTCTGCAATATCTGCTGGTCTGACACAACTTTCTCAAGTAAAAGGCAGGGGAAAAATTCTTAGGGGAACTGTTCTTACAATTTCTGACATATAGCCTTTTCAAAATCAAGGTAGAATGGTGATACAGATGAGATACTCAATAAAATTAATAATACAGTGAAGTATTTCACAGTAACATAGCCCATTTGTTAGGTAGCTAAGGTGTGCTTATGATTGGTGCACCCTGTTTCTCCTTGTTGAGCCCTTGTAATGGAAGTTATTTTGCAGCATCATGTTCCCATATTTAAAAATGTCACTACTTATTATTAGCTGTATTGATTATATGCAGCCACCTGCATTCAGATCTTTAGTTTCCACTGGTGTTTTCTACTATTTAACCATTAGCAAGTGCAAGTTAGGACTCCTCCTCTGCCTTCAGCAGCCTGAAGTTTACTAGGTCAGAGCCCCAGGGATTTGTGAGGAAACAGTCTGGGGTTTTTATAAACCAAATAACTTCAAGTTATTCAATAAAATATTTAAAATGTAAGTGCCACTAGTGTCATTAGGACCTCAAGTGTGCAGCACTGTGGCTATCCTATTTCTAATACAGTATGAAATTATAGATATTTTTACATAATATTGATTTATGAGACCTAGCAATAAAATAATATATGCAGATGGTTTCTAGAATGCACTTGGAGCACCTCAGAAAGATTCTCACAGTAAGTGGCACCTTTGCATAGTGGGATAAACTCCAGAGACAAGTATGCTACATTAGTATCAGTGTCAAACTGACATTTCAGGGTCAGTGAATAAATATCCTGAAGCCCAAGTGTTTATTTTTGAGAAATTTCATGTATAATGACCTTGACTTTACATTGTTTTTTAGATATGCATATGACCTCTATCCAAATCACAGTTTGCTGTGATTTACTTCAGGTATATTATTCCTGCACTATTAAAATGAATTAATCAAAGCTTGATGTGGTGCTTTTTCTTCCCCATTTATGCTTTTATTCTTCCTCATGTGTTGATGAAATAGAGTAAGGACTTTGAATTATTAAAGCGCATGCACCCACACATGCATACACACATATATATTCACACATATATAGGATTTATTTCCCTGATCTCCAATTTATAACCATACGATACATAAAAATGTATCAAAGAAAAGAAGACCCAGTTCACTATCAAACCAGTTGGTAATATTTCATGTGTGCCTAACGAGGTTACTTTCCTGCTTACTCTTCAGGTTAAAAGCAACTATGAAAAGTGATTGTTACAGAATTTAACCTAGCAGAGTTACCATGCAACATATGTTTGGCCATAGAAGATATGGGGACTTAGTCACCACATCCTACAGAGCTAGAGATTATTGTCTAGTTTGCCTTTATGCTTGCAAGGGGAGTTGGATTTCAACTACCTTTCTTAAAGCAGAGCCCCACTCTTCAGTTACTATGAAAAATAATCCCTTCATTGGAGCACTGTAAAATAAAACAATCATAAAACTGGGCAATACCCAACTGTATGAAATTCAACAAAAGTGCAAGATTATCCAATTGGGAAAGGGTAAACCCAGTTATATGTACAAACTGGGAAATGAGAGGCTGGAGATAAGCCCCATAGAAAGAGATCTGGGGGTTTGGGTTGATGGTAAATTGAATATGAGTCAACAGTGTGCCTTGGCAGCAAAAAAAGACATCTATGTCCTGGGGTGAATCAAGCACAATATAGCTGATTGGTGGAGGGAGGTGATTGACCCACTCTACACTGCAGTGACAAGGCCCTAACTTGAGTGCTGGGCACTTCAATATGAGAAGGACATCAGACTACTAGCGTGTGTCCAGATGAGGGCAACCAAGATGGTGAAAGATCTTGAGGGGAAGACTTATAAGAGGTGGCTGAGTTCTCTTGGTTTGTTCAGCTCAGGGAATGGAAGGCTGAATAGTGACCTCATCACAATCTAAAACATCCTAAAGTAGACAAGGAAAAGGGAAGGTGTGGATCTCTCTCTGGTGAGCAGCAACAGGACATGAGGAAATTGAATGAAGCTGCATCAGGGTAAATTTAGAGTGGGCATTATGAAAATGTTCTTCATTGAGAGGGTGGTTGCTCACTAGAACAGGTTACCCAGGGGAATGATCATGGTCTCAAGCCTGTCAGAGTTTAAAGAGTATCTGGAGGTTGCTCTTAGTTTTAGGTCATCCTGCAAGGAGTAGGGAGTTGGACTCAACGATCTTTATGGATCCCTTCTAACTTGAGATATTCTGTGATTGTATTTTGTGATTCTAAGTTATTGAAACAGAAGTTTTAAATGAGAAATTAAAGAACTAAAATCTTCTTGCAGAGGTTACTAAGAACAGGAAATGTGCACAGGAAATGAAACAGCAGCAGCTGTGTACCACACCTATTACTTAACAACACTTGGAAAAGATGTGTTTCCTGATGACTGGGGTAGGGTTGAGTAAGGGAGGAGTCGACAGATGATTATTATTAATTATTCACAGGCATCTGGCTGTTACTTATTTTATCTCTATATTGTGATTGAGAAAATGGGCTTCCAATCTGAGTTGGGTTCTTTGTATTTTTATAAAGCTGTTGTTGATACTGCTATTGAATGCTATCTTAGAAAACATACTAGTGCTCATGAAAAAATGATAGAAAAATCTTGCTATAAGGTGAGTATCTTTCTTCACTGAACAGAATGCACCATTTCCAGTACTTAAAGGGAACTTACAAGAAGGCTGGAGAGGGCCTGTTTGCAAAGGCCTGGAATGAAAGGACAAGAGGCAATGGTTTTAAATTGGAGAGCAGGAGATTTAAATTGGACATTAGGAAGAAGTTCCTCACCACAAGGGTGGTGGAACACTGGAACAGGTTGCCCAGGGAGGTGGTTGAGGCCCCATCTCTGGAGGCATTCAAGGCGAGGCTTGACAGGGCTCTGGGCAACCTGATCTAGTTAGGGATGTCCCTGCTCACTGCAGGGGGGTTGGACTAGATGACCTCCAGAGGCCCCTTCCAACCCTAACCATTCTATGATTCTATGATCTCTCACACACAGTAGCAGTGTAAGATATTCCATATTAATGGTCCACGAGGGACACAGTAAGACCTGGTTTTGAAGAACATGCTTGTCATGGATAAAATCACATTAAATCACAGACACACATCTGTACCTGTACCCTCTGTTGCTTTTGCATCCCACTAAATCTGTGCATTCCCCACATCTATCTGTACCTCTGATAGGAACAGGGCTGATTGAACTCTGCTTCTCTCTGGCATCTTCCAACGCCTCTGAAAGACTTCAGTAAAGATGACATGGGAGAGCAGCCCTAATGCAGCTGTAAGGTATCCTGGAATCATTTGGCCAAATAACTCAATGGATTGATTGAATAAGACATACACATAAGAGAGAACACGGCCTCAGTTGTGTGCACAATGACCTTGGCTCCTGTACTGACAGGAGTACTGCTGTGTTACTGCAGTGTCAGCCAGAGATAGAAAACCATTTCTCAATAGCTTTCCACTGTCTTG
The DNA here is from genome assembly GCA_013396975.1 of Bucco capensis. Lineage (NCBI taxonomy): Eukaryota > Metazoa > Chordata > Aves > Piciformes > Bucconidae > Bucco > Bucco capensis. The sequence goes on along the minus strand of VWZO01016899.1, from coordinate 184,578 downwards.
ATGATTTCTGTACTATATTCCATTTTGCTACACAAAACATGATATAAGAAGTATAAGACCTGACATTTATGTTTCATGGACAATTTTGCTTTTCTTTTTCTGGACTCATGATGTATAGAATTCTTGAGTTGGAATTTAATAGATGTTAAGGATTCTGCTACTCCATACTCTGATTTGTCATAGAGGTTAAGTTTTCTGTGAATATTTTGGAAAACTGATTTTTTAATTGCAACTTGCGTTTGAACTTATTACATGGTAGAAATTTGCGTTCTGTGAGACTGATAAAGAGTAAAGAATTTTCAAGAAGAGAAAGGTACAGATATTATGTATTGCTACCCTCTGTTATATATCTTCTTCCTATGTACGCACAGCCATGAAAATGTCTAAGAATATCATAAAGCAGTGCATGAGTTCTACTTAATTGTCAGTGATTAGTTCCATACTTTTCAAGTTTTTGAGTCCAATCTATGATAAAGGTTTTCCAACTGGCATTTCTGTTCTATGTCAAACATGAGAGCAAAGAGCAAGCCTTTCATGGGTTCATCTACCTGGTTTTGATACTGTTGATATTTTTAAACATCAAAGGCTTCCATACAAACATTAGCTCCCTGGATATCTGCTTTTATTTGCTACAGAGATCTAATTCTACATGTTATGAATCTATCTAGTCTCTCAGTGATGGGTACTGGTGAATAGAACAGGAATATTTGGCTCTCAACTACTTTTTAAGCATTGGTAAATAGTTACTTCACAAAACCTCTCTTATTTATCCATCTTTTCAGATGGGAAAACACTTTTCTCAAAATTGATGACTACTTATTTTTCAGCTAAAGTAAATACAGATCTATATCTCTTTTCATTTGTGCAAGAAGCTGACACATTCTGTCACAACATAGCATGAGTAAATGGGAAAGTGACAGCTTCCTGGCAAAATTTTAAAGAGATAAACATCTATTTTTGTTTAAACAGCTACTAAAAAAAAAATAAATGGATAGAAGCTTTCCAAGCTGAAAAGCTGTGGAATATATGAGTACCACAAACTGACAAATAAATGCACAAGTTACCCATACAATTTTCACTGTATTTGTCCATTTAGTAATATGAAACATTCAAGTAATGTACAGGCCTTATTAGCATAGGTATGTGAAATGATATAACAAACAATGCATTTTAATATTTTTCAAAAGAATAGATAAAAAAATGTCTTTTAAAAAATTCTTCTAAGCAGAAATGCATTTTTCTATTGTTACATGCAGTATTAAGATTAAATGACAAGGTTATGGTAGTGTGAAGAAGGGTGTACAGGGTTGGCTTCTGTAAGAATAAATCAGGAGTTGCACACGCATTGGCCAGAGCCAGGTTCAGTCAGCTCCAAAATGGACCCACTGATGCCCAAAACTGAGACCACCAGCATCTCATTTATGAAAGGGTAAAAATACCGTATGGCAGCTGTGAGAAAGAAGTGAGAAAATGTGAGACAACTCCGCAGACACCGAGGTCAGTGAAGAAAGAGGGGTAGGAAGTGCTAGAGCACATAGTCCCCTGCAGCCTGTAGAGAAGACCATGGTGGAGTAGGTTGTCCACTTACAGTGGAGCAGATACCCACACTGCAGGACCATGGTAGGTGAGTTCATGAAGAACCCACACCAGAACAGGCAGATACGCCCTAAAGGAACTCCAACATGGAGTGGGGTCCTGGCAGGAACTGTGGCCCACAGAGAGGAGGCCACACAGCACCGGGTTTTCTGGCATGAACTGTGGCCTGTTGGGGACCCATGCTGGCATAGTACATTCCTGAAGGACTACACCCTGTGGGAAAGACCCATGCTGGAGCAGTTAGTGAAGACCTGTAGCCTGAGGGAAGAACTCACACTGAAATAGTTTGTGAAGGAGTAACTCCTGTGGTAGTGACCCCGTACTGGAGCAGGGGAACAGTGTGAGGAGGAAGGAGTGGATGTTATGGATGGACTGGAAGTTTTTAAGGCCAGGATGGATGGGGCTCTGAGCAACCTGATCTAGTGGGAGGTGTCCCTGCCAATGGCAGGGGGGTTGGAACTAGATGATCTTTAAGGTCCCTTCCAACCCTGACAATTTTATGATTCAGTTCTATAATCCTATGACTGAAACCCTCATTCCCCATCCTCCTACACTGCTCATAGGGAGTATGCAGAAGAATCATGACTGGATCTGAGTCTAGGAAGAATGTGAGGTGGAGAAAAGGTGGTTTCAGTTTTGTTTGTATTTATGACTATCTTACTGTGTTATTAATTTGCAATAAGTTAAATTAATCTTCACCAAGCTGAGTCTGTTTTGCCCATAACAGTAACTTATGAGTGATCTCCTGAGCTTGATATCAAACTCTTCCATCTTATTTTCTTCCTCTGTCCTGCTGAGGAGAGGGAGTGATAGAGCACTGGTGGGCACCTGGTGGTCAGTGAAGGTCAATCCATTATACACACTTATAGGTAAAGTGCTTATAGATTCTTATACCAATGAATTCAAAATAGTTTGGACAGTTATAGATTCTTTTATATCAAAATTAACAGGATTATGAGATAATAATAAGTTCTTTCACTATATTTCTGACTTAGAGTTCAGAAACGGTAAGGAAAAAAAACCCGAGATAAATAAAAAGGAAATTTCATAAGGAAGAGGATTATGTGTACAGGAAAAAGAATCAGAGTGTAGGACTGGGTAAAGAATTAGTTTGGATAAGACATATAGAAGCTGAGAAAAGGTTACAGAGGGGATGAAAAATGTATACCATTGTATGAAAGGAAAGCAGGAAAGATATTTTTCAAGGAAAGTAAAGTATAAATTGAAAGATTCACAGGTATGAGAGAAGGAATGAAATGTTGGAAATGGGGAAAAAGACTGTAAAATCACAAGAAAGAGAAGGTAAAATATCTGGACAAAGGAAGAATTGTTGGATAATACAGTCAAAGAACACAACGTTTTTTTACGCCACTGGGTTTATAAGTTTCTTAGGTGGCTCCTTGAGCCTTACTGAGCTAAAAGGAGAATATTTACAAGGATTATTTTCCAGGAACTATGTGCATTTTCCTTCATTTTGAACACTAGATATCTCTGAAGTATTGTTTAGCTATTGGCCAACACCTCTGAGCATAGAAGTGGTTTTATTAGCTCAGTTTTGCAAATGGGGAAATTGAGGTAGGAACAGATCATTTTCCTGGGGCTTCATTGCGGTCATAATGATAAAGCCAGGATAACTGTATTCGAAACCTAGTGTGTAAGATTTGGACCCAGGCTGTTCTCAAATTGCATGTGTTGTTGAAATATATTGAATTTGCAATTGTTGAGATTGGTGTAGAGCCCACAGAAGGAGAGTTGAGCTTGGATTTAAATATAGTATATCTTCAATTTCCATCAGTGTCTCTCACTTAACACTACAGGACGACTCTTCTGCAAGCATCTGCAGTGTCAGTAATTCCATTAACAAAGAAGCCACTGTATTATCAACATACTGTAGCTTCATTTTAATGTGTCATTTGCACTTCAAAGTCACATAACTTTTATTATGGTAAATCAATTAAAACTATTTCTCATGATAATTTATCTTCTACCGAGTTTATCATCTCAGAGAATGCAATATTTCCTAATTTAACTTCCAAGACAAAAGTGATGTAATTTGAATGCCTTTTACTGAGCTTATTAAGCATAAAGATCACAGAAATTTCAAACCCTGAAAGATAACTGTTTCATCTATGTGATAAAATGGAAGTCATATTTTAGTAGCTTACTGGAGGTAGTAGGAGACAATATGCTAATTAGTAATATAACCTCATTTACTCATTTGGTATGTCTCTTGCTTTAAATGATAGTCTGTCTGGAAAAGATATCCAGCTTGATACAAATATGAAAAGGAAATCAAGAGAAGCTACTGTATAGTCAGTAAAGCTGTATGTGACGTTCATTTTATTATACTTTTCTTTGTATGTTTATAATCCAGGAATCACTTTGAAATAAAGTAAACATTTTCAAAGATCTTTCAGTGAAGAATAGAGGTTCATAGAGAAAAATTCCCCTTCAGAAGGGAAAGATGGGTTAGATCCTCAACTAAGATAAAGTGTCACAACTCAAGCGAAGTCAGGAGAAGAATGCCAAAGCACACAAATTGAAAACCTGATGATGTACAAGTGTTAAAAAAAAGACAACAAAACAAAAAAAACCCAAGCTGTATACAACAATGACCCTCTTGAAATCTAGAAGCACTAATATGAGATTAAAAGCTCATCTGTATCTTTGTGTCTTTTACATGTGCTTTTGAGTCTGACTGATTATTTCTTTAGTGGCAGAAGGCTTGATTTTCAAAAGCTTTTTCTCAAATGTGCTGAGGGGCACCTGCCTCCTGACTTCCACTGTACTTTGTGCTCTTAGATATTCAAAAGATTTTGAAAATGTTGCCAGTCTCTAGTTCCTATCTCTTCCTTGGGTAGAAGAGCCGGCTTCACAGATTACATTATTCTGTGGGCAAAACTAACAAATAAGAAAATAATAACTCTTGACTATCTTAAAATTAGACCATACAAGTGTATGCCAAACAGCATCAAAAACTAGCCCCAGTATTCAGTCAGGCCTCTGTTACTCTTTCTTTGCAGATGCACTAGAAGTAAATTATTGCAGCACCTAAGCCAAAGACCTTTGCTCAGCAGGGGAAGAGAGAGCAGTTCCTGGCTAGTGTGTGTCGTTAGATGGTCTGTCATTAATGCCTCATAGCTTAGCACACGAGTCTGTGCATGATGAAGGGTACATGGTTGTTCTCAGCTAAAGGAGTAGGATAACTAGGAACACTGGGCTACCCTTTTTAGCCAAAGCAGAATACATATTATCTACTTAGAAGTCTGACATAACATTAAAATCCTTGACTTGGCCTCTTTTTAGTTTCTGTTTCTGAAACAAGTATAAGGAGGTTCTTGTGTTGCATGTGGAGCTTCTGCTCATATTTCATGTGGTGAGGATGCTACTCTGGAAGTACCACTTTGCACACTGGAAAACTAAACTCTTGGAATTATTCTGTCTCACTTGCTCTATAGTACTTGTGCTTGGAACAAATTTAATTTTGCGCCTTTCCATGCAGCCTTGATCATAAAAGCACTGTAGTGTCTTGTCAGTTAGGGTAGTTACTCTTTGACTGTAAGACCCTTGGTGCATTTCTGGATTTTATTAACAAGAGAGGTAAAATCATTGTAAAAAAAAAAAAGAGTTTGTGATGTTGCTTGCAGATATAACTACATAAAAGAGATGATGTGTGTATATGTACATATAAAAGGAAATTTAGATTAAGAAACTGTCTTAATGGTGTGATTTATTAGACACATTACAGTGTCCCAAGGGAAGCGGTAGAAGCCCCATTAAATAATGAAAAAAAATCACATCTCCTGTGGACCTGACCATATGGGAACTAAACGTAGGAAAATTGAACAGATTTTATCTAACCTAGCATTGGCCACTTTATCCTGCCATTACAATATTCCCAAAGGAGCAGCAGAATAGATATATGTAACATTTTCCTACCATTTGCATTTGTGTGCCATAAACAGTAGGAATTATGTTCCAAAATAATTTCCATTGATGATGATTATTTCTTACCATGTAAAGTAACCAGTTTAACAGTTGGAATATGTTTTTTAAATTAATCATTTCTTGTTATGGCCATTCAAGGAAGCAAAATATGAGTCAATCTTTTGCATAATTAGTCTGGAAAATACTTTCTTCATAATAATGCATTTAGGACTTGCTTTTGCACAAGTAAAAGGCAGTTTTGTTATTGACCTCAACAGGAACAGTCAAAAAACCAGTTTCTCAGAAGATACTGAAGCCTTTTTGAAATTGGTTGTATTTGACTATACTCAATATACAGAAGAAAATACTTAATATCTCACTGACAAAACTCATTTGGTCTAGGACTACACACTGCTGAAGTAATTACTCTCCTACTAACAATTTGAGAACAGAATTACATTTTTAACCCACGAAGGATCCAAATATTCCTTGCTTTGTAATTCTAGTCCCCTGCATTTTTGAAGATGAATATAAGACCCTACTCTATCACTCCTTTAGGGTTTACAATGCAACTGTGCTTCCTTTGCTTTGATGAAAGGGGAATGTTATCAACATTCTGCATTCCAGCTACTGAAGAAGTGAAGACCCACTTATGCAAGATTACTTATAAGAATTCTTTTTTCATACACAAGAATTATGCATCAAGACATTTGGACTATAATGCAAAAAACTGCCTATCTATTATATTGCCACCTGAATGCGTTATTAAAATGTTACTGGAGAGCTGCACTTTGATGGTTTCATGCAGTCAGAATCCAGCAAACAGCATTTTAGAATCTCATCTTTGCATTACTATTTTTAAAGGTATTGATTTTTTTCTAATAGCCTTTCTGAACTGTTCCTTAGATTCAATAACGTTTCTTTATTCCCTAATTACAGAAAGCTTACTGAAGATAATACTGTTTTGAAAGACTTTTTTTTTCAGTTTGGTTTTATTTTGATATGCAGACGTTTATGTAAATAAAGACCTGTTTACTGAGTTTCAATATATGGTAGTCTTAAATCAGAGGAAGCTCATAATAAATACAAAACTAGAACATTCCTTTTTGTAAACACATCTGCAAGCCTGACTGCATCTCACTAAGCATTTTATAGGTTCATTACTCTACTTGGCTCACATTGAAGTCACCTCAGATTTTATTTTTAGTTTTTCTAACCATCATGTGAACAAACTTTGGCTTCTGTTTAGACTGGAAAATATCCAGTATCTGCTTATAGTGTACCAATTCAGGAAAACATAATGGTTATTACTGGTAGTAAGGCATTTCTCTGGAACTGTGTGTGATATACTAAACTCTAGGAGAGGTCAGCACAGGTGTTACCTACTATAACTCCACCATCTATTTTATGTACAGACCTGAAGCTAAAATTAATTGGCTTTCGCTTGCATAAATGTGAAACGTTTGGAGCAAAGTTAACTGATAATGTGTAAGCATATAACCAACAGTCATGAGGGATGGTTTCTGAACATCCTGTTACTACAGTTTGACCAAGAGCCCTGATAACAATTATAACAATTGTTTGTTTATTTTGGGTTTGTTTTTGTCTCTTTGTTTGTTTTCCTGCTTTTGCAACTCAGATGCTTTGGGAGAACTTTATTTTTACCTGTCTAAGAAGTGGTTTAAGAAGCAGTTTAGAACAACCTTGGCTATGAGTTCCTCTGCATGCAGTGATACAGTATTCCAAAAGGCTGCACTGGACCAGCTTCCCATCAGGTGCTCTAGCCTTTAAAATTCTTACCACTCTACAGTGTACTCAAAGAGTGTAAGATTGTGTCTCGGTTAAGTTATTAAGAGCTGTTTCGTTGTTGCCATAAAGTTCAACATAGTGTTATTGTCAGGTATATAATCCTATAAACTGTAGAAGGACAAAGATAATGCATGTAGAGTCATGGCTTCAGCATGTGAAGTCTTCGAGACTAGATTAAGGCATTCCTGAGAATGTCTGAGAATTCCTGAGAATGCAAGTAATATAATAAGGCATATTTATTATATACTGAAGAGTATCAGGGTTACAATATTGAAACTTAGTTACTTGGTCAGCTGGATTAGAAAATTTTAATTCATCAGAGTGAATAGCGTTGCAAAAAGTCAATAGGGTTAAGATAAACCATGTGCTACTCATTGTTTGGGTGAATGCAGAACTGTCTAAAATCTTAAAAAAGATACACAAATAATTTACTTAATCTTGGCACTGTTTGTAAATGTTCAAGTAACATTTATTAAGTATTTACTTGAGGTGAAAATTAGACTTCAACAACTGAAAATGGATTCAAAGACACTTGGATATGTAACAATTTTCTTCTTTAAATTTAAACTTTAAACCAGTGTCTTGAGATTCATTGTTTCTGAGAGCCCTAGGGAATAGTAGGAAATTCATACATATTTAATATTAGTCAAATCACCCAATGCAGTAACCATGCTAAAAGAACAATTATGCAGACTATTTATGTAAATATGGAATAGGAATTACACATTTTTATTTAGACAATTGGAAAGACTTGTAAATTATTTAATTTAGGAAGACATGCTTTGGAGATATTTTGAGCAATTTATTTACTATATATTATGGAAAAATATTTTTTATATTTGTATTTTCTTATTAGTCAAGTTAAGATAGTATAATCTTCAGAGAACAGAATTGCTTTGTCTTTTATGGAAAATACATACAAATATTCACTTGTGCCAGAGATAATTTATTTAATATTTTATTTAAACTTACTAAACTAAAGAGATGGGGTAAAATTAAAACTCTGTTTTCCATAATAATAAACTATTAGTATTTTTAATGCATATAATAGCTTTTAAAATCCACAAATATGTTTTATATTTTCCTGATTTAATCTAATGATGGAGAATGATTTATATTTTAAGGAGCCCTAAAACCAGCCTCCAGTTAGCTTCCATCTCCTAGGATAGATATGCTTCTAGAATAACAGCAGAATGTATCCAAAAACCCCATTTATTCACTCCTTTCAGAAACTTTTTTCTTATTTTAGTATCATAGATGATCTTCAATAATTCATGTTTCCTGTGAAGTCTGTTATTAGATGATACCTTTTGTGTTTAGAGGTATTTGAACTAAAACATGGGGTGATGAATTAATGTCAGGTGTTAAGGTATTGGGAAGACCTTTGGAATTCCTGTGAAGTTCAAAGAGTTAATATTGAGGAGGGTCACAGAATTCTTACTAATTTTGGTCAGTTCAGAACTTCTTCACAGCCATCCTATCAGTTGCTTTTCTGAAAAAAGGAGATAAATAACTTGATGGAAAACAGGTTGCCTGGGTCAAAAATGTGGGGATTTTTCATTATCAATTGATTTGACAAAACCATTTTTAGAATTTATTCTGGCTAGGTATAGATGATGGTAGTTGTCTCAATCAGAGAGAACTAGATTATTTTATAGTCACTTTTCTGACTCTTTGATATGTATGTCCTTCATTCCTCTTTACACTCTGGAGTCACACAGGCTGATGGGAATGGGACCTGTGGAGCATAGAAGTTCTGCTCTGCAATTCCTTCCTCCTCATATTTTTCCCCTGTTCCAGCTTGGCAGTTTCCATCCTCTGTAGTCTTCTAAGATGAATTGGCTCCACTGTGGTCTCTCCATTTGGCTGCAGGGGAATTTCTTCTGCAGATTGTGGAATACCTCCTCCTGTCACAGAATCACAGAATGTTAGGGGTTGGAAGGGACCTAGAAAGATCATCTAGTCCAACCCCCCCTGCCAGAGCAGGATCACCTAGACAAGCTCACACAGGAATGCGTCCAGGCAGCTCTTGAATATCTCCAGAGAAGGAGACTCCACAGCCCTCCTGGGCAGCCTCTTCCAGTGCTCCATCACCATTACTGCAAAAAAGTTTTTCCTCGTGTTAATACTAAACCTCCTGTGGTCCAGCATGCTCCCATTCCCTCTTGTCCTAACTTTGGATGAAATTGAGAAGAGCCTGGCTCTCTCCTCTTGACACTCGCCCTTAACATATTTGTAAACATTAATGAGGTCTCCTCTCAGTCTGCTCTTCTCCAGGCTGAAGAGACCCAGCTCTCTCAGCCTGTCCTCATAGGGCAGATGCTCCACTCCTTTAATAATCTTGGTGGCCCTGTGCTGGACTCTCTTCAGCAGCTCCCTATCCTTAAGCTGGGGGGCCCAGAACTGGACACAGCATTCCAGGTGGGGCTTCACCTGCCTCTTAGACTTTCATGTATACTGGGCTATTTCTCACACTTATTTTTTCCTCTTTCCTCTCTCTCATGAGAAGCATTTTGCCCTTTCTTAAATACTTTTCCTCCAAGGAACCACCACGTTGACTGAGGGGCTCAGCTATGCCCTGTGATGGATCTGTGGGAGCTAGCTGGGCCTGGCTGGAACCAGGTCAGAGAGGACCCTGCAGCCCCCTTGCTGCCAACACATGGACACCTACACCAAATACAATACATAAATATGAATATGTAGAATTTTTCTGATTTTCCTGTTTGTAAACCGTTAACAGGATCCAAAGCAGGGCAGCAGCAGGAAATAAACTTATGACTAATCAAACCAATCTCCTTTGGCAGTACCTATAACTGTAGTACTTATTTGTTCAGTCAGTGCTAGAAGTGCTAGAAGTGCTGAAAGACTGATATTTTAAGTAATTAGAAACTAATGATCCAGATAACCACACGATCTTGTTTTTACACTGGGTATCTATATTGTATTCATTGTGTTGAATTACTAGACCACAAGAATATGATCTGCAAGTGTTATTGGCAGATTGAGATCCTTTACTTCAAATGGAGGAAACCTCATATTAAAAGTTTCAGGTTCAATCTCTACAGGTGATCTTCATTTAGGTATATTACATGTGAAAGTAATAGAATGGAATGAAAGGTGATATAAAGAATTTTATTAAAAATGCTTTTGCTTATTTATGCAATGTGGATACAGGAGGTTTAATATACACATTCATCTTAGATTCTAACACAGAATGAGAAAATAATTCTGCAAACGCAATAGGGCTATTGAATCATAAATGTTACACTGACAACTAAAGTTTGTGACATCAGACTTCTAATCATGTATCTTAAATCAGCATGGTTACATATATTTTTAAATTAGGTTGTTATATTAGCTTTATTAACCTCTGTGACAAAATACACAGTGATTTTCTATTTTAAAGACAAACTGCAAACAGGGTATCAAAATCTATTGCACATACAGGTTATCAAAGGATTGTTTCAAAGAATTATTTTTAACTTTTGAGACTATGCTTTTTTATATATATAGCTTTTGCAGTATAATAGAGGGAAAGATTAGGAGAAAGAAAGCTGAAGTAGTTTAGAAATGGCACAAGACTCAAACTTGCAGATTTTCCAATAACATCTAAGTGAAGATTGAATTAATATAAAAATCTGAAAGAGGTTGTCAAGCTATGGTTCTAATGAACAGAAAACAGCAGAGATGGGAACATAACTCTACCCTGATGGCAGTAACAGACTTACCACAGATTTTCCTGTGGTAATCATACTCTATGTAACTGGTAGCCAATATGCTCTGAAGCTTTCTGAAATATTTAGTTTTCTGTTGACAACTGAGTTTTATATCTGCATTTATACTTGGAAAGACTATTTTTTTTCAATAAAATGGACTCCACTGATCTTGGAAAAGCCAAAAGGTATTTTAATGATATAGCAGCACTTCCAATTTCTTATATCGGTCACTGTCAGACTAAGTTTTAGTTACATGAAAATGGATAGCAGTTTGGGGCAGTGATGCAGCTTTTAGTTACTAGATATTCAAGTATCTCCATAGTCAGCGTTAATCTAGCACTAGCTGTGTTTTCAGACAAAGTTGAAATACTAGATTTTGGATTAAGGTGTTGATGATTTTGGCAACTTGAGAAGTTATTTATATATTTTTAATTATTATTATTTCATTTTGGTTTTGTTTAAAACAAGCTTATATTAATACATAGATATCAAGAGTCAAATTGAATTTCTTTTAAAGATCTAGGTTGAAGAACAAATAAACAAAACGAAATGAGGAAGAAATTACTTAGACCATGTATGTATACAGTTAAATTCCAGCATTTTTATGCATTTATATATCTAGACTGCTTTTCTCATGTATATACCAGTTTGTAGTGGCCCACAACAGGCAGATACACAGGAACATCCCAGCAGACAGCAAAACTGTGAATTATCTGTACAGTACACATACAGGTTAATGGTGAGAATAAGAACATAATAGCTGGGGTAGGTGGATGCTACAAATACAGAAAAATGTATGGCAATGGTAGATCCATTCTCAGAGCTCAGAAATTATAACAGCTCTCACCATTTGTTTTACTAATATTTTAGCTTGACAACTAAATGGGTAATAAATAAACTAGAGAGGTGTCCATAAGTTTCCAAAATCTTCCAGCCTCTACAGCTAACCATCTACATAACAAATCCACAGAAATCCCACATGAAAAACCAAAATGAATATTTGGATGAGACCATTCTCCCCCTGAATGCTGTGGTTCTTCAGAGAATTTGAAATTCATTATCTTGTACATAAAAAAGTCAGATGTTGATTTCCTCTCCCTTTTTGCTAAAAAAAGGTCTAAGACTGGCATGTAAAGTTAGCTCAGTTTTCCTTGTCTTTTTTTTTTTTTTTTAAATTTTCATGCACCGATGTCATCACGGGAATGATAAAACTATTTTTAAAATTTTTAATGATTACTCAAAATTGATGATGAGAAAATACAAGATAAAATATGGATTGATCAGTCAGTATAATATGCAAATTATGAATGGTAAATTGGACAGATTGATTTGATCCTAGTAGGTGGAATAGTTTGAGAAATGATGCCTGTCATCTAAGCTTTTTGATAAATGTCAAGTAAACTGAACAATATTTTTTAAGGGATACCTTTAATTGAAATAGAATTCTATAGAAATGCTTTCTACTGTGCTTGTTGAACTCTGAAGTAAACTCTGTATCTATTTCTTCCCTTCTTTTCCAGGCATCATTCCTAAGCCAGGATCACTTGGTATTCTGTTATCTATATATATCTCTCAGGCACAGTCTGAAAATCACTTGGGGTCTCCTGTGGCCCCTGGTGCAATAACTGTGCCAACAGCAGAGGGAGCATTAAACTCATTGCCCACGGGAAAGTGTGGGGAGTGATACCCATGTTCCTGTAATCCATGGATGGGTAGGATGAGCTCATTAGCCTTCNCCATACATACATACATACATATATCTCTATGTATTTAAAAAAAAAAATAATCTGAGAAAAAATTCAAAATAAATATTAAATAAAAAATGCTGAAGAAAAAGAAAGAACCCTCTAAGTTAGGATTAAAATTTATCCCTAGGATGAAAAAAAAAAAAATATGACAACCTTAAAAGACTTCATGAAGTTTCACCCACCCAGCTGCTGCAGTATCAAAGTGAATAGTGTTGATAAAATTCTGAAACTTGTGGAAAATGTATCCACAAACACATAGTTAATTATTGCTATTACGTTAAGTATAGTGAAACAGCAATAATCAGCCTGGTAAATTACAGTATATTATGGAGTATGTTGTAAACACATGTATTTATAAGAAATAATTATGTATTATAAAAGAAAGAAAGCAAAACTTCTAGTTGTAAATGACAGCTCCTTTCACATAGTTATGATGCAAAAGTATATTTAGCAAGTACATGTATAACTTTTAAATTAGTTTCCACAGATTTTAGTGGCATGATGTAGATGTAGATATATTTGGCCAAATATGTAGGTGTTAAGAAATAACTCTTAGTGGAAACTTTGATCAGTGGAAATGTTCACACTCCAAAAAAAAAAAAAAAAGTCACAAAGGAATCTTTTTTTTTTTTAAATGTAATTCACCATAATGAATGAAATATTTTCTATAGTTCTAAATTTATATATATGCTACAGGATTAATTTATCAAGAAACAGTAACAAGATCTATGTATCTATCTCTCTATGTTTGTTCTCATGCTTATAATGTGTAAGTGACTGAAAACTAAAACTATTTAAAAACTCGCAAGTATCTGACCAGCCTCCTTTATTATCCAAGCATAAAGAAATGCAAGATTTAAACACAAGGCAAAACTAAGCTAGCTTTCATTTAAATAAGATATGACAGTCTTAGATTTTGTTCTAGCTCCTTTCTCTTCACCCATTATATCCTACTGAGTGAAATAGAATAAGCTCTCATTTGCAGCATCTTTAGGCTGGTTCCAAATTTAGCAAAACAGCGTGTAAGATGAATGGGAGTCTTAGGCCTGCAAAATCAATATGTTGATAATTGAGAATACCAGTTACAGTCCATTTTCCACAAATTCTTCTGTAGCTGCATGCGTATGACTTTCACTCCCATGTGTATAGTTTGTTGAATCAGAGTATATGAAGAAAGAAAAAAAAGGAGTAAGTTGTGTCTGCTATTACACAAGGCATGTTCAGTTCAAATGAATAGCAAGCCTAGCAGAGTCTCTGGCTTTGCTTAATGTGAATGTCTCTGTATTCCTGTTCTCTTTCCCTTCTGTTCCATAGTTGTGTCTCTATTCTTTAGTCACCACTAACCATCTTTCATTTACTGAAACACACTATATTTCCGTTGTCACGCTCCTGCAGTGTTTGAGGATGCCATGTTGGTGGCAGAAAAATACTGATTAGCTGGATGGCTTATACCACAAATTACTTCTGTCTTCACAGAGTACCATATTGCATATACAGATGTTGCAGAATCGAATAGGACATATTGTTTGGTTGGATGTTTGTCTAAATGACAAACTGGAGGGGTAGGAAGACTACTGTTGGTTTATAAAGTGGGCAAGACATATTTGCTGTAGTGATTTAGCATGCTATTTTCAAATCTTATATTACATTTGCAGCTGTTTTGCTAAACTTACTTTATAGATACTTACAGGTTGCTCAGGGAAGTTGTGGAATCTCCATCCTTGGAGATACTCAAAAGCCAACTGGACATATTTCTGGGCAACTGGGTCTAGATGGCCCTGCTTTACCTAAGGAGTTGGACAGGATGACGTCCCGATATCTCTTCCAGCCTCAACCATTCTGTGATTCCGTGATGTATTTTATACCAATCATAACTGTGCTTCTGAATTATTCTCAGGTCATTTTATGAGTCAGTAAAAGATGGTAAGTTGCAGGAATTTGTAAATCATTAACACGAATTCCATTTTTAATCTGGTAATTTACTTTGTGTGGAGCAAAAACATAGAATGAAGTTATTGTCATCAACTACACTAACTTAAAAATATTACAAACCACTTGATCTTCACTTTTGTGCTTTCCATAATGTGGGACAACCTCCTTGAAAAGAAAGTCTCTCTCTCTCTCTTAAAACAAAGCTGTTTTTACCTTCCAACTCCAGTAATTAATCAATGCAAAACTCTTAGTTACGGCTGAAACTTCTTATCATGATATCATAATTTTGCTCTTGAAATGTAGTTTTCGTTTTAAGATATTGATAACAGAAACTAGATAAGAAACTATACTTTGCCTTCCAGCATTAGAGAATATCTTGCACTGCTAATCAATTATCTCTTTGCTTTTGAAATAACTCTACTTTGGGAATAATAGGATTCCGTATATGAATATACAATGTGCCCTTGTGTGCACATGTGTATGTGCATAGAGGAGCACGTGTTCTGTCCTTTTTGTGAATGTAAGCCAGAGTGTTAAATAACTCTTCTCAAGGAAAAGACATCTCATTCCTTTGTTTCCTTTAGAAACCAAGATTAAGTCTTTTAAACACTGATGTAAAAATAAATTTCACAGCTGAACCAGGATTTCAGGCTTAAAGAATATTTTACTTCAATATTTATTTTTCATGCTACATTAAAACTTATATACAATATTAATACAATAAGCAGCCTGTTCACATATTCAAATGTTATTTTAATATATATAATATTTGGAACCTTTTTTATTATGGTAAGAATAACGAAATAAAAGCTCTATACTGGGAATTTTTCATATCAAGAATTGTGATTGTGTGGATAAATAGTTCCAATGATAGATATTTTTCATAGAAATTTCAAAAAACTCTAATCAGATCACCAGTAATATGCCCAAATCATAAAAGGTTATTTTTATGAAAATAAGACTGCTTCCTAAAAAAAAAATAAACAAAACAAAAAACACAAAAAACCTCCCAAACCCAGCAATTAAAAACTGTACCAACTGTGGGATTAAGATCAGGTTTCTCAATTAGAATTGAAAATATAGACTTCCGTACTGAAGTCAGTAATTCCACATTTTGTGCAGCGCTGGTGTAAGTTTGTTGGCTGTCATATAACACTGAAAAAACAAGTCTATGAACGGATGAAAATTTCCTGTTTTTCGTAAGGAATGTAAATTTTTGAAAGGTAATAGAAGTTTTTCAAAACTACTTAGGAAAATAGTTTTTCCAGAGGATGAGCAGGGGCTGAAGGGAATCAAGAAGGGGAAAAGCGCCACCTATTGATCATGGCTCGTAGTCTTACTCGTTGCTGTGTGGTACCTGTTGTGCTTCATGAGCTCGGACGGCATTCTAGAGGCACATCGCTGTTACAAGTCTCAACATTTTCAGATTTTATGCTGAAGTGTTTAAAGAGTATATATTAAAACGTAACCACAGCCAAATGAGTATTTTACACAGTAGTTTTTCCTGTAACGTAGGATAACAAATTAGTTAGTTTACTTCTTTCTTTTCTTCCTTCCTTCCTTCTTTCTTTCTTTCTTCTTCTGTATTTTTTTCTTTCTCTTTCTTTTTCTTTCTTTCTTTCCTTCTTTCTTTCCTTCCCCCTTCCTCCCCCTTCCCTCTCTCTCTCTTCCTTTCTCTCTTTCTCCCTTCCTCTCTCTCTCTCTCTCACTCTTTCTTTCTCTCTCTCTCTTTCCCCTCCTGCTTCTCCCTTTCCTATCTCTTGCTCTCTCTTGTCTCTCTTTTCTCTCTTTAAAAAGACCTTTCTTTTCTAAGATACAGGGCAGAGTACTTTAACAGGAACAGCTTTAACAGAAATCCTGTTACAATTAAAACATGAGACTATACAAACTGCAATACATTCAGAGGTGGTGGAGAATTTCACACGACGAATAGACAAAGCTTATATATTTTCCATAGTTAAACAATTCACTTTCCCTTGGATTGAGGGCGGGGTTTGCTACAGATACCAAAAAGTTGGCAACAAAGTAGTTCTGATTTTATGTTTCGGAGATTAGTGTGTAAATATCACAATGTGTTTTTAATATATTTCAAATCCTAGCAAGATTTCTGGACTTTATAATTTTTTCTCTCAAATATGCATTAATGATGTACATATTGTGACTTTTAAATCACTAGGTTCAATAATGAAAAGTTCATTGACTGCTGGTTCAATGAATTGTGTGGAAATTCATGGACCATGCAGGCAAAGAGAAAGGTAACTGTTATTATTTCAAACGAAGATTTTATGTCTTAGTGGTATTGTGAAAGATTGACCTTCACATGAGATATTGCTGTTCTTGCATTACCACCCTGATGTCAATAGAAAACTGCTTTTAATCTACACAAAGGGTCCTGTTATCCTCTCAATGCATGGAGGATTATCATGCTTAACTCTCCAGAACATCGAGAGGCAAATAGACCCCACAGTCTCTACTTCTGTGAAGCAATTTCTTGAGCATATTTCACAGGCTTTTAAAATGTTTTTAAAGTGTTCTGGGGATTTTTTTGGTGTGTTTTTTGTTGCTTTGTTTTAAACTAGACTGTTGACATTTTGTTGTGAACTTGTACAAGAACACTATTTGATATGTGATAAGTAAGGATTTACTGAATTCTCAATATTAGTAATTAGATTGAAATATTCATGATCATCTCAGTTAACCATATGATCTCTTCAGAAGATAAGTACTTGGTGTTGTAATGGCACTGTAAAAGTGATATTTATATAGGAGTCTGACAGAAGGCACATACCATTTTCAAAGAAAAACAGGTATTAACAATAATACATTTGTTTATCAGTATTTTCACAATCTGCAACCATGATGCTACTCCTCTTCAGTAAAATTATATCGCATTTCTGTCTTTTGCATTTTAAGATCAGTAAGGTTACCATGGACTACTGTATTCTTATGAATATATCCATAAAACCAGCAAGATATATATATCTGTGTGAGTATGGGTGTACTACGTCCACTCAGTGAAAACTTTTAAATATTAAAAAGAAGTACTGCATCCCATATTTCATCTATTCTTACAAGACAAGAATGACAGTATTAAGATGCACATTCAGGATAGCACTCTTTCTACTTTGAACGCTGTCAAGAACAAAGTGCTTTACAGACTTAAAATAAATCTAGGTACTAATCCATTGAATTTCTGACAACAGGAGCCCAAGGTTTCCATGCACTTAGCTGAGTACTGCATAAGAGCTTGTGCATTATTTATGTCCACTAATGGTGTTGCAATGCTCTTTGTGTGAAGCAGTGACAGTGCAATCTACTAAGATAGCTGCTGCTGCGGACAAAGCCATACATTTTCCTGGGCTTGAATTTTTGACAGAATACTCTATTAATGCCAATTCTGCTTAAGTAAATGCTGAACAGGGGTCAGTTCCTCCCCCCCATCCCCCTTATTATTTAAGAAAACAGTGCCATAAAACGGAAAATGATGTTCTGGGCTTTGCTGAATTTTGCGACACAATAGTAGCTGATAAAGGTCAGTCTGCTTTTTTGTCTACTTTTATGATTTTGTGTGATGATCCACAGACTAAATAGGAAAGCTCTTAGCATTGGAGAAGGGAGGTGCTATTAATTCCAGTTTCATTGCCATTATACTCTTCAGTGGATCAATAGAATTAAATGAGCTGAGATATTAGGAAAATATTGTGAAGAGAAGTAGGGTGGTATTATTTGACCAAGGTTAGGATGAATAGAAAATAAAGAACCATTTATACTGGGATGCCAATAAATCATAGAACCCATATATAAAATGGAATAGGGCATAACAATCACAAGCATTTAAATGACCATAATATCTTTCTTTTTAAAATAGACTTTAACCTTTGACTGGCAATTTAAAGAGCCACCGTAAATGTTTTTTCCATAAAAGGATGAATTTAAATAATAATAATTCCATTTCTGTACTAGAAACTTTTAAATTGAGTAATCATAATAAGTTTATAACAATTCTTTTAAAATATCTTTACTTGCTTCTCTAACTGTTTAAGACCTGGAGTTCTAACAGGGACATTGCTGAGCCCCGAGTTCATTTTCCCATTTGCGCTCCTGTTTGTGCTGCCTGCTGCCTATGCAATTTCCATTTCAGTCTTGCAGTTCTTGCTTCTAGCAAATGCCTTTCTGGAGAGCTTGTAAAACATTGTGCACATCAAATAAATCTGCATAAATGACTAACCTAAAGGACATGAAGTAGTTCCTTTTGGAGTCAACACACACAGATGCCTGTGGGAGACAGACAAAGGACTTTCAGGTGTTTGAGGAAGGAGAAAATAAGAACACATTTGTCTTTATACTGTCTCAGAATCCACAGTATTAACAGCAACAGTTCTCACCTTCTGAAGAGCTTAGTGACTGTAAGGCAAGATTTTATCATTGTTTCCCTTTTACAGAACGAAAACTGAGATTACATAGGTGAAATTTTCCTAGAGTAATAGACCTAAAGGCAGAGGTGTATTCTTGTCACAAGCTTAATTTTTACTTGTAAGTAACGTATTTCAGCTAGAAGTGAATCCTTATGTATTTATTTAATTAGTAAAGAAATCAATTTAACCTGTGCAATAATTTGGCATAAAACTGACAAATTGCTTATCTAAAGGTTTTGTTTAGTACCGGAATGATTCTATGCACTTTTCATGAATCTAGTAAGATAACATTAATAACCTATCAATCCGTTGAAACTAGAGAAAATCTTCTCATTTTCTTCACGACCATGCTTTTCCTTTGCTCATGCTCTTCAGAGTCAATCTCTCTCTCTTTCTACCTGTCCTGCCTCTGCCTCATAATATAAGCAGTCCTCGAGTTTTTGGCCTTAAAAAAAATATTTCCAGGACCTCTGGAGGTCTTTTGCCCAATGTCTTGCTCAAAGTACATCTAGATGTAGCAGATTACTCATGGTTGAATCCAGATGAGTTCTGAATGTCCCCAAGAATGGAGATACTACAACCTCTCTGGGTAACCTGTTCTGGTGTGTGCCCGGACTCAGTATTTGTTTTTATATTTAAGGCAGAATTTCCTGTGTTCCAACTTGCTTTTTGGACTTTTTTCTGTTGACCATTGAATCTAGCTCTGCCTTCTTTGTACCTTCTCTTTACGTAGTTGTTGATGGCCATAAAATCCTCTCCCAACACTCTTTTGTTAAGGATGAACAAAACCATATCTCAACCACTCATCTTGTCTTACTCTGCAAACTACAGAAATGCTGCTGTAAGCCAGATGTGTTTGATTCATTAGCAACCTCTGCCAGTCAGTGGTGCTCTTCTTCCAGGAATTTAAGGAATTCCAGGAAGAAATCTTAGTTTCTCTTAGTTTGCTTATTCTGCCCTCTATCATTTTTCCTCCCACCCACAAAGTCACTACTTAAGAACTTTGGGGAAACACAGATATTACCACTATATCTTTTTGTGGGATTTCAGCCCTGTTTCTCTTTTCACTTTTAATACTTGATAAAGCCATATCTCCCACCTTTAGACATCTACAGTGTGAAGGTTTTCTCCTGAGATTATTGTCTAGGCTGCCTTCATTGGCATTTGTAATGTGTGAGTCATCTACCTTTAATGACTTTTCCAGTAGCTCGGGTGATTTTTTTCCTCTCCGTTGGCTATCATAAGGCAACACTGACACAGTCTTAGGTTTTATGTGAGACGAACACCACCTGCAGAGAACACTTTAGACTATTGACTATGTTTTCTTCCCCTGTACTGGTCATGTGTTTGTCTCTCTTTCCGTCTCCCCTTTCTTATCTGTATATTTCTTATCTCCAAACTATAGTCCCTCTGAGCAAATATTGTGAGACTATCTTTTTAATAACTCATTTTCCCCCTTGCAGTCTCATTTCACCTATGCCATGATGGGTAATTTCACTATTGGGTAATATTACATGTAGCTATAGTGCTTAGGGGCATGGTTTAGTGGTGAGCATGGTAGTGTTGTATGGACAGTTGGACTCAATGATCTCAGAGATCTTTCCCAACCATAGTGATTATATGATTCTATACCTTTAACTAACATCCAGGAGGTATCTAAATTTTCAGTCTCTTCTAATGCATAGATTCTGATTCATGATCAGTGATCAGTAATACCTTTTAAAAAATTAGAAAATTTGTCCAGACTTTCCTAAGTTTGTGTCACCAGAGTCTTTCAGATGATCTTTGTGAATCTTGCCCTTTATATCACGTTATATATAATCTCTTAGCTTTCATTTTAATACCACTCTTAAGCTACCTTCTTCTATATTGACTTCACTTTGAGCAGTGTGTGACATATGCCATCACTGTCTGTTTGCATTTTTTTTCCAATCTTATATCACCTTAAGGCATGCATTGTATGTCATGAGTTCCTTAGGAATGTGTGCAATCCTATCTGCAGTCTTCCTTCATTTTTTTCCCTTAAAACTCTGATGTAATTCCATGGGGAGGGGAAGTTAAAACAAACACCCTTGACAGCACCTTTAGCTAGTATCTCATTGCTTCTCTCTTCTTAGTTTTTGTTTCTAGCTCTTATGACAGCCTTATGCTGAGATCAGATGTTTCACATGTGTGAAGTCTAGCTGTTCCTTGACTACCAACTCTGAATGCTTATAGTGGAATTCAGCTCACCTAAGACTGGCAATGAAGATATCTAAGCCCAAAGTAATCAATTTACAACACCTGCAAACAATGTGGAAAAATAAACATGATTCATCTGATTTATTTTTGATATCTGCATTTTGATGGAACACATCACACTGGAATTAATTATTTAAATGATCTATGTTCAGTACAATTCTGTGTCTGCCTATCTGGCCCACTACAGAAGATACTGTTGAGTTGAAACAGGCAATTACAATGACAATGAGTAGTGGAAAAAAGTGTAGAAGTCCCACAAAATGCTCAAATAACATAGAAGTAGGTCATGTTTCCTGTAAAAGATTAAGTTCAAAGGTCACTCTTGAGAGACAAAGATTAAATCAACTCTCTATTTAAGCTCTTAGCTAATTTAGTTTGCAATCTATATTCTGAACTATGGCACTGAAAATCTGAAGTAGTTCAACAGCCTTGCAAGGAATTTAAGTAAGAGCTGTGTCTGGACTGCATGTCAGGCCTTATACAGATAGATATGTGCCTTTCAGCAGTGCTGTGAATTTCTGGTCTTGATTTCAGTGACCAATCTGCATGTGTTGAGAAGCTGAACCCTAATACCTTGAATAGAAAGAAATAAAAGCAAGCTTATTCAGTGTTACCATATAGCAGCTTCTCTTTATGTGCCAGAAAATCTGACATAAACCCTGATTTTCAGTGGTTTATCTCAGACATAAAAAAAAAGAAAAGAAGCTCGGTGCACCTGGTCTCTGCCTGAAGCTATTTCATTTTTGTAAAATTTGAAAAGCTGGTTGAGCTGATTTTAGTTATAAAAGTGTCAAAAGAAGTTGCTAGTGGTTTCGGAGAGTTGTACTCTCACAGCTAAAGTACTTCAAACCTTTAAGAGCTCCATTCAATTAAGGCATTTTTTTTTTAGCTTCTGCAAAAAGAAGAATCTATGGATATTTGCTCTGTAACCAGACAGCTGATTCAGCAAGAATGAGGCAATAAACAGTAGACATATAAGTTACCATCTATTGTATTTGTTTATTTATACTTGTATTCTTGTGTAGCTGTAACCTCTACCAGTATGCATCTCTGCTGTGGCTGAGAAATGATATGGGAGCTACCAAATCTTTTTAGAGAGTTACTGCTACTTCTGTCATTAACAAGAACAAGATTCCTTCCTGTACACACTTACATAGCCCAATCTTGTATGACACCACAGCACACCTGAATTCATTGATCATCTGTGCCCATAGCATCAAGTCCATCAGGTCAGGAGGAAGGAGAGAGATGGCAGTGCTTGCTACAAGTTAGTGCACTCTATTTATCATGTCTCTTTCTCTTTTGCGGTTGAACTACGTGCCCCTTCTTGTTATGAGACCTGTGGAGCTAGATACCTCTCACAGCATGTGACAGACTGTATTCCTAAAAGAACTGTGTGACTAAGTCTATGCCAGTACACTAGTAAATAAAAGACTAGTTTGAACTAGTAAATGTTCAAACAGTGGACCAGGATTTTCTAGTGGTTAATCATGGTTATACTCTCTGGCACCTTTTTAGGTCTTTACTTACCACTCCCTTATAGAAAAAGTTCCTGTCACTTTTATTTAGTAATGTAGATGTAGTCTGAGTGCTACTCTGATGAGCACTAACTCCTATACTATATAACATAAAGAAGAATATGAAGACACTTAAAGCTCTGGGTAACATCTAAGCCACTTGGGAGAAGAGTAACAATCATATACAATGTTTTTCAAGACCATTCTTTCAAAAGTTATCTACAGTAAAAGTTAGGCAGGAAATCTCAGCCCAAAAGAAATAATTTTAAGCATTATATTAGGGGGGAAAGAAAATCTTTATTTAGTTATTGAATTGCAGTGCTAAAGATCAGCCATTTATCCTGTTTCATAATCCAGGTGCTATTATAATTTGACAGTGATTTTAAACAGCTAAGAGCTAAATTTGTCAAGAAAATTACCTGTGATATGTTCTGAATTATTTTAAAAATTTCCAGGGAAAAACAAAGTTATTTAAACAGTACAGCATATAGCAAGGGGTCAGCATGTTTGGTTCACATTCTGTTCTGTCTACATAGCTATGCTTACAGTAGTTAAAGAGGTGTAGGACTGTTTTCTGGCACTGGGATCATCTAGCACTAAGTAATTTACACCTCCACACAACTTTGTCCCTAAGTAGGGTAGTCACAACCACCTGATGGGAGTAGTTTCTGTCCTAGGCTTATTCTGGAAATGTATTTTGAATTATAGTAGCCATATATAATTTTAAAATTTATTTATATACACATGAAATGATATGACACTGAAAACATTTGCTACACTGATGTTGTATATTTGGAATAGCTGAGTGGATCATTGAAGGAAGAGGCTGCCAAGGCCATGTTAGCTTCAGCTTCCTACTTAGTGATTTAGTGATGAGAAAGATTGCAAAGGATTTGAGGAGCATAATATGGGATTTAAGTCTTCCTTGCTTCCCAGAATTGTGTCTCATTCATCAATCTAGTAGGTGGACCCTTGGTATTTCTAATTCATCCTGATGAAGTAAATGAACATCTAATAATGCAGGTGTTCTGGAGTCAGGAGAGAAGAGGGAAGAAAATCCAGCTCAGAGGAAAGATGAGAACTTAAGAAATACCTTATAGGATCTGATCTTGCCCAAATCTAATTCAGATCTAATCTGTTCTAGTCCAGCTCTAGATCTAGTCCAGATTAGTCCATCTAGCACACTACTGCATATCTGTTTAAACATACAGTTTAGGAACAACACACTAGTCTCAGGACTTCCATCTCAGGATCCGTATTTTTTATATTAAAAGTTTCAGAAGGTACCTCCCTGCTTGGATCACTATATTGGTTCAGCTCTTGCCCACTTCTAAATACCTATCTTTTCATAATAGTTGTTCATAGAATGGTCAGTATTCAGTGATTTGAATAAGCCTCTCTGTTTGTTCAGCAGCAGAAGCAGGCTGATAAGGCAGGTCAGTGCTGGAAACAACCACACAGAAAGTAAAACAAAACAGATGAAGATATGCNTTATCGCACCAGGGGCCACAGGAGACCCCAAGTGATTTTCAGACTGTGCCTGGCCTGTATATATAATGTGATGCTTTTTGTGTCTTACTAACTCTCCTCTTCCTATCTTTCTATTTCTGAATAATGAGTCTACAAGCATGACTTGCTTATTTAACTGAACGTTAGTTGTACTATTAGATTAATTTGTTTAAAATTACAGACAAGGAAAACAGAAACAATAAAGCTGTTGAATATATTTCTTTAAGGTGCATAAATTCAGAGATTTGCATTCTTTTAAGATTTATGGCAGAAATCAACACTGCTGGTAAATATATAACAGATGCACTAATGTGCCTTGAGATGAATACATTATGGACAAAAAAAATATCATATTTATTCCCATCACAATAACAGTTTGTTTGGATCACCTGTTCTTTCTGGTTGCACCTGTGGCTTTTTCATTTGGTTGGAACATGGGAAAATGTCAGGATCAGTACAAGCTGTGGATTCTTTCTCCCTTATGTGGATATCTCCCTTTCTTTTAGTTAGTTCCCAAATGTTCTTTGTGTACAGTCTTTAGGTATAATGAAGAAAAAAATGTATTAAAAAAGGACTATATCAATATTAAGGCTTGAGAAAAAGAAGCAGTCAAACCCCAATGAATTTCAAAATCCAGATGATTTTCTAAACTTTATCTCAATTTTACCTTTAAAACACGGTGGTGAACAATTCATTTGTCTTCAAAATGAAAAGCAATTGAACAGAATTTACAGTATTCTTAGTAGGGAGGGAAAAAGTCAGTAGACTGATATTTTGTAGATGCAAAAGCAGGTCCTTTAAATTTCTTAAACCATCTGGGTGTGTCATCTGTATTACTTTTACCTGCATGTCATTTCAAAGGTTTTGCTGCATACACATGTAGCTTATGCTGTACAGCTGTTGTTGCACAAAGTTCTACTGATTTCAGTACAGTGTGCTGAAGAAGAAAAAAAATGCAATAATATCTATACTATTTGATAGACTGTCATGGAAGGGAGAATAACTTTCTTTTCTCTCACTCAGAGAATCGTCTTGCAAAATTTAAGAATTTTCACTCCTGAATTCTGGAACAGTGACTTCTTTGTGCTCAGAAGAGGTCTGTCCTACCCAAAAGAGCACACCAGCCTGAGTCATTGAATGTAGAAGCATCATCATCTGAGACTTCAGGAAAAGATGGTATAAAGTAGTGGGAATTTCCACAGGGTGAAGTGCCTTTGAAAGGACATATCTGTAATTTTTCAGTAAAGCAGGAGCCTATAGTGGCTATGGTTCCAATTTACTTCAGTCAAGTTCTTAACGTCAATGAAGATTAAACCTAGGTTAAGGCTTCTAGATATCCTGAGACACCTGTATAGATTCAGATGAAATATGAATGGATATATAACTTCTTTTGAGTTTTGTTTCACTGAAAACATGATAAATGTTTTTTTCTAAAGAAACTCAATGTACCTGTAAAATATTCACAACCAGTTAGAAAAAAAAATGTTAATAGTCATGCACAATATGCTTTGAAAAGAGAAATCATTCAAACAGATTTATTATAACTTGTTTATGTAATGCATTTCAGCATACTTATCTCCAGGAATTTTTCTTCCTCAGATATGGTGAGAGAGAATGATTCATAGCTATGAGTAGGAAGTGACTATTTCTGATGTTATTTTCATATTTCAGGTTGGAATTCCTTTGTAATCATCAAATCAACATCAAATGTGAATCAAGTTGTTTCTGAAAATGCTATCTGTTCAGGAGAAGTACCATGATAAGAGGTATTTTGTGCCAACATTATGACAGAGCTTGATTCCCAATTTTATGCCAGAGCTGATTCTGATCTGTGAAAATGAGAGTTCAGCCAGTGCATAAAGATTCTACCTTTCTCTATAACAAGCACTGAGTGTTGCACTAATATTTTTAAACTGTGGACTGTATCCAAACATGTCAATCTGAGCCAATTTCTTATTTATAAGACATTATCCTTCTAAATCAGAGGAACACAATTCTTACTGATTAGAATAGACGGAATGCCTGAAACGGAATCTGAATGACTGGACTTGTTTGCATCTGGTATTACTGAACAAAAGAACATACCCCCTTTAGTAAAACATATGGATTTGTGCCCAGTAAAGATATCTGCTATCAGAAAGCTCTTCAGGAGATAAGCTTAGTTTCCTGTGCTGATATATTTTGCTATCTGAATAAACAGTGAAAGGGGATAACAGGCTTTGTGATTTTGTTTTTGCATGCTACTGAACTTCAGTGTTCACAGAAAGCATTAAAAGACTAGACTGAATATACACCATCACTTATTCACCAGGAATGCTATTATGGTACTGTAAACTCATAATAAATCTTCCAACCAGAACATCTACTTAGAGCTATTTACACCAGGGACAAGATACAGTCTTAATATGGACATACAGTATATCCCTCTCAGAGATTTACTAGTCACTGGAACTTTTCTACAGATGTGCTACTCCTTTAATCTGTTACTGTTTTCTCAAAAATTGTGGGTCATTAGTTAACAGTAATATTTTTCAATTTAAAATTTTCAGTCATATTCAAAGGCCAAGGCTTTCCAGCCGAAAAAGGAACATGTGCTCTTACACAGCTTCTGTATTATAGCTTTCAATTAATGCCCAAATTTTTTGACCTCAATCAAAACCAGCAGCAGTGACCAGGAAAAAAACTGTATATAAAACCCAAGACTAGAAGATAGAATAGGTAAATACAAAGACAAGCTAACAAATGGATAGTTAAAAAGATTAACTAGAATATGAGTTTGAAAGTCCTTTAAGATTTCTGGCAAGTTGAATTATATGTAAAACACCATAATCCTCCTCTTCAGCTTTTTTCTTCTTTTCCTTCTCCTTTTTATGTTAAAAAGAAGGAAAATTTTTCTGTGATGTCACAAGATATCAGTTCAAGCTTTCTAATTTTTTTTTTTCAAATTCACATGACACTACATTAAATCCAAAAGCTGAGAAAGATATTGAAGAGACAAAAATAAGGATTAATTATTTTCAGACGGATTTCTAGTTTTGTATTTGTTCACACTTGATATTCCAGAAAAGCATACATGATTTGTAAACCTTTCACCATAATCCAAAATTTCATTGATTTTTTTACTGGCAGAAAAGCTTAATTGATTGTATTTTTTTTGTCAGGTAGGGTTCTCCTAACTAACCTTGTACACAGAGTGTAGAGTCTGCTCCAGACATCCTGGGCCTTGCTTTAAATGGCAGATTACAAGTTCCTGAATAACACTTCCCTAGATTTTTTCATATTTATTATCTTTCTTTTATTGCCATAGCTCTTTGTCCGTTGGCTAAGCAAAATCTAAAACTAAAGGCATGTTTTCAATAGAAAAAAATAAAGTTATTCTCATCAAGTTTAGAGTGAGGGAGAAAGTTCCATGCTGCCAATTGTTCATAGTTAATACAACAAATAATTTACTCATATCCTTAGAGAGATTACATTCTAAAGGTAGGATATCTACTGAGTCATCTGGGTTCACTGGTTTTTAGTTAGTTCAGGTAAATATTGTGACTTGTCAACCTCATTATCTTCTGAAATACTCTGAATTCTACAGCAAAGGGCTTAATAATTCTCATAAGTATAGTATTTAATGCAGCTTATGATGTCCTGCATATAACTTTACCTAATACATCTTGATAGAGTTATTTTGGCAGGCAACTTTATTAGAAGTGGTTATATATTTACTATATTGCTGTTTCATCATGTTTCAAAGACAGAGTTATAAGCTTGACTGAAACATGACCACTAGAATTTTATTGCCCTTTTCTTCAGTAGTTTTAAGTGGTACTTATCCCACAGGGGTGGACAGTAAAAGGCAGATGCTTGTTTATTCTTTTTTCTTACTATCATTGGGTTGGAAACTTTAAAAGATAACAGTAGAAAAGCAATTCATACAGAATAATGTGACTAATGCCATTTTGAATTCCTGATTTCTCTTCCCTCTCTTCATTCCATTACTGAATGATGTCTTTTAAGTTCTACAGATGGATTATTGAACTCCAAAATAAACTGTTAATTTAATAATGAGGATGGCACTAGGTGTTTTCCTCCTAAGTCTCTTACAGAATTCTTGGTATTACAAAGTAAATAAAATTAGTGGGAAATGACTACCCTACCCATTTTTCTTCTGTTAATTTACAGTTATTGTTCATCTCAGGCAAGTATAAAAGTATATAGAAGGGGGTTTATGCATTTTTTGAAAATAATCATAGGTTTACATTTTTTTAAGCTTTTCCCATCATGATCTATGCACTGTTCACAGGGATATAACTAATGTAGTTTGTTGGGATTTTTGTATATGAAGGTTTTTTGTGTGTTCTTCATTGATTCGTTGGTTTTTTGGTTTTTTTTGGTGTTTTTATTCTTTTTTCATATGTGTATGTTTTAGGACTGATAATTACTTTCAGGCATAGCAGAAATCTTTGAAAATATCAACTGAATAATTTTTGCAAATTATGATGTCAAAATCAATGTAAACATTATACTGCATGAAGAGCACATTATAATACACAAAGTATAATACTGATTTATCCTGAATATTTGAAGATGGCAACAGTATCTCCACTATTTGTCCAGAGCTTTGTATCATGTTAGAATATTGAGAAATTAACATATTTGATACTTTCTACTTTAAGTGAATAGAATTATCAGTACTCTTCTAGCCACCAGTGGAACTGCAACAGCTACTAGAGGCCTGACAAGAAGAACTTAGATAATACACATTAGATAATTGATGCAGTTCCCATAGAGAGCACCTAATATTATCTAAAGATGCCTGACACTTTGCATCATCAAGCATTGTAAAGAAACTATCAAGAATTAGAATCAGGAGTTTACTTTCCTGGTGATGCAGATGCAGAAAAGAGGGAGTATTTTATTGCCTAATGGTACATTCTTCTTTTCACATTTTTAGCACGAGCTGATTCTAGCATATTTCATAACACTGTGGAATATAGGAATAATCCATCAAATCCAGGCGTGTTGAGATTAGCAGGAATCTGTGTACAATTTATATTTACCATAAATGAATAATACAGTATTTAATCTGCCTAACAAAACTGAACTATTTACCAGTTGTTACTCTACTGGAATAAGATGCTGAAGTTAAACTGAAGGACAAAAGAAAAATTAGAATTTAGATTCCCTAACAAAATTTCTTCACCAGTTTTATCTGCTGTACATTAAACACTTCATGCATAGTCAGAAAATCACAGAACAAGGTTACAAGTGTTATTTTGTAGATATATAATACAAGGCCCAAAGTTATAAAAAGGAAACTGTCAATCCAAATGTCCGTGTTTGTTCCTTTTAGTTTTAACTCAGGAATCATTCCAACACATAGTAGCAGCCAGGAGAGAAAAAAAAATCTGCAAAACTTCTTACAAGACAATGTAATATAGAACAGAATACATGAAAGAGCTTCTGATCACCCTAAGCAGCACTCAGGTGAATACCTCTAGCAGCTGTCCTGATCTCTATGGTTTAGGCTTTTAAATAACTTTAATTAAACAGAATCTTTGGTGTACCAGGATGCGTATGACTGGGATATGAATAAAAGAAATAAACAGCAGAGATTGGCATATGGTTGAAGGCATATGCATCATATGATTTTTATAATACCATTTTTTCAATCTATTTTAACATTCATAAGCAGTAAAAGTGCTTAAAACAGAAAGAGAATTGTCTCTCGCCGGATTTGGAACTTTGACTGTTTGTGAAGGTTCTCGTTTTCTTTTCTTTTTTTTTTTTTTTCCGATGCAGAAAGTACACTAAAAAAAACCTCACCAAACCCCATCACTGTAGGCCTTAATTGTCATATGCACAATCTGCAATGTTTAAATGGACCCTGTGGATTTTGGTCCAAAATCAAACCAATCAGTTACAAGGTATTTTTCTTTTCTGTTAGATGTTCTCCTGCAAGATTTGCATAAATGTAACCATGCTGTCCGTCTTTTAACTTTCACTCAATTAATTATGCTCCCAGCCCCCTGCTGATGGACAAAAATGAGACTTCATCTGCAAATAGCTTCAGTAGTTTACAGCTTATTAAATGCCAAAATCTAGTTAAGACAGTCTGAGAATTCTCATGTCACACATTTCAACATGCCAGTTTTAACACAAAACTCTTATTAAAAGGAAAAAAAAAGTGAGCCCACTACCGTAAGACAAGGGGAAGAAAATGCAATAGATTAAATGTAATGGACAGAAAAGAATTTTCTACAAATTACACACTTAGCACATGTGGCACATTCTGAGTATGTTTTAGTTGGTTTCTCTAATAGTGAAAAACATCATAAAAGACTACCATTTGACAACAAGATGCTCTACAGATTGCAAACAGCTTTGGTCTACAGTATCACCTTCTCTAATTTTTATAAAAATCTGAGAAAATCATGGAATAAGCAGATTACACACTAAAGCATTCTTAAAAATAACTTTTTTATGACTCTTTTTGACAGCTTTTGCTTTTTGCATCAAGCATCTAGTTCTTTCATTTTTCAGTACCTAGTGTTCTGGTATACTTTATAACATGCTGGGTTGCTTCTTGATTTAAAACAGAAAGAGAGACGCAGTATGGTGTACAGGAAACCTGAAGTGTGCCATGATCCAAAATAAATTCAATACATAGTTTCACACTATAACCTTGATCAGATCACTTAACCTGCTTGAACTTTAAGTAGTCTCTCTTTAAATCTAGATATAATTAAGATTTCATTGAAGAATAAGTGTTGTGCCTGAATGTCAGTTTCTCATCTTGAATGAATTATGAAAAGAGGACTAAAAAAAAATTCTTTTCAATATTACAAGCTATTTCCAATTGCTTTCTTTGTTGTCGTTGTTCTTGTTAGCTTCTAAATATTCCTTTAGCTGTCTCTGTTTAGTGAAATATGTACAAAAATGCCCATGAAGAAAAAGAGACAAATACAAAATTTAGTATATATTATTTCAATTGTAGTCATGAAAAATTGAATTTCAATTCTTTTCTTTTTTGGAGAGGAGGGCAAAGGATAATGTTCAAGCTGAAAGAAAAAGATTTCTTTAAAAAAAAAAATCTGACATTTTATCTGGGTTATTGTGACATATTTCCTCATGTTTGTTGTCTCATGTTATAAACTAAAGTGACTGACCAAAACATGACATGACAATTTATGACAGAAATGTCAGGAATTAAGATAAAGAAATATAATACATGTCCACTCACATAGCAATTACCAGTTCTCTTACAAAGTGCTTAGATTTTTTCATGTTTACTGTAATGAAAAAAAGAAAGTAATATTGTACGAGTTTCCAACCTTAGTACTATCATTAATTTCTGAAGATTTATTTCTAAGTATTATACACTAATGACCTGATCATGTAGAACTATAATGAAATTCAGTGATCTATACTAAAAGAAACGTTCCTCAACAAGTAAACCCAACACTTAGTCTGTTCCACATGAAAAACCCCTTGTGCATCTGCTGCCTGTAGTTCAAATTCCTACTGTATTAATGAAAAAGTATCAACCTTCTCACAGAATCACAGAATCACCAAGACTGGAAAAGACCCCCAGGATCATCAAGTCCAGCCTATGACCCAATACACCAAAACATCTAAACCATGCCACTCAGTGCCACATCCAATCTTTTCTTAAACACCTCCAGGGATGGTGACTCCACCACCTCCCTGGGCAGCCCATTCCAGAGCCCAATCACCCTCTGCATGAGGAAGTGCTTCCTAACGTTCAGTCTAACCCTCCCCTGCTGCAACTTCTCCTTTACGTAAATAAATGTGTCTTCATAGAATCACAGTGTCATTAACGTTGGAAAAGACTTCTAAGATCACCAAGTCCAACCATCGACCCAACACCATCATTCCCACTAAATCATGTCACAAAGTGCCACATCTACACATTTGTTGAACAATTCCAGGCCAGGGCTGATAACTCCACCAATTCCCTGGACAGCCTGTTCCAATGCTTTCACTAGTTACTTGGGTGAAGAGACTGACCCCTCCTTTTAGGTAGTTGTAGAGAGTGAGAAGATCTCCCCTGAGTCTTCTCTTCTTCAGACTAAACAGTCCCAGTTCCTTCAGCTGCTCCTCATAACACTTGTGCTCTAGACCCCTTATCACCTTTTTTGCCCTGCTTTGGACATGCTCCAGCAACTCAATGTCTTTCTTGTAGTAGGGGCCCAAAACTGAACACAGTGTTTGAGGTGCAGCCTCATCAGTGGTGAGTGCAGGGGGGAAAAACACTTTCCAAGTTCTGCTGACCACACTCTTTTGGAAACGAGCCAGGATGCTGTTGGCCTTCTTGGCCACCTGGACACACGACTGGCTCATGTTCAGCCAGCTGTTGACCAACATCCCCAGGTCCTTTTCCACTGGGCAACTTTCCAGCCACTCTGGCCCAAGCCTAAGAGCACAGACTTTCACAGTCATAATACAGGATACACATGAGCTCTGTTTTTGCATGATTTTGTTGTTGCTTAACTTTCCAAAAGTGTTTAAAAATCACAGAAAAGAAAACATGGATGAAAGATATAATGGAATGTCAAACTTCCATTATAATATATTTCCTCTATTATGTCTCTCATAGCTGACTTTTTAGTCTTTAGCTAGGTTCTTTTAGGTATAGTGGTGGATGCAGTCATTGAGGATATTTTCTAGAGATAGTAATGGCCTTATAGCTGACCTGTAGGAGGGTGGTTGAGCACCACTGCTTCTAAACTTTGTAGAAAATAGTACAGAAATAATTGTGTTAGAAATGGGTAAAGGAGAGATTGGGTCTAATGTGACTGGTAGTGTATCTTCAGGCAACAAAATAAAAAATTGGCCTCATGATGTAATCAAGAGTGACAGAAAAATAGTGGGGGTGGTGGTAGTGGTGCAGAGGGCTCAGAAGCAAAGATAAAGTGGTCATTTTCCTGACATCTGTGTTAACTCACAACTGGCATAGAGAGCAATAGTGTGTTTTCCCACTTTTAAATTTCATTGGTTTAGCATCATAGTGGACACTATGCCTTGGAGACCAAAGTCATGTCCTCCATCATGGGTAGTGACACTGAGTTCTGCTCTATGCATTCCACCTCTTCTTCTTCACTATTTTCATAGATGAACCACTTCTAGGCATGACATGGTAGCTTACGCTTTGCCAATCAGACTGCAAATTAATGCCAGTTATAGAGATATATTTTGTGAGATGTATATTCCTGGAGTCTATGGATGGCAGAAAGTACTTGGGGCAACATTAAAATTATTAGTGGTTTTGGCAAAGCGTAAAAACTAGGATTATTTTAAATATTTGTTAAATTGTTTTAAAAGATTTTCAAGGAGAAGGTGATTTCTGATTAAGTTGCTTTGAGTTTTGGCCAAATCTTCAGTCAGAATAATGGTTGTGAATTAGATTCATTGAGGTCTATGAAAAGAAATTAATATTGAAATATTAAAGATATTTTTCTGTTGCCAGCTATTGATGCTCAGTAGTAGATTCTGTCAGATTAAATGAAGTAGATTTATTCTATCAAGAATGAAATTTAATATGATTGAGGTAATTCTCAATAAGGGAAAGTAGGAGGGATAATGCAAAATACAATCAAGGGAGTTTTTCCAAAACAAATCCAAAGAAAAATTTAGAGCACATTGCAATTTTCCTTTTATATCATCAAACTTCACATGCAAGATTATGTGATGCAGGTATAAGCCTTGTCTCAAAGTGAAAAGAGATTTTTCTCTACCTCGTTCTAAATGATTACTGTGTGGAATATGATATGTTGTGTTTCATACCATAAATGATAATTTCCTTTTGCATACTTATTCCTGTTTGCATTTATGAGAGAAATTATGTGGATATTTTTTTCCTGGCAATCCAAGTTCATATGAATTCTCCATTTTTCTCATAATATTTTTATTCACCTTACACAAGAAATCAGCTATTACAAGTATTTTGGTAGGTGTGTTTGAATTTATTTTTGCATAAGTCAGTACTGCAGGAACAAAATATGTGTAGTTTGGTTTAGCTTTGATAATTTTTCTTTTATAGTGAAAAATTTATCTTACATTTATCACTAGATGGAATCAGATAAAGTGAAATTTTTCATTTAATTGGAGAGAAAGGACAATGAAATTTAGTCCTTAATGACTTTTCCTTTCATTCACTATTTTGAGGATCATGCAAGCCCTAGAACACAGAAACTTCATCTTATAAAAAAATTCTAGTAATTTGAAAGAGATTTTTACTCTTATATTTCAATAAGGTACAATACTGTAGAATTATGAAAAGCCAAAAAACATTTCCACATGCGTCATGAATGTAGCAAACTTGATTGTTATTACAGAAACAGCAAGTTGAAACATATTAGAAGAGCAACACATGCTGTATTGCTATTAAAAGTTCCCCAAATGCTCTTTATTTAGTGCTATGACTATAATGTATTCAAAGCAGAGATATATGCTTCATTAGCTGCAGAGGTGTTGGCACTTGCTGCTTTATAGCCAGAAAGAAATAATAGATCATAAAGAATAAGAATGTGCGAAGGAATGAAAAACAGTAATCAAGTATATAAGTTTATATACAAACACAAACCACAATAAAGATACACATATACCTGTATTAAAACATGTGTGTACACTCTTTATGTAGAAAGCCTCCAGAATGTGGATATGCTTATTTTTAAATGATCAGGTTTCATGAAAATGTTGGTCATCATACGGATATAAGATGTAAACAGATGTCAAGTTTATATTTTGAACAACAGAATTTATTAACTATTCTGTGACTACTACAGTCTGGGACCAACAATAAAGAACTGAAACTGTTCAGATATTTATTATGCAGTATGCTTTCAAAAACAGCAGCTACATTTTATAAATCATTCTAAACTCACTACCTGACTGCAGTTAGAATAAAATATTTTTATTGTACCTTTCTTACTGCAGAAGTGGTAAGAAAACACTTTTTGCCACTGAGTGACAGCCTTTTCAGTAACTTTACTCTGTTAGCATGCAGAATGGCTAACTGAACCCTGTAGAAATCCGTACAGCCAGCGTTATTCCTCACTTTTCAATTCCCTATGATTATTGATTTTTACTTATAAGTAATGGAAGACTCATCAAGAAGGGACCCCATTTGCAAATGAATGTATGAATACAAATATACAACTGAGGTACTGAAAATGCTCTTCCTATCAAATCACAGAATCATGTAATCAGAGAATCACAGAATCGCAGAATCATGAAAGCTGGAAAAGACCTCTAAGATCATCAAGTCCAATCATCGACCCAACACCACTATGCCCATTAAATCATGTCACAAATTGCCATGTCTACACAGTTTTTGAACACCTCAAAGGATGATAACTCCACTGCTTCCCTGGGCAGCCTGTTCCGATGCTTAACCCACTCTTTCAGTAAAGAAATTTTTCCTAATACCCAATCTGAACCTCCCCTGTCTGCAACCTGAGGCCATTTCCTCGTCTTGTTGCTAGTTACCTAGAAGAGACCTACTCCCACCTCATGTTGCTCATGCTGTGTGCATTGGTGTAGATGCACTTCATCTGGGCTAACAATCTCATCCCCCTCACTGGCATGCTACCCTTCAGCTCATCTCTAGTGAGCCTGGTTTTATCCCCTTCCCCTTTCGTTCTTAGTTTAAAGCCATAGATCTCCTCATGAATAAGTTTAAAGATTTAATGCTTTTAGTAATTTGCAAATAAGCCCGCAGGAAAATAGAGTTCATGCTTCTGCATGTCTAGAATGTCTTCATTGTGTGGTCCTGTATTAGAGTTGTGGATGTGCAATATTCATCTTCAAACATTGCTTTTTCAGATATCAGGAACAAGTAAAAAATGACATGTTTTTTTTTAGTTCCTTCCCACTTTACTACTGTTAACATATCATGAGTGATATATCAGAAATCCCTGACATTAGGCTATATCTGAGATTTTTCACAAAATCAACTCTTCTTTTGATTTTTGTATCAATGACCAGTTTTGACCACTTCAAAATCTCTAGGATAAAAAAATCTCAGAAATAGACTTTGCTGGTCAATTTTGTGCTTTTTCATATTCTGCTGAAATGTAACTGGTTGAACACATGTATTCTGAAGCCTGCAGGTGTTTTACTCCCTCTTACCTGTAGTTTCACTTCAAGACATCTGAAAATTAGAAGCATACAATTCATATCGTCTAAACATTCATGTATTTGGATGCTCAGTTGAATCTATAGCTGGCAATTCAAAACATCCTGAAATAAATGTCTAAAATACTGGGATACTCCCCTCTGGTGACACCCAGCTCTTTTTCTGTCATTTAAAAGTCAAACTCAGACTACAGGAGGTTGATACAACACTTAGACTGGATATTAATTTTTTGAATTTAATCCTATCTGCAACTCTGTACCTGCAAACACTTTTACTCTAATTTTGCAGTACTTGAAATATATTGTGCATAAATAAAAAGATCAGAAGGGCAAGATAGCAGATAAACAGGGCCTCAGCAAAGCTGAAAATAGTGTATTTTGGTTCCAGGTTAGCATTAACATTTTTTCTCTCTTTATTCTTTCCAGTCTTCTGTTTTCTCTGATCTTCTTACATCTTAGATACTAAGGTAGTTTCACTGGTATATGACAATTGCAGTTGTAAAAAAGCTTAGTGAAGCATATGTGAATGCAAATACCCATCTTAGTGACACTAATAATGGAATATAATGCTAGTAAAGCAAAAAATGTGTAACACATTTTAGAATGCACTTTGATTTTACATATGTGTATTTAAGGACAGTTTGTATAATGGATGTACTGAACTCTTTACAATTTTTCTCTTTTTTTTTGTACTCATAATGTTTCAGTTGCTGAAATCTGAAATAATACTTGGTGTTCAGTGTTCTACTAAGCTTTCGATGAAATACTTCAACACAACATAAAAGGAAAAATATTACTAGAATCATAAATGGGGGTTTTGTTTTGTTTTTTTGTTTTAGTCTTTGTAAAATTTTTTTCTGAGCCACTCTGACATCTGTGGGTAATAATGCATAGTATTTACATTTATTTTCTTTTTCAGAAGTACAATAATTTGAATATTATTATTCAATATTTCATTAGAGTGAATTCAGTGTAAAAAAATAAGTCAAGAGGAGACCCTGAGAAAGGAATGTTTCTGACTAGTTCAGATGATGATAACTCACAGAGCACTAGTCATGTTTAGTGACTGTTTTCATCCTTCCTGGATCTATTGCCAGAGTCTGTGCAATGGCAGAGAAGTGAATCTCTTGCATCCTTTCTAGAACCTGCCCCTAAGGTAATGTCCTCTAGGTTTGATCAAACATGTTTGAACAGCATGAGCAAGTACTTTCCATGCTATGAATCAATATCAGGATCCCCTAAAACAGAAATTACTTTATATGATACTTCTTTTTAGGTAGTTACACAACTAATTGAAATGTTAAACTTGAACAGGCTCACTGAGCTGAAAAATAACAAGCTAAAATTAGTGAAAGCATGCCTAGGGCAAAGTGAAGCTTCTTACATCTGTTTTAACTTTCAGCTTGGCTCTTTCTCTGAAAAGTGGAAGTCCTAACAAAATCACATTTACAAGACTATTGTAAAATACAGACTCATATGACTGCTTTTACACAATAAGAGTATTTGTTTTTCCACAGTGATGTTATTCTTTTCAAATGTTCTTTCTTTACTCGTTACTGAGAATCTGTCTGAGAATCTACAGCTGTCCTGTTCTATGTATGCAGATAATTTCTAACTTTAAAAGATACAGCCTTCCACTTAGTAAAGAAGCTGTTGTGATAATAGGTTATAATGTATCTAGGTTAAGAAAGGCAGAAAATAGCATACACAGTAAGTAGTTATCAGCAATTGTAGTAGTAAGCAGTTACTCTCAATTGCAGCCTCAAATATACTGATTTTGTGTCTGTCTTAAAAGCTAGTACAGATAGCTGATCTCCAAAAAAAATGAAGAAATGCAAAAAGAGAATCTTATAGATAGTAAATTTAAGGGAAATCAGTATCCTAAAATTTACAGCTGAATCTGAATCAGTGCCTAGGAAATGATCAAAATGCAGCATCCAGTATGTGCGAGTTTAGATATTTCAGTAAAACCAGAGTCCAAAGATTAGCTTAGTTCTTACTTCCTAACTGATTTTTGTTTTTATCCAGTGACTTCCAAGTGTAGAATATGTGCTAGACATGGTAGCTTTTAATCTCAGTGTCTCGCTCAAGATTAGTTGGAGAATGCTTAGGAAATAGACCTTAACTAGAATATTGTAGGCTTGAAATGTAAGGAAGAAGATTAGTTTGGGAGACACTGAGTAGACTCCTGAGTAGGGTCAAAATAAATCAATCTGACTGTATTGGAGGTAATTAAATAGGTCAAGGAATACTGCCTAAAGTTTTGCATAGGCTCAATGGGACATACCTGTGTGGCAAAATATCATGTTTAAATCATGTACCTCTATGATAGAGTCACTGGAAGTGAGGAATTTGATTAAATATCGTTTTTAAAATAGCATGTTAGACCTTAAACTGAAATCCAGTGTTTGAAGGCAGAATAACTATAAATGTTGTTGCATGTGCATTCAAGTGGTATTGAATAATTTCTTTACCTTATATTTCTAATGGCTTTGATTTTGCCTGCAGCAGTAAAGGAAGAAGGGAACTCTAGTTGCTTCCAGATGTTTTAATGAATTTTACTAACAGTTTTAAAGAAAGGTTATGTACCTTTTTCATCTTTAAAAAAGAAATCTGATTTTGTTAAGATGTTTATTGCACCATGAGACCAAAATGAATAGTAGATGTTGCTAAGTATGTCATTTTGTATTGATCACTTATAAATTGCTACAACCATACTCCAGTATGGATAAAACTGCACTTGAAGGCATCAGGGTTGTGCAAATATGGTGCTACGTGGGAACTGCTTGAAATAATAATAGATACATCTTATGGAAAATAGAATGCAGAGGACAGTTTTTCCCAGGATTTTATTTCTGTAGTCATTGTCCTTCTCCATAAATATTGTTTGCTCCTGTATGAAAGTTTCTTGAGCTTCAGTGCTCCAGAGGTTTCTTTTGTCCTTCAATGTAATCCTCATTGCATAGCAACACCAAAAGACTTATCCTGGGGGATTTTAAAGTTTTATTTTTCTAACTATTTGTTTGCCTATTGGTTGAGATAGTAAATGTAAAATTACTACATTTTAATTAGTAAAAAGTAAGATCTCTGTACTGGAGACACAGGATGCTCTTATTCTACTTACTTTCATCAAAAAATGTAGTTATTCAAGAACACATAATTAGCTGTTTTAATCTTATCATTTTCAGAGGCATACTACAGTAATTGGCTTTCTTTCCTCTCCTTTTTAGTTAGAAGATTGCTAAAGGATCAATGCAGAATACATTTTTCTATTCTGCAGCATCAATTACAGTGACCCTGGGTGTAAATTTATTGATTTTTCTTATTAGAACATTATCACCAGTTATTCACAGCATGGTGTTTATTAATTAGTAAGGAAAATAAAGATTCATTTGTGAAAAAACCCTTCCTTTTAAGTTCTTTACCTAGCACATTCATAGCTCTATGAGATCTCCTAATTGTATTCTGCCTTTATGAACTACCATGCAGTATTTAATTCCTAATTCTGTTTTTTTTTTCTTATCATTCTGAAAAAAAGTTACAGAATTATATCAACTAAAGTTCTGATGTCTAGAAATTGTCCATTTTGACAGCTAACCTGCAGAAGCTGCACAAGCCTCCTGGATTTTATGGTCATGTTAACTACTTAATTCTGGGAGGGAAATAATGGGATGGAATGGAATGCTAAAATCAAAAACATATTAAATAAAAAGAGAAGAAATGTGCACATTATCTCCTAGGCACAGCTCAACTTTCAACTTTCTATTTATCCCTGCAGAAGGTATACCAGGTTAATAGAAGGAGACTAGCTTTTTATTTCACAGTCTTGCTAATCAGAGATAGAGAGCTGAGGGGGAAGAGAGGAAAAAAATCAGTAATTATGATTTTTTTCTTTGGTCTTTTCCCATGAAATTGGTCCCTACTTAGTATTTCAGTTTTCTGAACTGAAGTAAGTAATTATCCCAACTAAGACCTGTATTCTGGCTTTGGATAGGGGGAATTGGCACCTCAGTCCATGATATATTAGTTAGTTTATGAATGGAAGCAGATGAAGTATTTCAAAGAGCATACAATAATATTTTTTTTCATGTGGATCATACGACTAACAATCCATTTAAGATTTGTAAATTACATCTGCATTAAAGCTTAGTATCACAGTTGTAGGACCCTGTTAAGTTAAAACAATTTCATTTATCAAGACAGAATACGTTTTGATTATTAATCAATTTATAGCAATTAAAACAAAGAAATTATTCCTGAATTCAAGAGTTTTTATTAGAGAGCCCCAAAACCTGTTCCCATTAGCCAAGCCCTGTGTTTCTATTTTCATATAGAGGAAGAGCAATAATTTGTAAAAAAAAAATAATAATAATAACATTTTGAATAGGATATAAATAAAATCTAGACATCCACGAGTTTATCAACAAACACAGAAATTTGGAGGGGAGTAAAAAAAATCACTAATAATATGAGAAGCCTTTAGCTAGATCTTTTTTACATCATACTGATCCTACTGCTCTGATTGAATGGGAACTATTAATTCAATTTAAAAATCTTCTTGAGCAAGTACAAATGTTCTT
The DNA here is from genome assembly GCA_013396975.1 of Bucco capensis. Lineage (NCBI taxonomy): Eukaryota > Metazoa > Chordata > Aves > Piciformes > Bucconidae > Bucco > Bucco capensis. The sequence continues at coordinate 143,438 of VWZO01016899.1, read as the reverse complement.
CTCTATGACTTGTCTGTAAGGATTTATTGCAACCAAAATACAATGCTGTTTACCTGCTATGAAAGCCATAGCAGTCTGTATGAGGCTTCCGCTTCAGTATAAGTTAGATATAAGATCTTTAGATAACAAGTGTCTTTCTGAGGACCTTAAGTAAGCATGGTTCTAAAATACTGCCAGGAAGAGTTATGCTGACTTCATTGAAGGTAACTAACTACCTTAATATCCAAAACATGTTATGACACAGGATTGAATTAAAAATATCATCATCATCATCATCATCATCATCATCATCATCATCATCATCATGGCTAGGCTTCACGAACGAAGAACCTGGAATTAAAAATATAGTATGTCCTATTTGCTTCAGAATCAGAAACAGAACTGTTTTAATTTTAAAAAATTGAAAATTGCTTGTAAAATAACCAAAATAAACCCCAAACACCTAAACCAGAAAACACCAGAGTACTCTAAATAAGAGTACTTAGACGATTTGTGTCTTGTGTAAAAAGATGTATTCATAATAGTATGAATAAAATAGCTTGTTTTAACAGTTCAGCCTTTCCAGCAGATATGCTATGTTTCTACAGTTTCACTTGAATAAAAGTACAGCAAATATACAGTATAAACAATGTTCTATACATAAGTATAAATTTATCTTCAATTGAATAATTCCATGTGAGACCCAGTTAAAAGAAATTTTTCAAGTGAGGTGTAATGAAGCTAAAAATCAGTCTTGAAGTAGAAACATAGGATCTTACATTCAGCAGCAGCAGACATTGCTGTAATAAATTATCGTTCCTTTTATCAAGTACTGAGATTATAATCCACTCCTGAAGACAGTTTATGGCATCAGCAGATCTTTCTGTTGGAGTCAAATATGATATATTATTGGACATGTTAACATCAGGGTTACCATTGTCTATGTATTTTCTACATTATGTTTTGCTCGGTTTACTAATCAGAATGAGTTGATTGTGCAGAGCTCTGAGGGTCAGAGCTAGCTATATTCTATTATATACATCATTACCAACATTATTGATTCTTGAAGTGGATTTTTATTTTTCTCTTCTGTTTAAATACATTATTATTATTGATGATTATGTGAAAAGCAAAAGGTAGATGTTGATTTTCCAACTAGCTTCATTCATGCAATGTAGTGAGTAGAGTTAACAATAAAACCTCCATTAACCTCAGCTGTATTGCTATTGATGGTTTCATAGGTTATAATAGTAGATGTTGATTCACAAAGTACAGATTTGTTTATAAAATACACATGGAAACATCATATTAAAATCCCCATAACTTATAAGGGAGCATATGCTATACTCTTAAACACTGTATTCTTAAAAGACCAATGGCTCAAATGTTAGAGATAGTTAAGCACTGGAACAGGACAATTAAAAATAATGAAACCTTTTACTGGAGGAATAGATTAAAAAAATATCAGTGTGCATGTATTCTTTCTTCAGTTAAGATGAATTTGACAGCTTTATAAATCTTGAGGACCATTCCAGTCCTACATCGCTAGGAACTGATGTATGTTTTCAAGAAATTGTATGCAAAAAACTCATTAATTCAACAGTGCTAATAAAGCCTTTAATCCACTTTTCTGTTTCCATTTAGAAATAGCCTAGATTTTTAAATTTTTTATTCTTCGTCTAGTAAACAACATTGCATATTGTTGCTGGACAGTACTCTATCTGGAACTGCTAGATTAAGATGAAAGATGACATTCTATATATCTATTTAATAGGAATAAAAATCTAGAAATACTGTTTTCTAAGCTGTAGATTAAAAATTTAGCATAAATGGTAACCAGAGCCCAAGAATTCTGTGGTATAAAGTTTTGAAGTTACTGTAAATGCACGAGTCTTCTGAGAAATCTTCTCATGGATATCAAAGTCTGGATGTCCAGAGAGGTCTTCAGAATTCCTGGCTTCAAAGAAAATTTGAATAGAAGGGAAAGATTTTTAATTTTTTTTTTAAACTAGAAATTCTTACATTCTTACTTCTGTAAAAAAGCAAAAGCATCACTAAAATAAGCAAAAGCATCACTAAAATTAAAAGGATATCCATTTTAAAAAAAGACATTAACCTTCTTTCTGTGCAAAGATGGATGCTGTAATAACATATTTGGTAGAATATGCTGTGATATACAAAGCACTTTTATTCAGGATTATCAATTTTATTGTAGTTTGGTACTTTTACTAAACACACAGGCTTCTACAAAATACCACAACTCTAAGAATACATGCAGATATTGAATATTTATTTCTTTTTACTTTACAAATGATATGAGGATCATTTTAGAAGGCAGGGAAATATGAAAACAGAAGGGGAGAAGAGAAAAGATGCTTCACTTGACCACTGTCTGTTATAGACGTAATATTTTATTGCTTTGTATGCAATAAGTGATTGCAATTAATGCTTTCCTAAAGATGACTGCAGTGTAGATCAGTCTCACAAACATACAGAACTTCTCAACAGATTGATCTAGTTCAAAATTAGGAAGCTCATAAAGTTGATGACCATAAAATAAAATATAGATAGTGTGCCGAAAGAGGTAATAAGGTCACACAAAAGTTTATAAAATTGGATGATATTGGAGAGAATATTCTTAATAAAAAAAACCCAACAGTTAAAATATTGGGATACGGTATTCTTTTCCATCTACAAATTGCAGTTCTTTAAGTTAAATTCCACTGAATGTAAGAGGGTCATATGTACCATGAAGCAAAAGGAAAGATAAGTAAATCTGTGATGAATCATTTTGAGGACAAACAGATTTAATATAGTTTTTCACCTATTAAGCCTCCATCTGAGGATGGCAGATTACTACAGAACTAATTAAAAAAAATCAAAGGTACGTGGGCACTTGACTCATTATTGTCAGCTGCAGTAAGGGGCTTAAATATCTGCAAGAATCTGGGCTCAAGTGTTAAGTTCCTATCAGATCTAGAAAAAAAGAACATCTGAAACATAATTCTTCTGATATTATTTGCATTTGTTTGTGCTTAGGAAGAGCTAATATTCTTCATATGATGGCATTTTGCCCTTTCTTAAATACAGTTTCCCACCTAGTTCAGCCTTCGGCTTGAGGGAGGACTATGGTCAACACTGTATCAGGTCAGCCCGCTGACTGGCTCCAAGGGTGAAGATGCCACAGCTGCTGCTTCAAGTTTATCAAGCAGCATCTTTCGCAGCCTATTGGACTTGGCCAAAATTCCCAGTCTTCTTGCACAATGGTTTAGCTGTCTCTGAGATCCCAGCACATGTTCTTTTGAAACCAGTCAGCTTTCCTCATTGTCTTTCTTCTCTCTCCTGGCAGCTTCCTTGAGGATTTCTTAACACTTGTTTAAAAGGTTGAAGTCTGTTCTTTTTAAGACTATAGACTTATCCATGGTGCTTATCTCCCCGGGTTTCCTTTGAGGAAGATAAAATTTCTAACATCCAGCCCAGCTCTGGTTGCCATCTCTGAGTGTATTTGCCACAACATCTTCCCTGGTAGTGAGCAGCTTTATTCCTGTTTGACCTCTTTGCCAATTGCATTGGGCAATTGTCACCCACACAGTCTAGAAACTTCCCAGACCACTGACACAAGTGTGTGCTACTCTCTGAGAAATATCCCAGGCCAGAACAATTCAGAACAATTTTGGACATTTGGCTGCTGTGGTTCAGAACATAAGAGGTGACGATGTCAGCCATGCCAAACAAGTGACCTCATAGTCAGAAAATGAATATTTCTGGGCACAGTTCTTTATCAGAAGAGACTACTAAGCTAGGTTTTAGAGCAATTAGTGATGATTTTAGATAAAAGTCATTCAAAACTTTAAAAATTCCTCAGTTTTTTTATCTGCTGAAACGTTGTCTAATGAAGTGTTGATACATGTATTTTCTCTAAAGCATTAAATTGGCACTTAGACAAGTTTTCAGCTTGTTTTCAGCTAAACTAAGTTCTTAGAAAAGAAATTCAGTATAGATACTAATTTTACTGGGCCATCAAATTTTGTGAAGTGGTAAAGGCCATTGTTTTCACCACTGAACTTAGTGATAATTTTGCAGATCTGAGCTTAAATTTAGGAAATTTTCTGATTTGTATTTTTATAAAGTCTGCTATAATTTACATGTCTTCAGTAAAAAAAAAAATCTATGAATACAACATTAATGCTTAGATCTTTGGAAAAAATATTTAAGAGCAATTTCTTCCAGGGGAAAATATCATCCCTGGACTGCTGCCAAGTTCATTTCCAGTTTGGATTATCTATTGTGCTTGTGCCTGTAATTCAGTGCAGTCTCATGCAGGCATTGCTGTAACATGCACATTATCCTGCTCAGAAAAGGATGATTGCTCTTGAATCAGTGGTCTTTGCTCTGACAGTTCATTTATGCATTGCTAAGTTGTGCTTCTCATGGGGGTACATTTTGTGACTGAGAATTACTATTTGTTGAATTTTCCATTCAGTATTGAATAATAACAATTATTATGTAGAAAGAATTATTTTAGAAGTACTGTCATCTGTGCATGTATCTGGAAAAGCAGGAGCAAAGTAAGAAGGTGTGGGGAAGGAGAAATACTGCATACTTTTTTCAGACTTCACATTCAGGACAAAGGATTTTACGCAGTTGATTTCCACTAGCAGAACAAGAGTTTGCTTTCTGTTTGTGTTTTGCTGTTAACACTCAAATTCCAGTGGCAGTGGGATTAGAAGAAACAGAGTAACAGTACCTTTCCCTCTAGCTAGCAAAGACTGAATCTTGGAGTCACAGTCCTACTTGAATTCCTACACTGACTTTAAGGCAAATGTTCCAGACACATGTGTGCCAATAAGTATACCACTGCACACTGTCACCACCACAAGGCAAGAAAGAAGATACCCACTGCATAATTCCCAATGGTGCTCAAGTGAACTCAAGTGAAATACTTATGCATCCTGAACAATTATCAAGGGGTGGCTCCAGGAGCCAGTCCAGATTTTGGTCTGCTAAACTGGGAACCATGTAGAGCCAGTCAGTAGGCAAAGTAACTACTTTAAAATGGTATGCCTCCATCCATAATTCACCTTGATGAGATTTTTTTATGTAAAGTATCTTTTTCAAAGTATCCTCATATTTTAGAGCATTTCATTAAATTAAAACCAACATCCTATGGACTCTATCTGCACATCCATAGAGAGCTTTTAATAAATGAAAACTAAATGTAGAGAACTCTGTCTGTAGACCATACTACAGTAAATATACTGAGAGAATTTTGCCGGCTTGATAGCAACATTCATATTTTAGAATTATCTTTGCGCCAGTCAATATTTTGGGGAAGAATTTAAGTATCTGCAGTCTGAAGACTTAAGTTTGTTCATTTCAATCACAGCTGTATTCTGGACTTAATACAAAGCTAATATGTTAGTGCTTAACCATTAGTTTACAGAAGTACTTTCTCTGGAAACAGCCTCTATAACAACAGCAGCCTATGCAAGGTCAAGTTTCATAATCCTATTTTTGGATACCCAATGGATGGGGGTTGCCAGTCAGGCTGCAACATACACATTCTCTAAGGGTTCGGCAGCATTAAGGTGCAGACAGTTTTGGCCATTCCTTAAAAAGTTACCCTTAATAACCTGCACCATTGAGTATGTGATAATATTTTCCATTTGAATTGACACTATGCGAATGAAGTTTTGGCAGAGAAACAATTTATCTGTTCTTTACTTTGGAGGATATAGAGAATCTTTCCTTATTTTCCAGCTAAAATAAAAGTTTGTAAGAGTCTTTATGTTGCCATCCTTATACTCAGACCTAGTATAAGTGGAAAAAAAGTTGTTAATGTAATGAGTAAACCGAAGGCAATCACTAAATTAATGAGTTAGTTGCAAATTAATTAGCTTAATAAAGTTAGGCTATTTAAACTGAGTCTGAATTTAGCCATTTTTGTTTAAAGAAATCTTAGAAATAAATTAGTAATAAATCTTAGAAATAAAAACCAAACAAAGTCAAGAACTTTAATAAACAATTAAACGAAATATCTTTAATGATAATAGATATCTATGGCAAGGGCCACATATTTCCTTAATTATTATCTTCTTGGCATCAATGTTTAAGGATTTAATGATTTTTAAATTTTATTTTATTTTTATTAGGCTTATTTATTTTCAATCTCTTTAATTTACACACTGTCATTTCCAGAATGAATCTGCTTGAATTAAACCAGGATGTCTCTGAACTTAGTAAAAGCATTCATTTGAAAAACAGGAAAGTAAAACTTTGTCTTTTACCCTTTGAGATTGTTCCTTTGCCTTTTAACAAACTAAAGTAAATGTTTAAAGTAGGATATGTACATTCCCTCAGGGGGAAATAACACAAAATAAAGAACTACAGAAACTGAGGCACAAAGGAGAAAAACAATTTATGAATACATGCAAGAGTTTTTCCTTCTAGTAAATCTCACAATATTTAAATGTGCCTCTCAGCATTAGCAGTAGACTAATTCCATTATCATAATTTATTAACCAGATCTTTTGTTCTATGTAGTAATACACTGTGTTTCCATGCTGTGTATTTTTTATCCTGTGACCTAATTTGCGTAAAAGGAAACTCTTATAACTCCCTTGTTGTAATGAATAAAATGTTAATGAAGAACTACAGAGAAATCCCCTTTGCATTAGTTCCTTATTCCCAGGAACATCATCATAAATTTGTTTGCCTGGTTCTGACAATGGTAGTGATGTTCAAGCTGTGGAGAAGCAATAGTTACACTAAATGGTTCTGATGGAAAAGTTAAAGATATTCAAGGCACTGTCATCAGGGATGGACTACTGGAAGTTATCTTTTGGAAGAGGAAACTGATGGATTTGGCAACAATCCAATTTTTTTTCTTCAATATGTATTATCTGCATGGATAACTGCACTATGAGATGCCTTTTCAGAAAAAGGTAAATCATAAAAACAGTTGTAAAGGAAGGTTTTTGGTTTTGTGGTATTTTTCAGTACGCGGAAAATTGTAGATCAGTGGACTTCTACACTGCATATTGGTTATGTTATTCAGTAATTTCTGGCAATGATATCATGGCAGAGCTAATAAATTCAAAGTATATAAATCACTATATGTTTGCACTGATTATAGATTACTTATTAGTAACTGTATCATATTTAGCTCATTAGCAATTACCAGATGCTGTCAGCCTTTACAAACTTTAAGACTTGATGGAATGTTAAATCATATGGGGTGATGATATTCCACTTAAATTGTTCAATTTCTGTTAAGAAGCAAAATATGCACTAGTTATAATTTGTATTCCAACTCCTCTGTCAATATTTGTACAGAATTTTGAATGTTTATAATGAACATTTGAATGTCTTTTTTAAATTTTACTAAATTATGGCCCCATTGTTTGACACTTCAGTATTTGCTAGAGACAGCTCTCTGGAACTGAGGCATACTCCAGTCCTGGCACCCTCATATCCATCATTTACCCTTCCCTCATAACAAACTCATTGTAGCACCAAAACGTTCTTTCTTTTGAAAGATTTGACATGTCACTTTCCACAGATCATGTCACTTGTATTAATTACGTTAACTATATTTTAAGATTGTCTGATTTGTAAACAATTATTCCTTCTATTTTTTCCAAGATGAAGAATTAGGGGCATTAGGATTAAAAGTAAAGACAGGCAAGAAAAGCTCCTATAAGAAAGACTGTCTATAAATCTCTATTATTATTTGTAACAGTAGCATTTCATGTTCCTGGTCTTTGTGTTAGATGAGAAGTGCTTCAAACATAATAAGCAGAATAAGTGACAAAATGGATCAGCTTGTATGCAGCTTTTTGCCTGTTTCTGTTCTTCCCAGTACAGCATAACTTCAGTGGGTCATGGGTTTGCTTACTCAGCACAAGTGACTGGTGGTGTTCTTCTGAAATAGCTGTACTGACTGTCTAGTCAGGAATAATGGTAGGAAATTTTCAGCTTTTATTCTCTATAGCCTTTTGCTCATGAATCTTTATTTTCAACACATCAGCATGAAACAATAAGTACATACCACATCAGACTTCTAAAATACAAATTTATTTAAAATTTATAGTAACTTAAATATTAAAATAAGCATATTATTTTTATGCTGTCATGAAGTTTCCTTTAACTATATATTTCTGACAAATTCTCAGTAATCCTCAGATTGGAATCATAATAAGTATAAAACATAGGTGTCACATGAAAATGTGTAAAAAAGAATTATTTTCATCTGCTTCTGAAATACAAACACTCTTGCATATTAAGTACCCCATTAAAAAGCCTGTGCTGGGTCAAGAGAAGTGTTCATCACACATGCAAAGGAGAGGGGATATCACAACAATGACACATACCCAAAACCTGTTTGTCAAGTCACACCACCCCTCCTACAGCTCCTTGGGTCATAGATTATCTGGACTGATATGTTTGAAAATAATATTCAGGTTCTTAACTAGTGATTTACACTGAGGTCAGCAAACATTATGGAATAAAGCTCCAAATGCAAAACTGCATTTCAGCAAAAATTACAGACCTAGGGTCTTAACTGACCTCTTTTTTTTTTTTTTTTTTTTAAATCATCCTAAAGACACCAGCACTTTGAAAACCACTTCAGAAGTCTCCTGAGTTTCCTGTAAGGATTCAGTTTATTTCCTGCTGATTTTGAGAGTTCAACATCTTGAGCTCAGTGCTTGTTTTTTCTCCCTGTGTCATAGACTCAGTTTAATAGATAGTATCCACACATGAGCTTGGCTTCTGCAGAATGGAGCAGCAGATTTTATATCCTTGATGATATAAAGTAAAATCCACTTTTTATGAGTAATTTTGTATAGGAACATTTACTTGGATCTAGGGAATTACAAGACTAATTCACTTCTCTAATTTGGGGGTTTCAGACCGTTATCTTGTGCCTACTTAGAGATTGTCCTGTGTGCAGGTTGTTCTGGAGTAGCTGAGCATTTCCCATGAAGAAGGACATTGGATGGTCACATCCAAAGTGTAGTGGTCAATGACTTGATGTCAAGATGGAGATCAGTGACAAATAGGGGGTCCATATTGAGACCAATATTTTTTAGTATCTTCATCAATGGAATAGTCAGTGGGATTGAGTGTACTTTCAGCAAGTTTGCAGAAAACACCAGGCTAAATTGTGTAGTTGACATGCCTGAGTTATGGAAAACCATCCAGAGGAACCTGGACAAGCCTGAGAAGTGGGTCCATGTGAATCTTTTGATGTACAACAAGGCCAAGTGCAAGGTCATGCATCTTTGGTATCAATACAGGCTGGCGGACAACAGTATTGAGAGCAGCCCTACAGACCAGGATTTGGAGGCACTGGTAGATGAAAAGCTTCATATGAGCAGACAGTGTGTGTTTACAGTCCAGAAGGAAAACCTTATCCCAGACTGCATCAAAAGAAGCATGGCCAGCATATCAACAGAGGTGTCTCTGCTGCTCCACTCTTCACTGGTGAAACTCTACCTGGAGTAATGCGTCCAGCACAGGAAAGACATGGACCTGTTGGGCACCTCTCCTATGAAGAAAGGTTGAAAAAGTTATGACTTTTCAGCCTGGAGAAGAGAAGGCTCTGAAGAGACCTTATTGCAACCTTTCAGTGCTTAAGGAGGGCCTACGAGAAAACTGGGGACAATTTTTTAGCAGGGTCTGTTGTGATAGCACAAGGGGTAATGATTTTAAAGTAAAAGAGGGTAGACGTAGACTAGATAAGAGGAAGCAATTTTTAAAAATGAGGGTGATGAAACATGGGGTTTCCCAGCAAAGGAATAAATGCCCCATCTCTGGAAACATTCAAGGGCAGATTGGGTGGGTCTCTGAGCAATCTGATCTAGTTAAAGATGTCCCTGCTTACTGTAGGGGAGTTGTGCTAGATGTCCTCTAAAGGTCCTTTTGAACTCAAAACATTCTGTGAAGCTAGCTATTTTATGCAAGCCGTAAGCAGTGCATGTTGTGAGGTGGGTGAGCTTTATCAGCTGATGAACTTACAGCTTATAGCAGTTATTCTTATTAGTTTCTGAGTACCTTGAACTCTTCCATTCCATTTCTATTACGCTAGAGAGATTTGTCATTATTTACTGCTATGTGATATTCTGATCTTATATCAGCAATATTTCCCAGCTTTATACCATCAGCACTTTTCATAAGGAATTTATTTGTTTATATTCCAATGAAGTGTATGTCAAAGTATATGTCAGCCTCTCTTCAGCCTGGTACTTTAGAAGCTCATTCTATCTCTTCCACAGGAATTATGTTCTGTTTGGCTGCCATTTCAATTACCATGCTTACTCCTGTAGTATTTCTGGCTTGAAAGTGTGACTGAGACTCACAGGGATATTTATGGGGCTGGAATGAGTCCAGGTAAGTTTGGCACAGTTACATACCCGCCTTCAACATCATTGGTTAATCCTTTACCTCTGCATTGCACATCACTGCCATTTCTGTAAGCTGAGGTAATGCTTTTGTCTTTGCACCATACTTACCTTGAAGTTCTAATTCATGTTCTCTGCAAAGTGACCATCATTTTTTGACTTCTTATGTTTCATCATACAATGTTGGGTTTTTTTCAAAGCTTTAATTGTTTGCCTTTTAGCAATCCTTTTCATCCTTTTATATCCTGAACTCTGAAAAGTTTCATTCTTTGTAAGCTGTCCAAGGAGCCTTTTAATTTCCTTTTATAGCTGGTTTATCATCTAGTTATATCTAAAAGCCTTCCATGCAATTTTTTCTAATGGTTTGTAGCCATCTGCAACTTTAAATGTTTTGCTTTTTTGTCTATCTGATTTATAGTCCTCCAAGTTTCTCTCTTTTTCATTTTTGGAAATTAGAATATTAACTACAATTCTACACATATTCAATCTTCTAATTTAAACAAACTAATACCTGAATAAGTATGAAAACATGTTTTTTTGGCAGTTTCTGTATAATGTCCTCCGTACTTGTAAAAACAAGTTTAAAACAGCATCAGTGTCTGTTGGTTTAGTGATTACTTACTGAAGAAATGCTGTCTATCAATCATCTCCAGATTATTTGAACCCTACTGTTGTTCATAGTCTGTATTTTAGTTCTCTGACTTTTATTGTTTGTTATTCCATTAACAGTTACAACTTATTCAATACCCTTACCTTTATTGCTTCCTGACACAGATAAAGCAGATGTTTGGTAGCTCTATTTTAGTTCTACCTACTATTTCACCAACATTTTGCTTTCACTGTAGCCAGTAGCATTCATTCTGCTGCAATAATGTGTAAATAAGTGTAGGCAAGACAGTGAAATGGATATGAGCAGTAAGGCTGACATTTAATGTTTGATATTTGTAAATTTTATTCCTCTATCTGAAAAGTGTATATAGTCTCCTAGTTGTCTTGCTCATTTTACATTACTATGTCATTCTTTTGCTACATTTTATCTGGGGAAAAAAAAAGAAAAGAAAAAGAAACTTCCTTCTCCTGAAAGCTTTTCAACTCTTAGAACTTTCACGGATTTTCTTTCTTTTTAACAGAAACTTTACTTTTAAAACCATGTATGTGTTAGTTTAACCTTGCTACATATGCTTAGCTAGAGGCTAAGAAAAGAAAAGTTCACTATTAAATGACTTATTAATCAGCTTTAAATCTGATGAATAGTACTTTACAACCTCTTTGACATATGGTAGGGTCTGCAGCAAGTTTGGCATAATGGTTTCACTTAATAAACACCTGATTAGCATTGTTTAACAGGTTTGTATTGCATGGAAACAGTAAAATAGCCACATTCTATCTAGTTAATTCCTCATTAGCAGCCTTATATTCACCGTGTTTGACAGACTGTATACTAGCTTTGACACAAGGTGACCTCTTGCATGGGCCTGTTCATCACCTTCAGTCTGTCATAAATGGAGTCAGTATAAATGTCAGTATGAATGTGCTATCACCAGAGATTTTTGAGAATTAGAATCCATCTGGTATCATAAAGGTTATTTTTTCAACCTTATCATTACAGACATGATGAAATTATATCAAGTAACAGGCAAAAATGTAAGGAGATAATGTCACATTAAAATGTCTGGATGGACATTTTTATTTAATAGATGTTGTAAAAGCTTAAAGTCTGCAGTATGTAATTCATTCCAGAAAGTAGAGAAAATGTATCCTAGCTTATAAATGTATTGTTTTTAAATTTTAAACAAACATGAAAATATTAATTCAGTTAAAAGATTTGGGGAATTCTTTACTACTATGACTTGGATAAATAAATTTCTAAAATATTTTCCTTTTTCACTTTGAAGGATTAGAGTTTGACAGCTCTTTCACTTTATTTCCTCCCAGTGGGTGGTATCCAGGAGCTAATCACATCCAGTTCTTGTATGGGGACAAGAGGACGAATTTAACATAAATGAGTGGAGAATCTGACATTGTAAACCTATTCTCCAGTATGAACTCATCCAAACTTCTTCCCTGATGTGTAATCCATCTAACAAAGCATAATATACCATGCAGTGCAGTGGTCATAGAAGATTAGAATCATGACCACATGGCACGTATTACATGCACAAGGTAGAAAATATCCCCTGCAGATGTTCTACTGATTGAAAGTCCTGTGAATTTGGTGAATGAGAAAATCTTATCCCAGTACTACTTTTTATCATGAAAACTGATTAAAACTTCTGTCAACTCTGATAAGTCATTTCTGAACTAATCATAACTGTTTCTGGAAGTAGGATGGTTCAGTCCATTCTGCCTGCAGTGTAAAGCACAACTGTTATGATCATTTCCTAAAGAAACTATGCTCAGCAGCTAAATTGGAAAAGACAGTAGTAATCAGAAAAATCTAACGGCAAAAGCAAGCACACAGGAAAGAAAAGATTGAGTTCTGAGCTCTCCTTGGCCAATGACAGAGTCTCCAGAAGAGATCTCTACCTTCCATCCTACAGTTGTCTACTCTGGTCTATCTCCTGAAGAAGTGGAGATACTAAAAAGAAAGAGAAAAAAAAGAAAAGTTAGCATCTAAGGTAGGGTGTTTGAAGATAAACAAGGTATTGAAAGACAATCCTCTTGGAACTTGGAAAAAAAAAGACAAATACAATTTAAAAGCCTCAATAAATATTTGCTTAATTATTCAGTTCCTCGGAAGTCAATATTGTCATTCCTCCACTAGATATATTCAGATTTCTATCCAAAAAAGTACTCAAATATGTGCTACTGTGTCTCACCTTTTCCAAATATCTGTGCAGAAATCTAAAACAGATGTACGTAAACTAAAAATGGAAGGGGAATCCCCAATGCACAAAGAGAAGATTAACTACATATTGTCTTATGAGGATTTCCTTGTGTTGTGTGATGAAGTGCTGTGTGCTCCAGAAAAAGGCCTAGAGATACAACATGTTGTCCAGATGTAGAATACAGAATTTTATTTTCACAACAGTGGTTTCTTCAGCCCTGAGGAGCCTTAGTATCATCAATAATCTTCAGGAATTCAGCCTAACTAAGAGCGACAATGTCAAGAACGGTCACTAAATCCTGCTTATCTTTGTCCACATGATTACTTTAATTAATTTGATTGAGATTAATTGTCTTAGTAAGGTGGCTATCATGACCCAATATGTATGATGAGTTTGCAAGCATTTTGCCTTCAAGTTCATATTATTTCCATCTGTTTTGACTATCCATGCCAATCTGGAATTTTTGATGATTTCCTACTGGTAGGTCTAATATCAGAGTCAATATATATTAATTAAAGGATTTTTACAAAAGATTTTGAGATAAGAGTTACCTAAGAATAATCACAACTAGAACATATAAAATCAGATCAAGTACCAAATTGAATCTAGGATATAAATTTAAGTGTCTTTGATATCTGCTTTTTTAATGTCACTTTAATCCTTGAAATACAGAGACAGAATTATAAGACAGGAAAATAAGTCCATTTACATGGAATCTAATGATTCTTCACAGGGCTGACCTCATAACTTAGCATTTACATGTCAGATTTATTACTATTTAGCAATTAATGTGGGATTATTCAAAAATCCAGACATAAATTCCTAAAAATATTTTACAAAATTATGTATGCCTGTGAAAGTTCTCTTGAAGGGAACTTACCCGCAGTGCTAGCAAAAGTACAAGGGAGTTGCTGTGTCTACAGAAGCATTCTTGTTGAACACAGTCTTATACTTCAAGCAATCATTTCTGACAGGTCATAGTAATATTGAAGAGTCACTTGAGGCATAAGTTCTTTTAGTCATGTCCAGTTTATACATGTCAGACAACAAGATGACCTACAAAAACAACATTTCGATTGGACTTTACTGATTTCCACCAGCTGAGGACTGGAATCCTGATTATTAAAGCTGGTTTGTGATTATGTTTAGAAATAACAAAGGTTAACTTGATGTAATTTTAAGGGTAGAGATTTGATCTGACCCAGTAAAAAACTTATATATTAAGGGAGATGTGCTATTTATCATAATTACTATATCAACTGTCACAATCAATGGACTCCAGGGTCCAAGGTCCTTTTTAGCACACCTCTTGCTGACAGTAAAGATGTAAGTTCACAATGGACTGTTCCAGTTGTTGTTTAGATAGAGATGGAGCACTAGAAGCTCTCTGATTGTACTATCTGTGCAGTTGATAAAAGGTGATTCGATGCTCATCACCCAGCATTCAAACTTGATATAACCTAAATATATTACATTCAGATCTAATTTTATGGGATGGCTATGTTTTCAGAACGTTCCAAGGTAATTTTCCACTATCCCCAAAATTCTGATGAAAAGCAATAAAAAAAGTTTGTTTATATAAATTTAGTAGTTTTATAAATATATTATAAATATAATGCATTAAAATGTTATTATAAGTAAATTTACAAATGAAAGTTTTTAGTTTAGTATTACTGTTGCTTATATATTTCTGTTTCTTCTTGTTTTTCCCATGGCAGTGGAGAAGCCTAACTAAAAGAGCAAAACAGAACAAAATAACTATTCAGTTTACATTTTTGGACTAGATATCAGAAGTTCAGAAGTTTTACAACTGTTTTTGGAAAGAAATTGGGAAATTATGTTTTATTTTTATTCTTTCATACTCTAAATTCTCCATGTTCTGCTCATCAATATGAGAAACCACTATCACATTATTATACCTGCAAATAATTACATTCAGAAGTAACTGTCACTACAAATGATAATATTTGCATATCTGATTAAATTATATGTATCTACACTAATAAATCACACAATTAGCAACATTTTCCCATTTACACTAGCACTGAATTGTACAATTGGTTGTGGGAATAGAATTCCTTTTCTGATACTGGAGATTATTTAAGTATCTCACTATGGATAAATGTTTAATCTTGAAATCATCTGTTAAATGCAAATACAAAATCTTAGCTGTGGTCTAAAACTTGCACCAGTGACTCTTAACTGTATAAGTAAGAAAGGTTTACATTAACCTTTTTTTTATACATGTATTTTTGTATGCTTTTCCTACAAAATATAAACATAAAGTTGTAATTGTGATTCTGTAAATGTGAATTTTATATCCATATTTTCTTCCTTAATATCAATTCTCTAATATTCATTCAAGATAGAGAGGATACTTGACAAACTGAAGTAAAATGTTGGTCCAGACACATTAAGCATTTAAATTCACATTGCTCATGCATTTTGGCTTCCCTGAGATGCAGTTGCTGTACGCAAACACATTCATAAACAAGAAAATCCTAATAGTTTGCTGTTTCTTCAAGTAAGCATATATAGAATGGAGAGAAAGTATTAAGAGATATGCTGTCGACAAGAACACTATTTTTTTAGTATTCCTATTAAAAAGGAAGAAGTATGAAAATTCTTCTCATACTTAAACTCTCTTTTCCATCCTGATGCTCCTTTACATCAACTATTTTCATGTCATTAGTGTATGTCATTCAATTTATCTTCAATCATTGCAGATTAGCCTTTTTCTTGCACAAGTCTAGCTGTGTCATTGCCCTTCTTTTACATATCTGTATGGTATTTTTTCATAAATTTTGAGTTTGGATCTTGGGTTTGTTTTTTTTTTAGGTTGTTGCTGGTTTTATTATTTCCCTGCCATTGCTATTTCAATTTCTTCCTCTAGGCAGCTTTGCTTTTAAAATTTCTTGTATAAATCATAATCTTTAACGAAGATATCTTACTAAACATTAAGAATACTTGCTGTTCCAGCACCTATAAAGAACGCTTTTAAAAGCATTTTTAATTCTTAATTTTTTTTTTTGCTTATGCCTCCATGTTATGTGGAAACATGAGAAGTCAAATGGCTTGTAACATGTTCAGTGTTTTAAGTAAAAGGTATTTTTTTCTGATTTTAAATTCAACAAGAGAATACTATGCATCATTCTGGTGCTTATAGAAAATATGGATAGGTAATTTTACAAAATTTATGTCTTGCCAGTTCTAAAGTAGCAGTAATAACTTGTGGTGCAGAAATTAGTTTTGAAACTCTTAAATGCTTTTTGTATTTTTAGTTTCCACACAATGTCTTTATCATTGATTCATCAGGTTTGCTATAATTTGCAGAGTAAAACATGAAATATAATCAACATTTAATAAAAATAGAATTCAAGTTCTTAGTGATACAATATCTTTTTTCCATGAAGTCTGTAGTCATCCATCTTGAACCCAAAGCATGTAGGAAGACATAGGTAGAAGTATATTAAATCTGACAAATGACCTCCCATGTGCAAAGGAGGAAATAAAGATTCATTCTCCGTGTTTGTGAGATCATTTTGATGAAGGGAAGGCTAATTGAGGATGACATATATTCTAAATCTAATTCAAATCAGCAGTTTTACATGAAGACTCATCACATTTCCAATGGTAGACTCTACCATAAAACAGCTTAGTAAAGACATTCTGAATTTGATTCTGGAAATTTTTTTAAATGCTTCATCAGAACTGACACTTCTAGTGGTAATGAGTTTCCAGACTTAGTATTAGCACAAACAAGATATCTGTGGTATTTCACATCTCTTATAACAAGAGGCTGTTGGAGTCAGTCCAGAGGAGATCAATGAAGATGATCCGGGGGCTGGTGTACTTCTATGAAGACAGTCTGAAAGGGTTGGGCTTGTTCAGTCTGGAGAAGATAAAGGCTCCAGGTAGACCTTGTAGCAGCCTTCCAGTACCTAAAGGAGACCTGCAGGAAAGCTGGAGAGGAACATATTACAAGGGCATGTAGTGATAGGACAAGGAGTAATGATTTCAAACTGAAAGAGGTTAGATTTAGATTAGATATAAGGAAGAAATTTTTTGCTCTGAGGGTGGTGAGACACTGGGGCAGATTGTCCAGAGAAGCTGTGTATGCCATATCCATGGAAGTGTTCAAGGATAATCTTGATGGGGCTTTGGGCAATTTGGTCTAGTGGAAGATGCCCCTGCCTATGGCAGAGGGTTGCTAGTAGTTGACCTTTAAGTCCCTTGCAACCAAAACCATTCTATGATTCTGTGTTTTCTTCTTAATATAATTAATCTCATGTTTCAGAGAAAATTGCAATATGTGATTACTTTTAGCAAGAAAAAGTATGTGAATTTCTTCCTGTGAAAACAAATCACCTCAAAATCATTATAAAGTTTAATTAGATTTTCTTTTCCTCTGGCATTCATGAAGTAATCATGTTTAAGAACAGATAGTATTACTATGTCTTTAAAATGAGAAAGACTAATATTAAGTCCTATATATTCACATACAATTTCTGTCACCTTCCCAATCCATTTACAGCAACTCTGGGTAAGACTAGAGCAAAAGTACCACTGTAGTATATAACTCAGTCTCTGTTGCTTGTAATGATTGTGGTTTCCTTTTAAAGCTTCATTTATTCTTGACAGAAACAATTATGTGGGATAATTATATCAAAAGGCAGGTGGTATGCAGTGTTTAGTTTGGGTAGTAAAGAACGTTGTTTGACTGCTACCAAGAATATCTCTGGTATTGAATAAAAGCTTATATCAACAGGCAACAATATTACATCTTTGTAATTTATTAAATTCAGATATTGCAGGAAACACAGCTTTACTAGACAATAAGCAGAAATAATCCAAATGTAACTCCAAAGCTAGGGGATACTTCAGATCAAGATCATTAGGCAATGATAAAGAGATTCCCAAACATTTTCAGTTAGGCTAATTGCTGCAGTACAAGCTTCTAGTATCATAAATGCAAAAGAAAAAATAAAAAAAAAAAAGAACAAAAATGTATAAACTAGCTGATCTTAGTTATGGAGTTTCAATATAATGAAAAATGATTACTTTTACTTGTAGAAAAATAACTGAGTTAAGATAATTAAAAATTAGCATCTATATATACAAGTATATTAAAGAATTCCTTTATTTTCTGATTGAGCAAGAAAGAAGTTGTTCTATCTAACGCACTATTTTCATCCAATATTATTTCACAATTTTGGATGTGCTTTATTTGTAAATATTTGTAGGTAGAGTCATTGAAATGTTAAAACAAAGAATCCAAAAGTAATGCTAGTGGTAAGTAATCTGCCTGTGTTCTAATGTACAAGGAATCAAAAAAGGGAAGGCTTGCTTACATTCACTACAGCTAGATATTAGCAACCAAATTCCATCTTAATATAAGAAAGAATGATACCATTTAATTTGAGTTTATAGGAGTCATGGCACCTCAAGAAATAATTATTCTAAAATAATTTCTAAGGAAATATTAACTACTTTTTGATTTCTATCTATGATGTAGAAAAGTGGAAATCTCATTTACAAAACTGAATTTTCTTCCTTAATAACGTTCCAGTAGATTTATTTATTCTTGGCAGAATATTGAATCCTGTGGGGTTAAAAAAAAAAAAAAGTTAAAAGAATTGGAACAATAAAAAGATTTTTAAAATACCAAGTAAAATGTTATGGCTTTCCTAGAGCCATTTGTGAAATAAAGATAATTAATATCTGGTTTTTGCTGATGTCTCTATTTGAAGGACGATTTTTTCTGGCTATTCAGGTGGTCTATTTGCCAAAGTACTAGTCTCTGGATTGGAAAGTACAATTTTTAAGTTACATTTTTCTCACTACAGACCATCTGTTTCCTTTATAAAAAGAAAAATGTTCCTTGCTACTTCTCAGTAAAGCCCTTTCCATTGTGGTTTTTTCTTATGCTAAAATACTTTTCTTTGACATGTGTCATTATTAATCATTATTTATTAACTTACTTTTCCCTTCCCTGTCTGCCAACAAAAAAAGAACTTCAGAGATTAATATTATCTACTTATCTACAGAGCCACATTTGTAATTTTTCACAGATATTTTAAAAGCTGAGCATCCATGAAAGGTAGAAGGGTGTTTTATTCTTCCATGGCACTGGATTTAATTACAGTAGAGTTTGGCAGAAGCTGGATCAACAGCTCTAATTCTTGAAGCCATCCCAGTGAATACTGCTTTAGTTCATAGATGCTCCTATGAATAATATGAATGTAAGGAATAACACACCTTAGAGGATCCTATCTATGAGAGTTAATATTGCACAGTCAGTTTCAACAACAAATTATGCTAACATAAGTAAATCCTGTTTTGAAACAACCTTAATGGACCGAGTCCAGCTTCTGACTCCAAACAGTGTAACTGAAAACTTAAACCACTTATCTAAAATTGTTGTTCAAATGCTTCTTGGACACCAACAGAAATGAGGCCATGACCACTTCCCTGGAGAGCTTGTTCCAGTGCTTGGCCACTCTCTCAGTGAAGACCTTTTTCTTAATATGCAACTTGAATTTCCATTGACACAGCTTGAAGCCATTCTCTCGTGTCCTATGACTGGACAGCAGAAAGAAGAGATCCAGCACCTCCCTTCTCTTTCCCTCTCATAAAGAAGTTGTAGACAGCAATGAGGTCATGCTTCAGTCTCCTCTTCCCTAAGCAGAACAAATTCAGTCTCAGGTGCTCCTCATAAGTCATGTCTTCCAGCCCTTTGCTCATGCATGTTTCCCTCTTTTGGACACTTTCTAATATTTTCATATCCTTCTTACATTGTTGAACACAATATTGGTGAACTCAAGGTGAGGCCAAATACTGCTTAGCATATTGGGACAATCACTTCTTTCAACCAGTTGGCTGTGCTGTGTTCGACGTACCATAAGACACAATTGACCTTTTTGGCCGCCAGGGAAAATAGTTGACTTATATTCAGCTTATGATCAGTCAAAAGGCCCAGGTCCATTTCTGCAGGGCTGCATTCTAGCATCTTGCCTTGCATATACAACCAGTATTTCACCATCCTAGGTGCAGAATCTGGTATTTGCTGCTCTTTAATGACTACATATGCATATTTATTGTGTATTTAATGAATATATATATGGCATATGCTAACATCTCTGAATACACATAGATAATCAGTTCTGAAGAAGAAAAGAAAGAAATGTATTTTTTTCTCATCAGTAAAACTGCAATAAAAATGTATGCAGAAATGAGTTAAATTGGAAGTCTCCAATATTGATGTTTCATAGTTTCTATTTTCTAGTAGATAATTCTGAGGAAAGATTTTTTTTCTGTTTTCTAAAAACTATAAAATTAAATTCCACTAAACTTTATCTAAGTAATAATAATAGTAATAATAAAGTAATAAGGATATTTGTTTTCAGAGGATGAATATGAGGCACAGGATGGATATATAACAAGTTAAGAATTATATTCTTGAAACTTTCATCCATTGCTGTACTTTTCTTGGGCACTCTATTATTATTTCAAGTCATTAGAACTAAATTCAAAAATGCCAATAATAAAGACTACAGCATAGGAAATAAAATCATAATGAAGTGTTTGCCCAACAGTGCAGTCCGTTTTTGTTATCTGCAATCTGACAGATCTGTTCTGAATCAAAAATAAATGTTGTTCATACTTCAAACATATTTTCTGTACGTGTGTGTAGTATTTCTCTTTCCTCTCACAAGTTCTCCACCTACATGTCTGTCAGCCTGCTCCAGGAAGCATTAAACCATAGGCCTTTTTTTTTTTTTTTAAATTGAACTCACAAACACATAATTGTATTTTAATGTGAGGCCTCATACAACATAAAAAAAGGTTATAACTAGTTCCTCCCATGCAGAGTGAAACAATATGAAGGATATGGATTGCAGCAGTATGGAAGTGTTGCTGTAGTTCAGATCTACATTTCCAGCAGTAAGATCTTTTGACTCCCCACAGTCGTTACACAATGTCAGAGCATTTAATGTATCTCATCATTTTCTCATAGCTTTTGGTTTCATTACAAACTCGCTACTTTTTGGTCATTTTCCCATTAAATATTGCAGTGAACAAGTCTGTTATACTTTCTCCATAGTCTTGCTTCTCTTTCCTTTTATTATGGTTTTCAGGAAAGTGGACAAAAGACCAAACCCAAAAAGCACAAAACCAAAAAGCAGAGAATTTTCGACTGTATGAAATGTTAAATAATACTACCATTATGCACATGTGCCTGAATTGTAGGAATGTCATTAATGAATGCCTGCTTCCATTTTGTTGTTTTCTTTGGAGATTACTAGAAGATCATGTCTACCTGACATAGAATCATAAGAAACATTGAGTTGGAAGGGAACTTCGAAGGTTATCTAGCCCAACCCCCTTGCAGTGAGCAGAGACATCTTTAACTAGATCAGGTTGCTCAAAAACTTCTTAAAAGAGATATTTTTAAGTTCTGTTTGTTTGCATAAGCCTAGGAATATATTAACAGCCTGCAATATAGGGGGAAAAAGCCTTAGTTTCACATATTAATAGTGGAATATTTCATTTAAATAAATTAATGTATTAGATGATACATTTGACCGTAACTATTTAAATTTTCCAAAAATACTTCATTTTTAAATTCAATGTAATGCTTTCCTGAATAACAGAATTTATTATAGCACACTACAGCCATATAGGTCTACTAAACTACTAAAATATGTCCATCTTGTTTTGAACAAGATTGATCTCTTCTTAAGCTATTTCTCTAGCTACAATTTTATCCTAACTATTTATATTATAGTGGCATTTAAAATGTGCTATTGACTGTCTAAACAATTAAATATTCACTTCTTATTTAATAACATATTCTGCCATCATTACATGTGCAGACCAGATCAATGGCAGGATATATTTTCACAGTACTGTGGGGAATTATGTTACAGTATGCAAAGTGCTAATTTCCTAACATTGTAATTAAAGTTTCTGAGTGACAAACTTTGGAAATTAGATGTAAGTCTCCAGTGTTTAAAAATGTCTGAATCATTTGCCATCATGCCTGAGTACTTCTTCTCCTCAAAGTATTCACTAAACTGACTCAGGGGGTAAGAGAGGGAGGGAAATTACTTGTTTATATTTCTTGTCTTTTCCTTTGGTGACTTAGAAGTACATACATCACATGTCTCAAAGGCAACAAATTTGCTGCCATCTCCTGTGAATAGTGCTAAAGTTACAATATCTGCATGTGCTGGTGTCCAAAACAGGACAGATGTAAAGAGAAAGATTTGAGGAAGATCAGTATGAGAATGGGAGCATTTTTTGACAACTTTGCCCCTCAACGTTTTCTAGAAAATCCTGTAAGCTACATTATTCCTAAGACTTTTAAGACTCTTGGTATTTTAACACTGAGTTTGTAATATCCTGCAAATGAAATTACTTATCTAGTTCAAAATGTTTTCATTGCGGTGCAGGATTGAAGATTACAGGGTTTGGTTGGTTTTTTTTTGCAGATTTACAAGAACTAATAGTGGTATACCAGAGAAATTGTTTGAAATTGGAATATTTATTCTTATTTACAACAGAGTTTGTGAGCATGATGCCGATTTTATTAAAATCAGATTCTCAAAGGATAATTCAAACAATGCTCAGGTACTTCCTGTACAAAATGGTGACTGTCAGAGAAACATTTCTTGCATGTAAATCAACTAGGGCAGTTTTCTGATAGCTAGGACATCCAATGTGCTGCCTAAGAAAGGAAATACTTTGTATTAGTACTTTTTATTCATGTAGGAAGTAAATTATCTTTATACAATTCTGTTGTCAGGGACATCAAAAACATTCATATCCTGGGATGAAAATACAGCCTATAATTTTTGCACTAGTATTACAACAAGAATTATTATTGCTATTACAAACTTCTTCCACGTACTAAAAAGAGGTCAGAATCTCTAGCATCTATTTGCAGGTGGCAAAATTTATATCTCACTTGTAGTGATTTATAAGGTTTGGAGGAGAAAGCTTCAATCAAAGCTGAAGCTCTGTATGGTGGCCAGGACCCTGCTACTTGTGAAGTTATATTGTCTCTTTTGTAAAGCCCTAGCAAATCTGAAACTCTCTTCTACTTTAACGGTGCCTTAGACTTAAGCTTACAAAATATATATTACAGTAAAAAGCTCTCTTAGGGAACAGGATCAAAAAAGAGAACCATACTCATTCTCCAGGAACCAGTAATGCAGAGGATTTCTTGGAACTGATGATACTAAAGTTCAAGTTTTCAGGTCGACTTCTGTAAAGAAAAAACTTTAATCTTGTTTTACTAAATATTTGTCTTCATTAGTTCCATCATATTAGGAACAGAGACCATCCTGATACAAGAAAAGCATTTCTTCCTACCCCTTACATGATAAGGAAAATTTTATGCTTTCTGAATATAGAACATCTATTGTTGTTACAATTCAAAAGGGATGGGGAAACTGTTTGCTACTCTGGTCTATTTTATGTCTGTTGTGTGACAGAAGGAATGGAGAATACTGAATAAGGTGCATACTTTTAAGAGACATTTCCATTTCCAGTCTAAAAATAAGGTGTATATATAATAAAAAGAACTTTCTTCACATTCTAACATAGGTCAGTGTATTGCTATCCAGAACTTCTTATAAGAGATATCAGAAAAACTAAATGCCTAACCTATGACAGATGACCCTACAGTTTATGTTGGAAGAAATATTTGAATAAATTCCATCTACCTTATGATTGTTTCATGTAGTTTCTCCTTCAATTTCAGCTACTAACTACCCTTTTTTTCTGATTTCATATATCCAGCATATCCAATCTCCCATTTACTTTCCTCATCTTTTGGCAGAAAATGAAGCCAAAATATTTTAAGAGTTAATATATTTACTTTACAATTGATTTGGTCATAAGTGTGCAAAAGTTAGATTTGAGATATTATGAAGTTTGGTGACTACTTAGATTCAATCATCAATAGGAAAGTATAAGGAAAAAAACATGAGACATTTATAACTTCTTTCCTGTTGAAGGTCTAGAAGAGCCACTTAAACTGTTCTTAATATTAAAAATCTTCTGGTAAGATTAACTCTGTTAGATGAATAACTCTAGCAGAATGCTTTACCTGAAGATAGCTCTATTGTCTAAGCACTTCTAACATTTAGTTTAATTTATGGTGTTTTATAAATTAAATTTGTTGGTGTGCTTTTATCTTGTGAGGTTTTTGTCTTTCACATATTTCAGTACCAATTTAACAAGAACTTCATTGGGAGAACTTGTTCGGGATTGCCCAAGAGAAAACTTGACTGTTTTCTTGTAACACTAAGTTATATGAGATTGGAATTTTTAGTTATAGTTCTTTGTCATGTTTCACTTGCAGGAATTACACTGAGGTAAAAAGATATGTTAAGTTACAAACCAGCAATGGCTTTAATTTAAAAGGCTTTCCTATTTTATTACTTTTAACTCTTCTGTGGATCTACAGAAGACTGGAAATGAAGCTGTAGGAACTGAGTGTTAACTTTATGCATCATATATTTAGTCTTACCATATTTCCATAAAGACCATCTGTGAGTGGAAAAAAGTCCAACAAACCAAAACCATACAGGCTGTGCAATAAAAGACATATATTCCACATTAAACAGTGGTTTTCACAAAAAGAATTTTCATTTTGCTTCAGAGGCTCTTATTTTGATCTTTTGGAAGTCTGTGAATGTGTTTTCTGTGTTACCGTTCACTGTTTTGCCATTCCACCACCTGAAAAGCACAGCCAGGTGATGTGAAACAGGTTTAGTGCTATATTCATTTTTCAAATGTATAACAGGTGAAATATACATTGTTACACAAGATTAAGCAGTTAATACTTCTAATCTGGTATAAACTGCTAAATTATTTTAAACTCTAGATGAGCAAAAACTAATAGAGATTTATTACCATAGAATATATATTTTATATATTATAAATACATGTTATTATAAATTATTATAATTATAATAATTATAAATGAATTATTATAAATGTATATTTATTATGTATATGGTATTCTATATATAGAATAGAGATTTTTGGTAAGAAATATGCAATGTTCATTATTTTGAAATAGCCACATGTTATCTTTTGTAATATCTGAAAGTGAAAAATGCTGTTCCTTTTCCTCAGGTATATATCTTGAATATAATATTTCTGTCCTTACAGTACTTATGCATAAATACAAAGTGTATGCACTTTGGAGTTGCATAGGCTAATACATATTTTAGATTAAACTTTTAAACAAGGACAAATAAATAAAAAATATAGTCACATTGGGTCACAAAATTGTAATTAATTATTATGAAAATATGTTGCTATGAATTTGTTAATATAAAATTATTTTTCTTAATTTTCTCTATATTTTTCCATATCCACAACTGGTTTCAAATTGTCAGATTTTAGGCTTGACTCTTTTCATGTCATGATCTAGATGAATTTAATTCTTGAAGAATAATAGTCCTAAAAAAACCCCAATAAAACTTGCCCTTTCATGGATTGTCATGTTAACTTTCTCCTTTTTATTTAACAAATTACCAGTTTTTAATGACTTTGAATAATATCTAGAATGCCAAAAAGTTTGCTCTGATCTTGCTGTGACTGAAAGCCTTGCTATTGCAGCAGCTGCACTTTTTGACTAGTTTTCATTTGTCCTAAATTTAGACATCTACAGTCAGACATCTGGAACACAGACAGTTCCATATAACTATGTTTTGAGAAATGAGTGTAGTTCATCTTTTTGTTAATGTAGACATTCATAACACGAACAGAAGGAAAAAGACACTACAGGTCTCTATAGGTTGTGTATGAGAAGACAGTTCAGCCACATATAAAGTTAGGCGAGAAGACTTCCATTCTTGCTGCTTCAGTGGACAGGTCTATCTAAAATAAAGGCTATCTGAAATGAATCATTCTGATTTCAGTAGTTTGCACAGGGTAGTACTACATCTATTTAAATATAAGTATTATAATCTAGAGTTCTGATTTGTCTGCTTTGCACATTGGATTAAATGAAGACGTAAACAACATTTACAACAGCTCAGAACTGAATTTAGGACGAAGCCAGCAACTAACTCACAATGAAATAACAAATACACATTGGGAAGAAAAGCAAGATCAATGACACACTCCATTAAAAAGAATGACAATTAAGATAAATCATATGCTATTGTATTTAGCATAATTTCAACAAAGTATATTATGCAAAAACTTACATGCTTTTTTTTTTTCCTTTTTGACAGTTTGTGACTGAGTGCTTTGTGAAGCCATGAACACTGTTGGCACAGATTCTCTGGATCTCCCCTGGGTTATTCTTAGGTTTTTTATCGCATAGCTACTAAAGCACTGACACTAAGTGCTGAATATGTAACTTGTTTCTAATTAGATACCCTCTGTTTGCAAAATCTGTGACCACAAAAAAAAAAAAAAAAAAGTGTTTTTCTAAATCTAATCTGGATAAAGGCAACTCATTATGATAGCATGTGATATGTCTAAAGGTTCTATCAAACAAAAGGGGGTGTTTTCATGCATTCCCCTGGAGCTCTGCTATCCCAATGGTAATTTTAAATTTGAAATATATTATCATTTAAAGAGTCTGAAAGATGTAAAGAATTAATTCTCTCTGCTAAAGTCAACAAATAATTAGGAGTGCAGGATTAGATTGATAGATTAGTGGCATAGTAAATTAAAAGTAAAACAGGAAGGGATATATTAAATCAATCTAGCTACATCGAAATTCTTTATTAATACTCTATTTGGGGATTTTAAAAGGCTGATACTGATGACACAAACACAGTGTCTGTGGGGATTCAAGTTTAAGAGATTTAAAAATATAGATGAGGTGTTTTTGCCTTACCATGTGTTCTCTCTAGCCTTTTGAATGCTATGGATATGCCTTCTTTAGCTTTTCACTTTTGATCAAGAGTGCACTTCAGAAAAGAATCTTACACTTGCATGTCTGGTTCAAACCATGCTGTAACACAATCTTACACTTGCATGTCTGGTTCAAACCATGCTATAGTAACACCGTACATGATTGGCTGCCTTTTGAATGAACATAAAGAGTTGCACACTAGAAACTAACCTAACAAGATCCAAATACTAGTGGGGGTTTAGTCTGCAGAACTATTCAAGAGCTCTTTGAAAGCAAAACCACCCAAAATGTGCACAATATGAATGCCAGGTCCTCAGGATCAGCTGTTTTGCTTAGTGATACATTCTTGTCGCGCCACACTACTAACTGATAAGACATAGCTTATGTGCCTGGCACAATTGTGGACATCAGGGCAGGAAAGATGAATCCAGGCTCCTACTCCTGGGTGCTGATGACCTTTGTTCTCCTTGTGGCTAAAACAGTACTTCAATCAAGGTGCTTTTACATACATCTTATTTTAGCACTGAAGTGTTATTTGGTGTATCACAAGCAAAATTAGGTGTTACAAAACCATGATTGGCATCACTGATCAGGATTTCATACAGATTCACTGACCTCTAGCTCCCTTTGCATATTGCTACTCTTGAGTGCATCTGCCCTGCCTCTCCGTCTCTTAACTGAAACAATGGAGACAAAAACCCCTAAACAGAAAAATTCTGACTTTGGCATCATATTTCTTGTTTTATGAGTTGTAAACCTGTGGAAGAAACAAACCTGTATCCATAACTTTGATTTTTAGGCTACTAGGTCTTTTCATAGATTTTACAGTATGAATAAGCTGTGGAATTGACGGAGCAGTCTCTCATTTTACTCAGTCAAATGGAAGCCTTATTCATTTCCATGACGTGCTGTTGGCAGCTGCTAAAAGAGACATTATCGCTTTGCCCTTTTAGTAGTTTGAGGTAAACTGGAGCTAGAGCATGGTGTAGATTAGCAAAATATGTGGGATGAAATACAGCACCGCTCAACAAAAGGCTTTCTTCTAAACTCTTGGATGTTAGAAAAAGACTGTGACAAAGAGAGGGTGCGCCTGAAAGGGTTGCTGAACGCTTGAGTGGCAGCTCTCTGTATGACAAGTCTTGGGGGATTGGGTACTTAAATCTTAATTACAAAAAACAATCATCATCAGGTATTAAAACCCTACAGGGAAATTGAAAGACTCAGAGAAGAGAATCCCAATAGTGGAGATCTGCTCTGCGCAAATTTAATTGACTCATATTATACAAATAAACCTGATAAATTAAAAAAAAAAAAGTATCTGTAAGAAATTGTTGAGTGATTCTACTCTAGACCAGATGCTGTGAAAAAGACAGAGGGTGGGATTTTCAACCTGAAGTAAATCAGTGACTGTTTAATGAAGAGCCAAATGCCACAGCTGACCAACTTCTTCATCTGTAATGCAGATGAAAGCAAAAAATCTGTTAGATCACTACATGTCAAGGATTTGCAAAACATACATTGATACAATTACATGTTATTTGGAGATTTTCATGCTTCTCTGGTGCAAGCATGTAATAAAAACCATTTTGAAGAAACCACAATGGTGGAAAGTGTCTTTAAAAAATGAAAGTGTGTTTCATTGTGGAGATGTAATAAAAGGAATGTGTTATACTAGCTTTCCTTGGAACTGAAGAAGAGTGCAGTCACTGCCAATGATGGATTTTGTGGTAGTGGTGAGTAGGAGTGTAAAGCAGGACTCTCTTTGGAGGAAATAACTTTCAAGTCAAACAGTAGCCAGTTTTAGGTTTTTCAGAAAAAAAAAAAGATGTTTCTGTCATACTTGGTTCACAGTGTAATTAACAATGACAGATTTCTTCTTTCATATTTACTAAACACTTCTCTTAATGTACATGAAGGACACAGCAGCAAAAACAAAGTTTCTAGACTAAGACATCAAGAGTTTTACGTAGAGTATATGGCATTTTCTTCGTACTTTCATTATTAACCCTATTGACAACAGCAAAAGTCATAGTGACAAAACCACAGTTGGTCTCTTCTTCCTAGTTTGTGAAGTGAAAAATTTTCTGAAGAAATTTCTATGCCATAGACAGCCATGGCACTACGTGCTTCACATGCATCAAGTCATGCTTCAAGTCTGTTTTCTCTAGTGACAAAGGCAGATTCAGAAGTTGCCCAGACTTCTTGGACATTCCTAGGATTTCTACCATGATTCACAACCTCAGTTGAATTAACTGCCTGAGTGTGATGTAAACTGGACTAGAAATAACGAAAATTGTAAACAACAAACCTTCCTCAGGAGTCCTCCACTGAAAACTTAAATGAACATTCTTCTGAGAACTATAAATGACTGTGTGGAACAAGGAACAAGCACATGAAGTTAGTAACCTTGTGGGCCAGCTTTGACATTGGAAAAATAATATAGCATGGAACTAGACTCTCAGACTTTACTATTATGTATTAGCTTTTCTTAAAGCCATTGTAGAATGTGGTTATTCTTTCTCTGGAGGTTTTTTCCTCTATTTCTCCAAACAGATGGCTAACACTAGATGGCTAACTTTTGGACACCTAGAGACAGCAGTGATGAATGACTAATGCACGAACTTTGAAATACTCAGTATTTAATGTATGCCGTGTTTCCTTTAAAATATTGGCCACTGTTGTCTCCTCACCCTTTATGTAGGTCACAGGCTTCAGGAGTATGTGACTTCAGTTGTAGACTCCCCGCTTATAAAATTCCTTTTAAACTCAGTGGGAACTCAAATTGTGGAATCTGTCAGATCAAACCCTCTGTTCTTCACCAGTGGAAGGCATGGATGAATACAGTCTAAGGTACTATACTATCAGTCCAAAAAGATTGCTATTCTTTACTTAACATTTGGCTTGTTTAAAATGGCTTTGATTCTTATAAATAATAATGTAAAAAATACATTTGTTTGGCTAAGGTAAAAAAAAAAATTCGTCAGAAGCTGTTGCATAAATCTATAGATTTTTTTAGTCATTACCACCTCCAGATACCCAAACACAAAAGCAACAAAAAAGTTGAAGTACTTTACACTAGAAAAAATCTTAATAAACAGAGCTGTTGACATTAGAGGCTGGAAAACTATGGTCATTAAAAGGCTACCTACTGGCACAAATTCTGTAAGAAAGTTGGAATGTCACTCTTCAGGGCATCTTTAACAACATATACTGACTGAAAATTATAATGAACATGTAATATATTCTGAACTATGCTTGCTAAAGTTTGTAAACAATGCAAAAAATTTTGAAGAACAAGTAAATAAACAAAATCACAGTATTTTCTTTTTGTTGCATTTTGTTGGTTGTTTTTTTTTTCCAAAATCAGAGGTAATGTTTGAGCTGCAGTAATTACCTTTAACAAATCAAACTTTGTTTCATAGTATGCACTTTCCTTATAAGACTTTCCTTAAATACTCTTCTGTGAAATTCTTGGAAACATTCCATGGATTTTTTGTAAAATAAAACAGTGTAAGTTTTGTGATAAAATTATCCGAGATGGACAATGACATCAAACATACTTAGGATCAATAAGTTATTTTCTGCAATACTGTCCCATCAACTTTAAATGATAACCAATATATGCTTCAATTCTCATGTGTTTGTCATCAGTGCAAAGAGTGCTTTGTAGTATTACTAGAGGAAAGCTAAGAAAACATAGGTGGTATTTCTCTGTAAACATGTAAACACAGTTTTATGATTCTGCCATGCATTTCTTACATAAGTACTGCCCTGCTAAGTACTTCTAGACATGAATATTCTCATTGTATTACAGTCAGTATGTTTCTATGTATATCCCTGTATGAATCTAAGTAGATCTTAACGACCTGATTAAAATTTACCTTATTTAAGGAAATTCTTTCCTGTTGAGATTCAAATAAGAAATGGAAAACCAAAATTCTAACCTTGCTGTGTTAGATTATATAAGCATTAAAGTTTCTCAGAGGAGTGCATACTAAGAAATATAGTCACCCTATCGTTAGCTTGTTATGGTTCTGGCTGAGACTGCTAAGAGGAGAAGAATAAAAATAAAAATAAGAACAGTCCACAGCTCTTTGTTACTGTTAGACAGGCTGTATATGGCACCTACAACCCAATAACAAAAAGTGCTGCTAAGCACTTGATTGACCTCATAGTGCTGCCTGTTTGCTAGCTCTACTTGATAACATTTTTGATGGAAGTCTTCCAACAAGAAATTCAGTTTCAGTGTGATCTAAATAATCTGCAGGGGGTCGTTAATTTAGAGGAATTTATGCAATGCAAAGTCAAAATATGGTGCTTTGATCAAGCCAAAATGCTTCATTTTGACAGTTCCATTATTATTTATTTCATAATGATGATATATGTGTACATTATGTTTGATATTATGTTCCTAAAATCTAATACTTGTTATACTACTATAATATTAGAACTTCATTTCAGGTGTACAACTACATGAAGTAAAATAATACTGAAAATAAATGTTAACTGACAAACTAAAACAAAAATGTTGAGTTCTACTTCAGGAAAAGATGTTTCTCATCTGAACTAGACAAAAACTGTAAGGAAGAAGTTCTTCCAATATTAAAATTTTGCACAGAATGGGAACTTAACAGTTTTTGAATCCTTGTAATCTTGATTTCACAATACTTCAATATTTTGCTCAAATGTTTTCTAGTCTAGTAACTTTCAACAAAAATTCTACTACTGTTACACAGTCTTATATGGCCATTCAACAGAAGAGAGACTATCTTACAGAGATCCTTGCTGTGTGAAGGAATGGGGCACGATGAAAAGAAGAAAGATAAAGATGGAAATACTGATGCAAGGAATTAGAATATCATTTGAAGAATCACTTTACAACTCTTTGCAAAGCATAATTTCCTTTATTCTTGAGATGGACAGCATTACTCTTTAATATTATCCTACCTCTGAATTTACCCAAGGGGAAAACTGCCATTTACTGAATCATCATTGCAGTAGTTTACAGCTTATTCCAATTCAAACATGATTTTCATCTTTGAAATAAACTGATAAAATGTTCCAAAGCGACTTTGAAAGAAAAACAGAGAACAACTCTGTCACTGGATTGTGTTCTTCATAGATTTCTTCCATTTTAACAATGCAAGTTATCAGGGAAGGGTTCTATTCTGTGAATTTCTATTCTTATTTTGCCTATTTTTGTTAACTCTAAAGTGTTGTGGGATATTTTGGGGGGGGTGGATTGTTTCAAAATAAACTGTTTGCAGTCATAATTGAGAAAGTTGTTAAACCTGCTGTCAATTAACTTAATTGATTTTAAAAGTTGATGAGCACCTGGAATGGAAGCATTTTGCCTGCAGCTGAGCTGAATACAAGAACAATTTATTTTAATAATGAATGGAGGAGGAAAAATTGAGCAAAAAATGCTGTGCAGGAAAGCCTTAGAGGGTTAAGGTAAATATGTACAATGGCTGGTGATAATATTTCTGTTAGTGGACAGATCTATTAAACCTTTTAACATCAGTGTAGTAGAATTTGTTTAAAAACAATAAGGAAAATATATTTTAGAGTAAAGGGATCATCTTCCTTAGAACTGAGTCAAATTTAGTGGTGGCAGTTTACACAGTAAGTGTCAGTTGATCAATAAACCACTATATCATAATTGGTATAGATATGATATTTTGTGAATATGCAAATTCTATAGTGAATATAATTAACTTACCTTCAGACTGCAGAGCTGTAGTCAAGTCAGTTCTTGTCCCCACAGCTTGTACAAAGCATTTAACATAACTTTTGTTTTCAATACCTGATGATGAACAAAATGATTTGTTCTGTTGTGAGAGTTGTTTCTAACTGGACTGGTCTTGTGTTTGTTTTTATTTTGCTTTTGTTTTCATTTGTTTGTTGTTGTTTTTTTTTTTCTCAAATCAATAAACCACTTGAAACAAACCCAAATATTCACCATTTGGCTGCAACTTGAGACTGATATTAAAGTTGAAGAACTGGTTCATGAAGGAAGAATTTGAAATCAAATATTAGCCCCAAATAAGTTGTAATCGATTGTGGTCTCTGCTTTAAAGTATTTCAAAGTTTTTTAAGAGAATGTGTTTCAACCTTAATGATTCTGTGATAAATGAAGAAAAGACTATGAATCAAGAGTTCATGCTGATCACAACTTGTCTAAAAATGTAAAAAGGAAAGGAAATGCTTGTAGTGAAGCGTAAGTTCAAGTAATTTAGCAGTGAAGTAAACACCATAGACACTTAGTAATAGAAAATTTCCCTTGATATTATGAAAGATAAACAAGAATTGAACTCAATTAAAAAGTGTATAGCAATACCCTAGAAGAGCATGACCACTCTGTTTCTTAGTTCCAGTACTCTGAAAGGAAAATACCTGTTTTCAAGTGTGCAGGCTTATCTACAGAATTCTACTCTGATTAGTTATACCCTGATACACTATAACTACAGATTAATATGGTCAGAGGAAGACACTTGTGGGGCCAAATGTTGAAACACATTAATTCATTATATTCAGGTTGAGATGCTTACTGTTGTTAATATAGTAGGAAGTCTTCAATGCAGACTTCACTTCGTTGTCAGTGAATTTGATGGTAATACTCATTGCTGTAAAAGCACATTTAACAAGCAGTAACTGGTTCCAAAAAATGCAGTGTATGGTTTTGAATGTTTTGGGCATTGATTTACATTTTCTGTGTGAGTCACCCTTGTGGGTTGTAGAAGCAGAAAGTAGTTCTTTACAATAGCAAATAATGTCATTTCACAATTAATTTCAATTCAGTTATTTGATATATTCATTCAAATCAAAATCCAGTGAGACTTCTTATTATTAGATATTTTACCTACCATTTAAATGTTAAATATTTTTTCAGATATTTCTATTCGTAGTTAAGAAATTTTGTCTCAGGCATCCCAATCTGTAATATGCTCAAGAGCAAAAAGAAAGCAAGCAATTTTTAAATAATGGAATGAATGATATTACCAAGGTAATACGTCTTTCTTGAATATAAAAGCAACACATTTTAAATCTTTTAACAACACCAAAGAGGCCCACAGTGACAAGTCATTTAGCCAAACCATATCTTACTGTAGCAATGCAAAGTACACTAAGAGAAGGGAAGATCACCAGGCCAAATGGATTGGCTTAAACATTTTCGACACATGCCACAAGTTCACATAATCAGCCTGAGGCAGTAGGAAACTTAAAAGCTAGCCTGATAGTATTTCTTACAAATATTCTTTGAATTTTATTACTTGTCTCCCACATGAGGCGTAATAGTTTCAATGTTCTAATTAGTACTTGTGTATATTGCTATTACTTTGTCTCTTTAATCACGTTATTAAGTCTATTATGGAGATTCCTTATAGAATCACACTTTATAATAGTGTTTCTAATTTGAATATGTCCTTTTTAATGTTGTCTGAATCTGAAACATCATAAACTCATTTTATGGGTCCTTTGATAGTAGTCACTTTCCTTTTTTATGCTTGATTAGAACATACAGTACTAAGTAATAAAGAAGCTTCCTTAAGCTTTAGAGTTTTAGTACCAGAAAACATTTCAACTTCCTCAGGCTTTTTTGTCTCTCTGACATTGCATCACATAAATGTATCCCTTTGTCCATATTAACACATTGACCAGGAACTATGTATGAAAGAAAGCACTTTTGTGAAATGATAATAGATTTTATACAATTTCAGAGATTGATTTTCACTCTGCCTTCAAATGAGATATATAATAAGAAATTATCTAAAACCCATAAACCAATTCTGATAATTTTCACAAATTGAAAATATAGATGCATATAATTATAAACATATATTTAATCTGTCCATCATGGCTAGGCTTCGTGAACGAAGATCCGGGAAAAAATGGGCTTTTTTGGTTTGGGGTTTTGTTCGTTTATCTGTTTGTTTGTCTTTTATTTTTTTGGTCCGCAGTAGCTAGTTTTCAACAGAGATACAAATCAAAGTGTGAGAAAGCCCAGATAATGAAAAATCTAGACAATGGCCAAACAAAAACAAAATGAGGAAAGCAAAGAAAGGAAGAAATTGGAGCACATCTTCCAAAAGTAATGTACACTCCAAGAATAATGGAGAACTTGGAAGCTGTAATCAAAATGGTGTAAAGATTGTGCTTACACTTCCAGTAAGCCCATTTTCACACTGGATTCAGTTGGCATCTCAGCAGCAGCAAGAAATTCTGAAGTTTGGTCTGATTAAACAGTTCATGTTAGCTGAAATGTACCTTCAGTGTGACATAATGTAATGATTCTTCTGTAATTATGTTCTACTGACATCTGCACTTTTTTGTCTTCAAGAAACAGATGGACTTGCCTGAGGTACGTGAGCTGAATTACTGATAATCTAGATTGAACATTAATTTTATATCAAAAAGTACTAGCAACCTGGAAAAGCTGCTGACCCTGGCAGAGTATTTAGGTGTCACAAATTGCCACAGTGATAAAACTTCTAATTTCTAAATCTTTGGGATGGTGAAAGAGTATTTGTATCTTTTATACAGACTGCACTTCCATCCTTAGGTTACAGGTCTTAGATTCCAATTTAAATATAAGTTTAAGTACATTCTTTTGTAATACTGCTGTCCATCATATAACTAGAAGGAATTTAAGTCCTCTGTTTACTGGAGCTGTCACTTGCAGAATTCTGGTAAGTCCTTTGATCACTGTTACAAAATATTAAAATATTTCTCAATCAATTTAATTTCTTTCTGATTCATTGTATAAAACCCAGGGCTTTTGGATGGTCATTTTGCCTGATTACCTGCAGAAATGAGTTAGCAAGGTGAAACAATTTGAATCAGGTCAAACGTACATATTTAACCAAATATGCTTTGTCCCATTCATCATGGAATTAAATTGTGGTACTATAACTTTAATTAATTGAAAAAATCATATTTTTCCTCATTGCTTTGGTCTGCTAGAGTCTACATAAGCATCACCTAAGTTTAGTATATCTCTCAAACAAAATTAATTAAAGAGGAATTTATGAAATTTTAGGTTGGAGTAGAAGTAGGTTAGAATGGGTAAAGATTTTGCAAGCATAGGTAAAGAATTTGCAAGCAGCTAGTTAAAGTACAAAGCAGGAAGTAAACTTTGGGCCTAGAACAAAAGCAAAGAAAATATTGAGAAACCATTTTATTGTGGCCATAGCCTAGATTTACCTAATACTGTAGATACATAGTTTTTTCAAGTTTCAGGAAAGTTTCTCCTTCTGGGAAGCAACTGGGACATGATGAGGTTACTGGGCAGTAGGAGACCAAAAGTAACCCCTCTAGCTCTTTGGGTGTAACAAATGGAAGTCTCTAGTAGCTTTCTTCAGATGAATAACAGATGGTTATATTTCTCTCTATGATCTAAAGTACACAGAACTAATTTAAGCTACCAAACTTGCATGTATTAAAAAAAATAAAAATAATAAAATTAATTTTAAAAAGCTTAATGATTACTCCTTTACCCATATTTTAGTATATTTTAATAGATAGTGAGGTGAGATGAAATTAATCTCCCCTTGCTTCAAAACTACAGGTCTCAGCTAATCAGATAAATAGTCTATAATACTTTTAAAGTTGGTGGACAAGAGATGTGCTAGCAAAAAACAGTTCTTAAGGTAAATGCTTAAAGCAGGTTGCATGAGCTGTACTCTAAAGGTGCCTATGAGCGTTCTATGAGCACAGGAATAGCTCTACAGAACACTTACTCCATCTACTATGATAGTAAAAGAATTTGCTGTTTTACCAAACCCAATTGCAGTTAAAGGTTTCTCCCCTTGTATCTCATCAGATGGAAAAATCTTGGTAAAATTGTCTTCCAAATAACTTTTTGAATTCTGTTTGTAATCAGCATTTAGCTACATTTTATTTAAATTAGCATATATTGTAATCAAATGTTTGACAGTGTTTAATATCAGCACTGTATTAAAAATATGAATATAAATATATCTAAATATAAATAAGATATATAAAAATATAAATAGCATAAAGCATTCAGTGCTCCTTACATGAACAGTAATCCTAAATCCCATGTCAACTTAACTATCGTGGTTCTCATGTCAATTTATTTTGATATTCTGGATTCATCATGTCTGGAGAATGGGTCTTTTGCATTGCCCCTTTTAGATTAAATATATTTAATTTTAGTCCAATAAGCAAAAGACCCACAATTATTAAGAACAGAAGAAGTGAAAGCACAGCACAGAACAGGAAAAGAGTGACTGTGGGATATCACTTATTTCTTGGAAATTGGCATAATCTGGCGTGAATTCAGCCACCATGCTTTTTACTGCAGAAACAGCTTTCAGCGCTGCTTCTCCTGTTGGCTGTGACTTTGCTTTGGAATGGAGAGTGGTGGGGGGTGGCTGTCACAATGAATAATCCTGATATGACTGACAGCTCAATGTCTCCTGTGTCCCCCTTATTTCCTCTGGCAACAGAGATATCTGGGAGTAACTCAGTGGACGTGTGGGTGAGTAGAAGGGGTCAGAAAGCAGTGAGGGTATACCTCCCAGACACACAGCCTTCCAAATGTATTTAGGAGACATGATTGCTATCAGTTCTTGAAACTGTGGCATTAACATCACCTGAAGTGCAAATGTGGACTTCATTATAAGGCAACTTGCATAGAACCTATTTAGCATTGTAGTTTATGTAATTAAACTGGATTTATCTAGCATTTCAGCCCCACAGTGCCTCTTTGACTAGGCTCTTTTGACACAAAGAGCCAAGATAGAGCTGACCTATGTCATGGGACAGAGCTCATGACATTCTGGAAGCATTGGCTCTTTTACAAGTATTTCTTCATCAGAGCAGCCATGATTTGACCATGAGGATTTATTTATGTAGCTTTTGTTTGTGTGTTCACTTTATTGAACATGTAAAACATTGGATTAATCCATAACAGGGCTAAATTATTAGAACATAAGCTAGTCACAGAGGTTAATGAAAATATAATTAGTACTGCTTGTGCTACATGCAGTTGAAAAGAGGGTCATAAATCCTATTAATCCTTCTTAGTTCAGGAATTATTGACCTGAAAGCCCGTAATGGGTATGGTCTATAGTGTCAGTAAGTGCAAGTAGATGATACGTTAGTGATCTTCACCCATTTGATTCATTTTGAATATGGAGAGGGGAAAAAAGTAGTTTTGCATCATCATGATGCAGCATAAGCAAAGGAAATGACAAACAATGAATCTTTAGTATTCAATAACAGAGCTGTAGCTCAATATCATGCAGATTATTCAGACAGGCATTCTTAGTTAAGGTATTTTATATGCTTCTGTAGTGTAATGTAAAGCTAGTAATACCTGTAAAATAACTCACCTCACCCCCCAAAACATAAAAATAAAGCGAAAACCACAAAACCCTGGACTCCATGTCCTGAGATATCATGAGTCTACTAGGTATGTCTTAAGTCATTTCCCATAACTCCTTAAGGGATTAGAAATGTAAAAAATTATGATTTATTAAAAAAGTTCCAAATAAAAAAGTTGTGAATAACAAGCCACAGTGATATAGCTCTGTCTTCAATTAAAGTATATATGAAATAATAGTTAAATATGTTAGTTTTTGCAGACTTCCTGCATGACTAATTCACAGTAAAAGAATATTAAGTCATGTATTTCTTAATATTTCTTCTGATGCTTGCACCTATTTCTACTTTTGATTATTGTTAAGAATTGTTCTCCACAGAGTTCACTACTAGTTAATTTGAGAAAGTTAATGCACTGCAAAGGTTAATTTAGGCACTACACTAGTATTCATCAGAAATAATTTCAGAAAAATGTAAATGTAACTGAAAATAAATGTTTTGAGTTCACACTCTTTTTTCAACTATGCTAAGCAGCAATAATTATCTTAAGTTTATTCCTGGCCATAAGAAAAATATTGCTAATATTAAGCAATTACTCCCTTTGGAATTTCATGCCTGTTTTAGAAACTTTCATATTTTAACTGCTTTCGCTATTTTATACAATTTATGAAACTTTGTTCTATTCCTCAAAACAGACAGTTGTTTCATAATCCCTGAAAACATCAGCTAGGTTTTTAAAAAAGATATAAAAAATCCTGGTGTCACTAATAGGTTTGCAAGGGTTATGTCCAAAAATGCATTAGATAATACATTCATCTAACATATTGAAATATTACTGTAGATTGGATTTGTGCCTTTAAGGGTATTTGGTTGTTGTGGTCAGCCCTTGGGAAGAGTAAATAGTTAGTGAATAAAATCATCCCTATGAAATTTAATAAAGGTTAAATATATCCCCAGATAGTAGTAAAGTGTTAAGTTAAAAGTTAATGTCTTGTATTGCAGTACTCAATAGGACAAGAGCAGTACTATGGTGTGACAAACTGCAGCACGATAAAGCACTCTATGCATTAGAAACCACTCCCTCTCCCACAGCCCTATTCTTCAATGCTTTGCTTGGAATCAGTAAAGACATAATAACTCAAATCGTTGTCTTTCATATGCAGATCATGGGAAATTGATCTGATGAGTAAGACAAATGCATCTGTTCCTTTTCACACCTGCATCCTCACTGATCAGAATTATCAGGAGTGTACATTCTAATAAGTCAAGTAGAGATCAGCCAGTGTAATTTAAAATCAAATTTATGAAATTCCTCTTCTTATGAAGCATGTATTTTATCTTCTTGTATTGGTAAGCAACAGGAAAGCCTTGATTCTAGAAGGCATTCTGCACACAGAGTCTTGGTTGACTGGATAGGAAGAAGTGTTTTTCATGGATTTTTAATGGAGTGGATGTCATGTCTACTGTGGAAATTGTGTGGTCTTAATTTGCAAAAATTATTAATCAGTGCTTTAGTTCTTGACTCCACAGCTGGTCCCTTAAAGAAAAATGATGCTCAGTTATATTCCAAATCTGGACTCTTTTTCAGCTAAAAAATTGCAATCTACTACTGGTCACTAAAAAAGAAAAGAAGTTAATGTGCCTTTAAGCTGCTAAAAATAGATTATAGAATCATAGAATCATGATGGTTGGAAAAGAACTCTGACATCATTGAGTCCAACTGTCCACCCACCACTACCATGCTCACCACTAAATCATGTCCCCAAACATCACATCTACACATTTTTTGAACACTTGCAGAGATGATGATTCTACCACCTCCTTGGGCAGCCTGTTTCAATGACTGATAAACCTCTCGATTANCCTCTCCTCTCCCTCTCCTCTCTCCTGACTAAATTTCCCTAGACATCTCAGCCTTTTCTCATATGAAAGATGTTCCAGTCTCCTCCTCATCACTGTAGCCCTCTGCTGGGCTCTCTTCCGGTAGTTCCCTGTCTCTGTTGAACTGGGGAGCCCAGAACTGGGTGCAATACTCCAGATGTGGCCTCACTAGGGCAGAGTAGAGGANTGTTCCATTTTGTGCCTATTGCCCCTTGTCCTGTCACTGGGCACCACTGAAAAGAGTCTGGCCCCATCCTGTTGACATTTGTCCTTTAGATATTTACAAACATTGGTAAAATCTCTCCTCTCCCTCTNAGAACTGGGTGCAATACTCCAGATGTGGCCTCACTAGGGCAGAGTAGAGGAGGAGGAGAACTGTAAACTTATTCTTAAACAGATCTTGTGATTGGTCTAAGGAGTACCTACACAGACACACACATACATATATATGAATTATATATATAGGTATATGTGAAATAAATGTATATGTATGCAATAGTATGCAATAGTATTTTACAACACACTGGTTATTGCTAACAGACTGCATGAAGGATGATTGTGATATGCTTTGCGTGATCCCCACATTTGATACAACGTCTCTATAAGCTGAGATGAAGTGTTAATATTCTTTGGATAAAGTTAAAGATTTGTTGGCTGTTAAACAGGACTGCAAGTTGCAACCTAAACATATTTTGTACTTAGTCTGTACTAAATGCCTGAGCAGGCAATTTTGTGTGTAGTTTTCTCAATAGCGTTAGATAAAAGTTTACCCAGCCTACGTGAAATCCTCAAAAGACTGATCAGCAGATTCTGCAGTCACTTACTTCTTTCTCA
Source organism: Bucco capensis (assembly GCA_013396975.1). Classification (NCBI taxonomy): domain Eukaryota; kingdom Metazoa; phylum Chordata; class Aves; order Piciformes; family Bucconidae; genus Bucco; species Bucco capensis. The sequence goes on along the minus strand of VWZO01016899.1, from coordinate 102,273 downwards.
GTACATTATGCAAACTTTTTGGAAAGGAGATTAGTTTCTTTCCAAATAGCAATGAGATGTTGTTTCATTAAAACAAGTTAATGAATTACTGAAGCTGCATTTTATGGGCAAAATTTGAGAAGACTTTTTTCATGTAATTAGTGACTACAAACTAATATCTAAATTAGCGTCTCAGCTGATTTTCTCCATCTCTCCCACAATCTTTTGAATTGGTACTGATCTAAGTCATAGAAATGTCATCCAAATGGAAATACTTCCAGAAAGTAGAAATCAGTCTGACCTCTGCTCTGAACATATGAAATAGAGGCCTAAACCCTAAATAGATTTTTCAGGATTCATTCCAGGCAGTATAGAACATACATGTTTCTGTTCAGTTCTCATCATTCAGAATAAGAGAGAATATTTGTATTCACCCATTTTTATAATATTCCATTCAATTATCTTTTTTTTTTTTTTGACAGTTTTACATCGTGTGTTTCTCTACCTATCCAAACTATGTTACTATTATTGGGAAGCTTAATCTGTTTAGGCCTTCCAAAGAAATTGTTAAAACAGAAGTTATGCCACAAGCTGATGAAAAAGGCTGATTTCACCCAGGGCTGCAAGAAATACAGGACAGAGCTAGATACTGCTTGGAACCCTCTTACTGTCCTCATCTCCAGTTGATTTAGTAAATCAATGTTTGGGCTCTCCAGAGAGTATAGACTGTAAATTTTTGGTGTTAGATGAGATTTAGCTTGAAGCACAGACTATATTTTGTGGAAGATCTAGAATTTGTCATCTTGTTGTACTCCAGCAGATTGCTTTTATTTTTAAGGATCAATTGAATCATAATTTTTATAAGTATAAAATGCTTCTGTTTGATCTTCTAACTCCAGAGATAGGAAGGAACACTTAGTTGCTTTTAATTGTAAGTAAACCTTCATCCTTTCCGCAATTGTCAATTAGAAAGTACCATAACCACACACTACTGAAAACCAGGTATTACATTAGATATATTCTAGGCAGATGAAAAATAGTGTCTAAGCTTCTAGAATCTACAGCAATTTGGATTAAGTTTTGATACACCACGTGGAGCACACACTTGCAGTTAACAATCTACCTAGAAAATATTTGGAAAAATATAACAGCTTTTTACTGAGTCCTCCATTAGACTGAGAACCTCTATGCACACTCAGTGGGCTTACATTTCTTCACAGAATACAACTGACTTTTATAACATGAAATATAATTAAAAATACAGTTTTGACTTAGACTTCTTGGCAATTAGAACTCAAAGTTTTTATATTACTCATGTAAGCAGTATAAAACATATCAACATATATGATTATTGAGAAAGATCAAGGTGCTTAAAAATATCAAAATACACTTGCAGTGGTAGATTCTGTTAGAACTAAGTGTATCCCTTTTAATTTAGCCTTTAATTAAACTGGGATGTCAAGACTAATGTTACAAGTTTATGCAAGTCCCAGGATGAGTTTTCATAGGACCTGGCATGAACAAAGTTTAGAGAAGACCACTGCAGGATTCAGTGTGCTGATGCAGAACTGCAATTTAGAACAGTAGCAAGGTCATTAAGGGTTATTCGTCAATCTTCTCTAATGAGCTGCTCAGCCTTTTCAGCATTCATGTGTGTTGTTGCTGACACAGGTCTCCCAGATCATGGTTTGTCACAATTGCTAGTCTCACCTGACTTGAAATGCTTCAACCATCTGTACACATTTCGCAGTTTCATGGCTTCAACCTTGTACAGTTTGCATATTTGTATGAGTCTTTTTGCTGCCTGAGCTTGCACTTTGTGAAACTCTTTTCCTTACACGTTACTATATATGGTGCCAGTACCACCACTTCTAAACTGAATGTTCAGCTCACCAGCTTTCAAACTGCTTTAGAAATGCTCAAAAGCTGAGGAGATACAGATGCAAAATCCTGAAAATACTTAACTCTAAACATATTGAAAAGATGGTTTCTCCCATTTTAATGTTAAAAGGCTTACGATAGTCAAGAAAGTTTAACAGAGCTATTTGCAGTTCATGGTAAAAATAGACCTATTACTTAGAAATATCTATTATTTCTGCATTTCTGTATCTCTCAGCTTCAGAAAACAAAAGCTGAAAAAATGTGCTCAAATGTGACACTACACATTTGCCATCTTCTTGTCTTCTTTCAAACTTTGCTCTTGCATATAATCAGAGACATGGCTGTGAGCTAAATGACCCATGATTAGACTTGGTACAGTTGCTGCATATTTACCATATATCTATAAATCTATTTTATGGAAATTGGCCATCACAAACAGTCTAAATTAAAATCAGTATGAAAAAGAAACACATGCAAATTTGTTAGTTGACTTTTTTGGTTGAGGTAAAGAATCAAGAGGTTCTTAGAAATTAAGTAAAAGAAAACTAAGGAAAATAATCCTTCTGGAACCAGATAAACTAAAATTGAATAGATTGAAGAAAAAACGTGTAAAAAAAACAAATAAAGAGATAAATAAAAATCGAACAAAAATGATCCAATTGTTGACCTCAGAAGAAAAGAATATATTGAAGAGAAACAGTTCTGGATCTTGGTTTGTTTCAAATTTGTACTGAAAGAGAAGGTAAGAGAGAGAGGAGGAGGCAAACATGTAAAGGATGGGTTTTTTTTTCTTTAACTGTTTGTGTTATATATGAAGACAATTGTATTTTTAACTTAATTTGTAAAAATGGAACAGATTTTGTATTTCCCTGGTGAATGAATTTTTGATTAAAAAAAGAAGGAAAAAACCCCCCAAACTTAGATCCCAACATTCTTCATCCAGTTACAGTTGATAAGAGCCTGGGAACCAGAAAAGTAGGTACTTCTATATGCTTCTATGACTGTATAGTTGTTTTATTCATATACATTCCTTTAATAGTATAATCCAAACGTATTTTACTTGTTAAGTTTTTATGCAGATCTTACAACACATTTTTCTACCACATGTTGGAACATTTGTGCAAAAAAAAATTCCCATCTTTATGTTTGAAATTTATGGGAACACAATTAAAATGAGAGGAGTCCAAAGGTATCAAGATAATTACATTTTTCTAATCTTACTAAACAAGATAAATTACCTGCAGGCCCTCTTATAAAAGATGAAATCTTCATAATAAGTGAATTAATCAAGCAGCAGCTTGCTACTGCACATGCATTTATAACAGGAATGATTCAAAGACTTATTTTATGGGGAAATTAATGGAAACAGGCTTTTCATTCTTCTGCACCAATTGAAAACCTCAGCAACCAGCTGCCCACTTGTCAAGAAAACAGAAAGAAGCTGGAAACAAAGATAAATAAAAACACCTTTTTCCTGGCACTTTTGAAGAGAAAAAGCAGCTCTCATTTACAGCAGCCATCTGTTTGTTATTTAATATGGGTGAATTACATGCTGTAATGAGTTTGTTTCTGCATCACTCAGTGCAATGGAACACAAGTTCACTCTCATAATGTGCAGCAGTTTTTAAAAGCTAATCATTTAATTGGACACAATAGTCAATGACAAATGGAGATGTAAAAACTCAGCCAGCTGTAGACTGAATATGTAATCATTGTGAAATCATATTATTTTACATGCATGAAGACTCTTTAATAGTAGCTGATGTTGGTCAGCACTACAGACTCTGAAGAATGGAAGAAAAAGCAGCATTTCTAAACCATTCTTACAGTAATTGGGCTATATTCAGGCACATTCTGTAGTTGCCATTAGATTTAGATACTTCATCATCTCCAAATTGTTTAGTGGCCTCTCCCAATTTTTGTTTACATTTGCTTTCAACATTTATGGTTCAGTAGTCATGATCTACAGTTTGTTGTGAGTCATCTGATTAGTTTTAGTTCAGACTGCCTCATAGTTCCCACTGACTTGCTGCTTGTTTTATTTATAATACTATATTAAAATAAACAGAGGAAACTGGAGAGCGAATCTCAGAGAAAAAAAGGATTTGGGGAATCTAAACTTTGGTTTAGATGGCTTTTATCTTGTGGTGAGGGATTCAATGTTTTCAGAACTTCATAAAAAAGCAAAAAATTTGCAAATGTGTTTTTCTGTAGACATTTCACAGATTCAGCCAGTCTGTGAACTTTAGCCAATTTCAGTAGAATGTAGCCTTTTTCTGTTGTACTAATTTTATGAGTTCTTCGCTTGTGAAGTCTGACCAAGCACTCTTTATTTTGGCTTAAAAATAAAGCAAGTAAAGCAATTATAATATTGATATCATATATCTCTTGGTAAGCAAGACAGATATGGGTTTTTTTGGGTAATTGTTAAAAGAAGCCAACTTGAACCAGGATTCAATTACGTTAAAAGATTCGGTAGTATTCTGGATTCTCTCCTGCTTAGATGAAGCACATCAGCTTTCTGATAGCATTATTGAATGTATATTTCCATCCTGTTTCTACTTGTTGCATAAAGGCCCATGTACTAGGAGGTAATAAAGACAGATACATCAAGTAAGTTTTAAAATACAAAGAAGTATGAAATGAGAAGCTATATTCATAGATAAAGCTAAAGAAATTGTGTTTATTTCCTTCCTCAAAATCTTAAGGAATTCAAGACAAAGAAAAATCCCCATAAAGAACGAAAAGGGTATCACCTTTACAGCTTTGGCAGATGGTACTTAAAGTACCAACAGGACTTTAAGTACCTGGAAAACAATGGAGAATGTGAAGCTACAGAGTAACTGATAGATTATCTCTTTAGACATAAAAAGAAAATGTGGAAAAGAGATTACTCATGCCAAAAACATTCACCCAAGGAAATAAGATCAAGAGAAACAGACTACAAGTTGGAAAAGGCTTTCAAGCACGTAAGACAAACACAACTATTAGGAAGTCAATGTCATTCAGTTCCTAGTGGATGATTAAAAACTGGGTTAGGGACGTAAATTCTAAAATGCTCCTTGATACAAGAGCTGGAACTAAAAATCAGAAAAGTCAAACTTATTAAACTTATTAATGATGTACATAAGATGGAAGGCATAAGCTTTTGCATGGAGCAAGCACCAGTTAGAGTGACAGTGTCCAAAGAAAAGCTGAATCCATCATAAGCACCCACGTGGTTGGCTGACTTTCTTTATTTTAAAGATAATGAGAAGTTTTTTCAGTGAGGGCAGGTAGGCTGAACAGTCGCATCACTTCTCCTCCACTTATTGTAACTTGACACAGTGCTACATGGCTTCTGCTGCTACTAAGGCTCCACCCCTCCTCCTTCTCTAATCCTGTCATCCCTAGTAGTAGCAGTTACAACAGTCAAAATATAACTCTCATGGTAGCAGGTAGATGGAGATTAAAAATTGTATCTGTGTAAAAGGAATAGGAGATTGAAGCTATAATCATGGAAAGAGAAAGAAGAAAAGGAACTGTGATGGAAAAGGCTGATTTTTTTGCATAGCATAGCCTGCAAGATGGTGTAAAAGCTCAGATCTGAATCTGTAGTTGTTGGGTTGGACCAGTTTTAGAAAGAAAATTTGAATATCAGGTTCACAAAAGCTAAATGACTAGTTTTAGAAAATAAAATTAAAGCACCTTATGTTTTGGTTTTGATACTAAATTCCAAATTTTGGAGAAATAAGTGAAGAAATGTACAGAAATCCCTGAAGTAAAACAAGAGCAGAGACCACTCTCCATTTTTGGAGTCTAAGGTTGGGACTGAAACCAAAAATTCTAACAGCTAAGTCATACTTCTGAATGTCAGCCCTTGCTCATCTCTTATGAGATCTGGTTTTATCTGATTTTATCCAACCGAAATTGGGAGTTAAACCTCTAGGCACTAACATCTCAGCCATTTATGCTAAGTCTTCTTTTTGTAGTCAGTGAAGAGGAAAACACACTGCTAAGGTGTGATTTATCTCAGCCCAATGTAAACATCTAAAATGGAGATGTGTCAGCTGAATTGCCTGTTTCTGTTGTCTGTGTGTAAAAGTAGCTTAGAGTAACTTAGAGGCAGATGTGTCCCCTGTAGATGTCAAGACCTATATCAGAGAAATTCACACCATAGAGATTATACATCCCAACTTTTAGCATTGCCACAGTGTTAAAAGCACTCAACAAAACGTGACAAATAAGTGCAATTCTTTCCATAATCAGTGCAGACTTAAGTACAAATCAGACATCTCCAAAGGCAGTATGTTGACTGGCAGGCTAGAAGCACAGGTTAGTTGTATTAAATGCAAGGAATATTCACTACCAGACATGTGGCTGTCAATAGTCAGTCTACAAAAAGGAAGGAGTTAGAGCAAGCAAGGATTAGTGAGGAGGGCATTTGTGGTATGTTGATCAGAAACCTAGGTCTTGATCCTATCATACTTCTAATTTTGTTTACATATTTTACCCAGTGACATCTGGAATGCAAACCAGATAGACAGTCCCTTTATGAATCTGAGTCTTACTGTCAAAACCAGAACAAGTTGTGACAGGCAAATCTCAAGACAAAGGTGACAATGATGAGAATCTAAACTTTTGTTTACTGCTGTTGTATTTTTTTGGATAAGAGAAAGCAAGATATTGGTGAATCACCAACAGATCATTTGTCTAGAAAGACCATTGTTTGTCTGAAAAAAATCCCATCTCAGTAGAGAGATTTAGGTACATATTAAAATATGTATCATGTTATATTACATTTGATGTTACTCTATATTATGAATCTGTAAAAAAACAGAGCAAGCTTGTTCTAGATAAGTCAGCAGTAATGTTTTATGGTATTTGACATTTTGCAGGCACCACAGATTCAATTAGATTAGCTATTTCACTATCTGCTGAAAATTGTAAAATTTCCTCAAAATATGCTCTATATATTCTACATTATATGACATAATTTTACTTTATAAAGTCTGGTAAAATGTCAAAGAAAAATGATCCTTTGTTTAGGCACCAATGTGTGCTGCCTATAAACTTTCATGCCACCTGCATGTGTCTGAGAGCAGAATTCATAATGGCATAGACACTGTCTAATCTAGGGTAAACCTTTTACTCCCTTCTAGTGGGATCTTTATCAGCACTGACCCAGAATGACAACCAATCATTGAAAGAAAAAGCTTGCATAGAGAGACTGAAAGGTTCAGCAAGTCTTTCCTTCTCCCACTTGATGGTTATTGCTCTATTCGCAAAATGTTTCCAATTGAATGTTTAGACACATTATGCTTAAGTCTTACACAGATGCAGAGAAAAGGGAGGCATTGTATTTCCATTTTCTGTGTCTTTATCTTTCTCTCCTTAGAATTACATGGGCAGATTCTTAGTTAATGTGAATCTCTGCATCCAGACGAAGCCAATTGTGAAGTCCATGTCTTTCTCACAGTTATTTGCTCTGAGGTTTGCCTATGGCTGAGAGTTTTTTGCATCCCAATTATATTTTAGCAGAAGAATTCTCTTTTTCTTTTTTTTTTCATAAACCAGGCTACTGTAGACATACATCTACTTGTATTCTTATCTAATTTGACAAAGCATCTCCTGTAAAGCCTTTTCAGTGCTGTAGCAGAAAATTGTCATGAAGTTACCACACAGTATTTTGTTTCAACAATATTTATACCTCTGATCTTTGCCTCCAAATAGTGCTCATCTATTATGAACTTGTTTTAGGATCTTTACCTTTTAGTGTTTTGAGAAAACATACTGAATCACATTGTAATTATTTGTTTCTGTCTTATAATTGTTGGTTACAGGTAAAACTGTGACTGACAACTGAAACTACAGGACTGAATGAAGAATCATATATCCTCGGTCCTTCAGTGCTATTATAAAGAACCTTAAAACATGGAGAAGAACAAGGAGTGGCAAATACTATATTTTTCCCTGGCTTGAGTAATACTAGGGGGCATTGAAAAGACATGCATAAGGCATGTATGGAACCCTAATTCTGCCTTCTATAACACGCCAAAAAAGGGCAACTCACAAGGGGGAAGGTAAACTATATATAAAAGGCAGCAGTAAAATTGTTTCCCCCTACAGCAAAGGGAAAACAGAAATAGAAATGTGACTACCCCTAGGCTCTTCTTAGCACAGGACTAGGTTTAAGAATTTGGTCTCACTTTATGTGAGTAGAGTTTGTAATCTGTTTTTAGCTACTTTGCCTTTGGAGTGAATTAATAATTTTGCTGATGGAAATAGGATGTCTGACTAATGTGATCATGATAAACAGTAATGTAAGTTTATCTTAATACTTTCTTATGACACCTACAAAATAAATACAGTAAGTGAAAAAGTATAAGAACGAAAATTTTAAAAGACTACAGAAATTAAAAGAAAGCAAGAATAGCAAACAAAAATTATTTTAAAAATCATCAGAATCAAATGATCTGCTGATCTACCCAATTTTTTTATGGACCTTCGGGGGTTTGGGCTGAATTTCAGCTATTTCATGTGTCTCTAATCATAATGGAGAGATAATATAGACTACAGTAACTTATGGGGTTTATCTCATGTATGTGAGTGCCTCATAACTTACTACTACCAGAAGCCATAATGAATTATGTCACACTCCTCTTGCATAGCCTCTAAAGCTTGTAACTCACTATGAGCTATTATTAATTCAGCACTTTTTCAGTCTGAGAGATTCGTATCCAGATTTTGAGATTATTTCTTTTACTCACCAGTGATGCATAAAAACTAGAAATTAATACGAGAATGTAAGGATGATGTAAATACTGTGACCTACTCTTCTCTGCATATCCAAGGAAGTACTTCTCTTTCTCTTCAATTTAATTAAACCAAGAACTAAGAAACTGCAGACCTTTACAAGATCTATTCTTAAAAGGGTAAGATTTTCAAGATGCAAAGTACCTACTGGTTCTCAGTGGCATTCGTAAGACCTGGATGGTGGTCTGCAAATCTGGTTGGTCTTATCTTGTTTTTTTCTGTTTTGTTTTGCTTTGTTATGTACTCTGGTTATAATATTTTTTAGGCTAAACTTGAAGATCAGACTGGCGTATTATAAAAGCTTTTATATAGAGACAACACTATACCTTTAAATATAGTAAAATCTGACTTTAGAATACTTATAAAGAAGCTGGATTGGCTGTCTTTTCATTAGCACTCACTGTACACTACTTTATATATTTAGCTGGATCGGGTAATTGCTGAAAGATAACCTCAGTGGAATAATTCATGATTTACAAAGAAGTAAATGAAGAAAGAACTATGACTGATAATTTCAGGTTTTCCACGGCACTTTTCTAAGGCAATTAAAAAGATTCTCTCCTTACCACACAACTCTAGAGTCTTTTAGCATGTGATTTTAGATGGGATAGTGTAGATAGCAGTTCCTAGTTGTTCTTTGTTGATTTTTTTCCAGTTCAGTAGTAAAATTCGGAAAAATCAGAAGTGCCAATTTATATAACTAAAGCAGTAAAAAAAAATCTTTAGGACATAAAAATATCATTCCTATGTTACTTGAAATTTCCTGCCATTCTCATTTTTATTATATTTCTGGTTATGGCCATTTGTCCTACATTTCAAAGGGCAAGTGCTTATGACTGGTTTCTGACACTGTAAGGAATTTCACTTCAAAGGATTGACAAGATTTCAAAATAAATTGACACAAGAATAACAGTTATATTTGAGCTCTTTCTGTGAAGAAGGAATATGTGACTGAGACAGAACAATGTGTATTTCAGAAATATTGTTCTTACTTTGTTGGGTGTCTTACTGAGGGTTCAGACAGGCAGTCTGACAGGGTTAAAACTCCTGCTCTAGTAGCTCCACTTGATCCCTCAGAGTCGCAATCCATGATTGTGCATGTACATACTGTAGGTGTAAGTTACATAGGTACATCCTGCGTGCATTGCAATTTCATCCTAACAAAGTCTATGTTCAAAGAACAACAAGATTGCAAAGTAAACCTTAGTAATTGTAAGTAAGCTTGAGGCATAAGTAAAACTTAAAAAAACTTAGTTGACTGCCTGCAACCTTTAATCTGCCACACAGGGTGTCTGCCTTATGATGTAGTCTTTCATTGCACCCATACCAAGAGAAACTTCTTGTAATGAAAAAACTCATGAGATAGATTTCAGATTGCCTGATCAACCCTAGTTCTAGTGATTCCTAGCTATCAAGTGCTTGACTTTGAAACTTCAATTTATGTCTTCTTAATGTAATTTCTTTGGGATTTTTAGCAGACACATTGATGTGTCACACAATTCTATCACACAATTACTTGATCAGTGACAGTATTCAACATTGCTCTTCTAGAATTTTAGCACAAACTTCTTGAAATATGCCAGCTGATGGCTAAGAGCAAAGTAATTGTGTTTCATGAATTAGAAAAGGATTATATAACATGTCAAAAGGGTGGATATCATTCACAGGAAGTCTAAACAGGTCCAAGCATGATTTAATAAATCGGGTACCAAATATGGACCATGTCTAACCAGCCTGCCATATTTTCTCCAGAATAGATGAGGGAATTTCAGAGAGGTCCTCCTCAGGTCCATCTTCATTTTTAGCATGGTCAACTTCAAACCAATAGAAATGTGTATGGTAAGTTAATAATTTTACCCACATATGAATGACTGCTCTTTCCCTGACAGAGAAGGAAAGTTTTCAGCTAAGAGTAGATCATCTGCTTCATATCTGACCAAAAATGTAGATAGAGAAACAATAAGGAATAAAACTGGGCTTGCTATATGTTCTTGGCTCAGAAGAATTCTTCAAGTTGCTATTGTTTCTACTGAAAACAGGTGAATCCTGTTCTTCAGGCTACAAGACTAAGATGACAGATTTTTTTCTAAGAAAACAGTAAGAATGTCCAAAAGTTTGGTCTGCTCTAATTGAGATTTGGGTTGCATTATTATTAGTTTTTGTAAACTTTTAAGGAAGTAGGAGATTTCAAAAAAAAGAAAGCATTAAACAAGTATTTGAATGTGTAGAAGGTAGATCCACTTAATTTCTCTGTTAAAAAAAAGATAACTAATAAACTTACCATGCTAAAATCAATGAACCTAAGTCAATCTATTGATCCTATTTTTACTACTGTTAACTCTTTTATGTAAGACATGAACTGAAGCCATAGAATTTTTATAGAGTTAGAAAACTTGGGTCATCTTACTGGTTGAGCAGATATATATATATACACACATATACACATATAAGGCTTGCCAAACCTGTGAGCCATGATGAAGGAGTTTAATTAAAGTTCATGGACAAATTAAAAGTGAGAAAAAAATGGAGCAGCAAGAAATACATTAATTAAGAAAACCTCTATCTTAAAAAGAGCAGACCCAAGAGTATCAGTACAGTAATAAGTAACAGCAGGGGTGACCATCAGGCAGAAGATAAAATGGAGTAATATGGGCTGAGAGAGCAAGCTGTCCAGGTGTAAAGTTGTTATAAAGTCCATTACACTAGAGCTCAAGAGTAGCACTGAAGAGCTTCAACTGAGTTGCCTGGGGAAAGCTATTTTACCTGTGTCAAGGAAAGATCCCAAGAAAGTATTTCTTGTTTGAGATCAGAATGATTTTTGGTTATCTTCGTCACAGCAGTACTATAATTCTATATTTTCTATGCTTTTTCTGAGGCTTTTGGATATGTTTATAACATATCCACTGAAACATATGTTTCAGTGAGGAGAGTGAGATTGTTCTTCAGCATTTACAAGGCTAACTTTCTAAGAAAATAATATGCTTTTTGGGATACTTTTCTATTTTGATCTTCACAAAAACTGCTTGGATTTTTATTTTCCAGATTTCCTACAATTTCTTTTTGGAGGTTTTCTTATTTGCTTATGGGTAGTTGAAGTTTTCCTCTGCTTCCTCTTTCTCCCTTCTCCCCGACCCCCCCAGATTCAGGAGTACATGATCTGAGTATATTGGTCTATAACTGTGGGTAGAATACACAGATAGTTACCATAGTTCCTCTCTAGAGAAGAAATGGGTATTTCTAGAGATTAGTTCATTTAATTTTCCTATATACTTATTTCTGTCTTTAATAGGTAATTCATTAGAGATGTTTACACTGTGTCTGATGCTCATTGAGAGGAATCTCATGCTGTTTCATGCTAATGGAAAGCTGATGAAAATTTGCTGTTTCAAGCAATTAATATTAACAATTTTTATCACAACTATAGCTGTCATTTGACTCTGTGGTAACAGCAGCTGTAGCAAGGCTGTGTTAAAGGCAAAATAAGCAGTGGATCAGAGATCATTTTGTAGCCTCTATTAATTTCCTGCCCTGACAACAACTGCTTTGTTTATGCAGAGATGGCTATGATTTAATACATCACTTAGAAATTTTCAGAAATCACTTGAAACAGTTATTATTTATCAAATCAGGACAAGAATTTGATTTTAATTGTGGCACTTTTAATAAGCTGCTTTATTTTAGACAACTCACCCTCTCTCTACTTAAAATTAATTGTTAGCCTGGTTCATGTAAAAAAGATAATAAGCATGTGTCACTTGTTCCTTTTCCTCAAGTTCTTCCATGAGAGAGACAGAATTGAAGAATATGGCAAACATCCCTCAGTACTAGCTATAGTCTGTTCAACTTTTTATTCCCACTTTGTATTTCCCTGTTTTCTCTGAAGCTGTTTTTCCTTTTCTCCATTTCTAGGAATAAGTATGAAACAATCAGAGAAAAATAAATTAAAATTATTAAAAAGTGCAACTTTGAAAAAATGAAAATAAATCAGTAAAGTCCATTTTAATTTTAAAATATTTTGAATGTAAAACCTGCATTTATTGACACTATGCTCAACCTGTGGTTCTCACATAAACAGCTTCATAGCACAATTCCGAAGCAACTTGAAATCCATCTATTGCAATGGTGTAAGTATAATATTTTTGTCAGATTTTCAGGATGTCTGAGAACCTGTCATAATGTGATATTTAGTATTTTACTTGATTATGTAAATAAAATGAACAACAGTACCCATACAGATCTAAGAGGATTTATTTACTGGAGCTCCATCTTCTCAGGGACAGTACACAAAAACACCTTCCATTTTTTGAAGGTTGTGTGACATTTATTCCAAATAGGTATAAATACAGGTGATTTCTTTTCCAAATTGTTTCTAAATCTTTTCCCTTCACCCCTTAAATCTAGTATTTATATTAACCTTGAGCTTCTTAGGACCTGAACAAGGAACCTTCAAAGTGTTTTAAAAAATCATATCCTTTCTAAATCTTACTCATTTGAATGCAAGTGCCTTACAACCTCAAACAGTGTTGGTTGTTCTCATTGAAGTTCATAATGCCTTAGATATTCAAATCAGCTTTATGCTTTCCATTTGTTATGCAAATTTGCAAACTTTATATATCAGATGGTTTGTCTACATTAATACAGCTTTCACTAAAAGGACTTACAGGAATAGATGTATACTTTAAAGATGCACATTTTTAGTACCTTGAATTATCATAAAAACATAAAAATAGTGTGTACTGCTTTAATCAGACTCATTTTTATGTGGTTGCTGAAAGCACTTTTACATTCCATTCTGTGTCTGGAGGTCTGTGTGTGTAAGACTGATTCAGAAAAAAACAAAGTGAAGACACCTGCTGGCTTATAACACAAATACTAAAATATCTTAGAGCCTGCTGAAAGGAGAATTGGAACAATATGTCATTATTGAAGGCTTACTTGCAAGTTCTAATGTATTATAATGAAAACAGTATGACAAACCTAATGAGACAGTGAAGATTTGGGTAATTGTTCCTGCAATGTATGGCAACTTTTCCAGCCGTTATTGGCAAACATAAAACCTAATGAGATTTTATTAATTTAAATGCAGTACATCTGCAAAACATTTCCTTAGTTGCAGTCTCTTCTGATAATCTTCCTCCCCGCATGTACTTGATCCTTTTAAGTTAATTGTTCTGTGTAGTATACTTCTGAACAAAACATACAAAATGCTTACCTTACCATAAACGTACATTGATTAATTTTGCCAGGCTTACTTTTTGTGGGTATGGTTTCATACCAGTTGCATAGACTACAGCTTCTTTCCTCTGTGTGAAAATGTATATGATGAAACTTGAATTTGATTAAGGCAATGTCTTCACATAGAGCTTAATTTTGTCACTTTTCTTCACATTACTCATTCAGGAGTTCTATGACTGAATAAGGTCAATACAGTCATACTTTAAAACTTCAATTATTTTTTCTGTACAAGCTTGTTGATAACTAAAACATACATCATGTTTATTATCTGACATTTTTTTTCCTCAGCTTAATAAACCCAAAATATTTTGTAAATAATCTACCATCTGATGTAAAGTTTAATGGTGTACTTAACATTTCTAATTCTAACCAAGCATGAAAACATCAATAACTAAATTTTGCTATAATAATTCCTTTGAATAACTAGAGATTAAACTTCACTAAGGAACTGTGATATTCATCAGGGTTTTTACTGAAATGTTGATCTTGGATCATTCTCTAAGTTTTGTTTTTAGAATTCTGGCACCTCTTCAAGGCAACTTTATCAGTAGCTCAGGTTCTTTGGGTCTGGAAGAGGGGTCTTATTCTTTCCTCCCAGATCTCCCTTCTCCCTTATTTTTTTAGCCTTCAAAATGTTTTAGCTCCAGAAACTGAATGTTGTCCTTGATCTGAATCTCCTCCCAGATATTTATATTTGGTGTAACTATGATCTTTCTGCATATTAGTTCTGAGAGAAGATCACTTCTATGCAGCCACATGTCTGAATTCATTTGTCAAATGTTCAGATAATCTTTCTTAATGCTTGCTTTGATACTTTTGCTATAAATACCTGTAAACCTATATCACTGCCTTCCTGGAAATCTCTTCAATTAGGACTACCCAAGGCATTACTGAAGACAAACACCAAGGATAACACTGCTCTTTGATGGCTTTTTTTGATTTATTGGTTGGTTCTTTTCAGGTAGTTTGGGGTTTTGGGGGAGGAGGGGACTGTGTTTTTTTGACTGCTTTGGTTTTTTGTTTGTTTGTTGTTTTGGGTTTATATATATGTATATATATATATTTCAGTCATCTTTTATCTAGTTTCGGGACTGCAGTTTCCTTGGGGCAGAAGGTGTTTTCCTACCACATATTTGTGTCATGCGTGTACATAAGTGATATAGGTGAATTCATCTGTCAAAAATAACCAAGACATAGATGCATAAATCTAGGCCAGTTATCTTCTGATGTGTACTCAATGGAAAACAATAGGCATCTCATAAGAAAGACATCTAGGAAAGATCAGATTAAGTGCTTTCTGAAAGAACTATTTCTCTCCACTACCTATAAGAGCAGACAAAGTAGCTAGTTTAGACCTTGATGTTACATTTCAGATATATATATTTCAGGTGTGATGAATCCCAAACATAACATTACAAAATCATAACTCTCTTCCTTCTCTTTGTAATTCTATACTCCTTATCTATTTCTGCAAGCTAAAAGATATCTTTCAAATGAATTAATTTCATTTTTTAATACGTAATCTTTCTTTTAAAAATATGTGAACTACTGTCTTTTTGTAACCATTTTCATGAAAAACAAATGCATACAGAACTGCTGCCCTTGCCTTAATGACTAATTTGTTACTCAGTCACTCAGAATTAAATACACTTCAGAAAGTGCTGATTTCTGGTTCATTTTCTCTGTTGTATTTAGTCTTGGATCTTTTTCAAGTTACAATGTCATAAAAGGATGACAAGAAAAGTCTTGACTTTGCAGTCTTGGATGAAAGAGCATTTCTGGGTGAAGGTACCCATAACACACTGCCAAATCATGGCACAAAAAGCAATAGAGCTGTCATGAAGTTCAAAAATTATATTGTCTCTGCTAGAATAACTGGAAACAGATCATATTCATTTTTCCCTGGAGTTTTGCAGGTCATTTTGGATTTATAGTATAGCTTTTTATTACAGTTTGTAAAACTTTTAGGCAATGTAGTCATCTTTATCAATTTTTCTTGTGCTTGGTCAGATAGTCCTGCACCACGATTAATTAAATAATTTCTCATAATTGTGCATCATACTTTTTCATGCCCTTGACACACATTCTAAGAGGCAGGAGAGATAGGACTCAAGGTTAAAGTGAACTGTACACTTAGAAAGCACAGAGCACCTGAGTCTGCAGGAGGCACTGCTAACAAGTGACGTCTTTCTAGTAGCCTAATTCTTTATGGAAACAATATCTGGCCTCTTCTGCTCTGGCTAATTGAGACTTTCTCCTAGTCTATATTAAAATCAGAGTTTCTGCAAAATGTATGAATTCCCTAAGTAAAAATAATTTGAACTCTGCAGAATTGGAACTGTTTGGTAATAGACCAAAGGGTGAAATGAGAAAGTATCTCTCTACATATACTACTAATAGCTATAACTGCTAAGGATTATACAGACTAGTAATTTACTGCTGTCATGAACTTCCTAAAAGAGATGAGAGAACTTAAGGCACTTACAACATTGTGTAAAAACTCTCAATCAGTTTGCAGTGGCATACCAATGTTACCATCTTTGTTGGTAGCAAATGCCTTTCAATTTCTTTCCATTTCTGTGTTTGAATGTTAATTTAAAACAGTGAATATTTTTACAAGAATTAGATCAATATGTCCTTGTTATGAACATTCACCTTAGTTCTAACAACACTGAATATATCTGAAAAGGCAGCTTTAGAATGAAATCTTCAGTAAATCTCCTATGCAAAGCTTCACAGCAAAGCATTCTGGATATCTCAGTTTGTAATCTTTCACCATTTGTATGACTGCATACAGCCAAAAGGCAGTGAGAGGAGTGTCTGTCTCTAGCAAGCCTCTGTGGGCTAATTTTAAAGTATATTAAATAACCAGTAGGGAAAAAAAAAAAAAAAAAAAAGGAAGAGAGTCTGCCAGCCAGGACAACAGTCAAGGGAGACTTTAATCAGCAACTGGCAGCCTCTTTTTTACCCCAAAGACTGCATAAAATAAGAAAGGTCTTGGAGGCTCGCCAGGAAAAGGGAGCTCTGAGGTTAGCAGAAGCATGACAGTTTTCATTTTTCTAAAAAAAACCACTCATAGATTCACAAGATTTTGCTCCTATATTATGCAGCATTTAATTTTTTGTTATTATTATGATTGCAGAAAGTAGTGGTAAATCACACTGGATACATTTGTTTCACAAAACCTGAGAGAAGCAAAAACAAGAGATTCCCCAAAAAAGTAATTCTTACTAAAACCTATGGAAAATATTGTTACCTAATTTCCATAGTATCTGGTTATTTTATATTGGGAGTCACCAACATAAATTCCCTGCTCCAGCATGGGCTTCTCCATGGGCCATAGGTGGGATTCTTCTCTACCCTTGATCTCCATGAGCTGCAAAGACTCTGTCTGCCAACTTACTACAGGTCAAAGGTGAAAGGCTGCTCTGGTGTGCCTCTCCCACTCCTTCCTTTATAACTCTTCTTTGTTCTCATCTGACCCCTTGCCAAATAAAGTAACTCTCAAACAAAGGAAATCCCCCAGCCTTTTCTTTCTTCTCTCAAATATGTTATCACAGATGTGCCGGTTACCTCAGCCTTGGCCAGAGGTGGGTTAGACATTGGAGCCAGGGAGGCATTTCTCTAAGCTTCTTAGAGAAGCCACACCAGACAGGTATACACCATAACATAGTCTTATTTTGGCTCTCATTTTTGAATGAAACCCCCATAATCCCCTTCACCTGAGAGACAAATGTTGCTGTATGCCTTGGCTTTGCTCTTTATAACCTAACATGTAGTATTCTGATAATAGTGAACACACTTGTGCTTTTGCATTGCTGAGGCATCTGGTCAGCACTGGGCCTAGCTTTCATGCAGCCCCTCTCCACTGTACTCCTCATGACTGCAAACATGGACTCCAGCGTTTTTTAAACTCAGCAATTTTCCAAGCAGGAATATCCCAACAGACGAGGAGCAGGTGCTCTCTTACATCCCATACCTATACACAGGTTAGATGTGAACAATCAACCTTGTTTTTCCTCTCCACTAGCCATGCAGAGCCATTTGCCCAGCAAATGATAAACCTTCTCTGCTGTTTCTACACAATTCAGGCTAAATACGGTCATTGTTTGACTTCAGTTATTTAGATCTAAAAGTAGTAAATATAGTCCCAGTGGCTATCAATTAGTAGAGAGACTGCAGGTGAAATGATCTGAAGCACACGATAAATGCAATTTGTCACTAAATCTTTTAACTTAGCACATAGGTATCACTATCACCTACTTAATGTGTATGTGATAATGTATCTCTTAGTGTAACCTTATTTTAAACACAGTGATTCTACTGCGATTTTTAACTCTATTTGCTGTAGAGAAATCAGATGTATTTAATACCTCATTGTTATAGTGAATGTGAAAATTGCCCGAGGTATCCATTTTCTCTTCCTTCACCCCCCTGACCGTTAATGTGTTCACTGGCAAACCTGGTGAGTGATAGCCCTTTCTATCGGNGTCCCAGTGGCTATCAATTAGTAGAGAGACTGCAGGTGAAATGATCTGAAGCACACGATAAATGCAATTTGTCACTAAATCTTTTAACTTAGCACATAGGTATCACTATCACCTACTTAATGTGTATGTGATAATGTATCTCTTAGTGTAACCTTATTTTAAACACAGTGATTCTACTGCGATTTTTAACTCTATTTGCTGTAGAGAAATCAGATGTATTTAATACCTCATGTTTCTTTTTTTCCTTCTCCAAGATTTTAGTAAGCATTTTGCCCAAGACAGTAAGACATTTGATTCTTACTGAAATCCTCATCCATGGTCATGACGTCGTAAACTACTGAATACAATGAACTATGTATTTTCTCCAATCGAGACAAACTTTTGAGTGTTATATGTATGTCATTATGTATGTAACTGTATTCTGTCTTAAGCTGATTAAGGCATGCATGTATATTTTACAGTGTGTTGTAATATCACCCAAGTCTGAGTCAACTTTCATGGAACGTCCCCATTGGCAAAAAATGTAAAATGCAACCTTACCTCTATATATCATTTTCTTTTTTTACGTGAAATTTTCTAGCTTGAAAATCTGACCTTTATTAGAAAGTAATCTAGTTTTGCACTTAACAGGAATGACCTACCAAATCAAGAGCAGATGATCACATGCTACAACTAAGACTTCAAAAGGGAAACTAAATTTTCTGTCCATTTACTACTAGACATGTCATACCTAATTCACATGCTGGTTTTATAGTAGTAGAATAATGTGCAATAAATTCATAGATTAAACACCACTCTATTCCAGAATAATCAATCAAAAATGACAGTTGATTGATTTTTTTTTTTAAATGAGAATTTACTTATTGTTTAATTGATTTTAATATTCCTCAAAGAGGTGATTTGAAAGTCATATGTTTAAAGAAAACTTATTTGCAAAGCTAGTGTATTTTTTAACATAAATACAGAAATAAGTCTGATTTTGACTGCTATTGTCTCTTCCCTTCTTCCTAGAATAAAGCAAGGAAATCAACAATTTCAAATTCACAGTCAGCAAGTATACCAATGCAATTAGAGGGATTGTCAAGAAGTTTCAGTTTTAAAAGTTTACAAACATTTTCCTGTTGACCAAAACTTCTTAAATTCAGCTGATGTATTTCTTTTGAATGAATTAGTGAATGACTGCTATACCATGAAGAAAAAATAGTTGAAAATCTCCCTTGGGTCCTATGACTGTAGAACTCAGGTACTATAACTAGTGAGAAACAGATGGCTCCACAGCACAGAAGCATTTTAAAATAAACATTAATACAAGTTGGGATAAAATTCTTATTAGGAATGCAGTTTTAATCATGTTAACTGTTGTTGACATTGGTACTTAAAACTGTTTCATAGATCCTAGTGGAAAGAAAAAATCTAATTAATGCAAGGTATGATGAATGTATGCCATTAACAGTATTATTTACAGTAAATAGTCATCTCCTGAAAAAAATGAGCATTATTTTGGTTTCATGAAGAATAGTCTATAAATATTTTTAATTGCTTTCATGATATTTTCAGTCTGCTTCAATTACTAATGTCTAGTCATTTACTTGTTCTATAATATGTTTGCTGATTTATATGTCATGCTAACCTCAAGCATCTTCTGTAAGGAAAGCTGTGATTCTTTGGCTGTGTAATCATAAGTGTTTAATTGACCATTAAAACAGGCAGCCATTTCTTTATAGTCAACTTGACTAGACACAAAAAACCAGAATTTGTTTTTGTTATTATATTATAATAAATATACTACAGTACTGGAGAGTAGTACTAAAAGGGATGTCATTGGAACACCACCTAGAAGGTCAGCTTTGAAATAACGTTTCAGTCTCCTGTTTCTGTAGTTTCCTCTGGGTGAGCAGCTTTGTCATGAATTCATAAACAGCACAAGAAAAGCCTCTTTTCATAACCTATGAAACAGAATACATTTTGGAGAACATATATCTCCTTAGATTTTTTTTAGTTCATTCCATGAAGAGTGCCAAAATATCATCAAGTCTGTTCATATCCTTGATATGATATTGAAATTCTTAGATATTACTGTCAAACCTGTTTAATAAATACATTTATTCAATAAATACATGTAAACTCATCAGTTTGAAGTTCACAGCTGGACAATAAGAAGTCAGTGTTTGGATGCTAGGAAAAATTTCTTCACTGAAAGGGTTGTTAGACATTGGCACAGGCTGCCCAGGGAGGTGGTGGAGTCACTGTCCCTGGAGGTGTTTAAGAAATATACAGATGTGGTACTTAGGGACATCCTTTAGTTTCCACTAAAGGTGATGATATGGAGATGGTTGGATGGGATGATCTTAGAAATCTCTTCCAACCTTAATGATTCTATGATTCTGTGATTGAATTCCATCTTATCAATGGAAGATATCACCGTATTTGTGTATTTCATTCACTTTCATTTAACTCCTGCTACACCTTTCTATGTACCATTCAATTCAAGGTTTGTTTAATTCCATGTTGAGTCACATATTACTCAATTCAGTGAACATGTGAAGTTAACAAGGTTGGTATTGATTTCTGTCAGCAATTAATTTCAGTATCCGAGCTTAAGAACAACCCTTCCATGATACTTCCATCCTAAGTGAAAGATTTCTTGAGTTTATGTGACCTTTAACATACCTGACTTCAGCACACCAATCTTAGGTTGGGAGAGTTCAGTCACCTGGGCTGTCAGCTCACCCACGAGTTTGGAATTGCAAGGTAGTCAACAGGAAAGGTAACTTTGAGCTGTGAGTTTTGAAACAACAGACATCTTGGAAGCCAAGGTGCCAAAATCAAAAAAGATTATTAGATATTTCAGTTCTAGAGAATCATCATTGTCCGACAGACTCATTTTGCCAGGAAATTCCTTCACTTCTGCTGACATGTGTCCTATTCATCTGAGTAAATGCTGATGTCTACAATATAGATGTCCAAATCTCAACTAATCATGTTAGATACCTTTAGATTTAAAAGATACCTTTAGGGCATGGTTCATCTCATCCTAGAGTAGACATACACATTCAATCAGATAAATTAGGCTCTTGAAGTACTTATTGCTCTCCATTGACTAGAAAATGACCCTGTAATGACTAGCTGGAATATAAAAATCTGTGTTGTATGTGTCTACATTTAGATGAGATTAATTTCTTCCCAAGGATAGCTTTCAGCTGCCTCATCATAGTGTGAGGTGTCTTGTGTTTGCTGAGAGACCACATGAAGCTGTCAGATATGAAACTGGATGATCTGAAAAATAGCATTAGGTAACCGGTGTTTAAGCAAGTGAATCCCTCTCCAAACTCTTGAATCATCTACTTAAGTCTCCAGATGGATTTACAGCCTATAAGAATTTTAGACAAGCATTCCCAAATTCTGATGGCAAGAAAATTCAAGTATACAAACTGTGTTTGTCAACTGACAAATGACATAACTTTTTACAAACCAAAAGTTAAGGACTTTCTGGTGCTACCTTTTAGCCTACAAGAAAAAAATATTTTTTATATATCAACAAAAGTCAGGTAACCGTTTCATCATAAGCTCCTATTTATAACAAGGTTACTCACATGTTTTTATCAAAATCACATTGTAAAATCTTTTCAGTTCTCCTATTCCTCTGTAGTTTAAGACTGATGGAACTAGTTTCTACCTTAGATGTCAGAAAATATTTCAGTCAATTCACTTTACAGGACCCCTTAGGCCTCTCACGGATCTCCCGGAGAAGCCAACAGTGTAGGCAGCAACTGTACTATTTTTTACAGAAAACAATTTTTACAGGGAGTTTAAATAGGGATTTCAAGCCCTTCTCACTTTGTAGAAGATTAACACTTACCTGTGTAAGATTATCTGTGTAAAGAGCGGAATTGATCATGGGGCGAAATAGAGGGAACTCAAAAAGTTGTCTGAATTCATTATAATGACAAAGGCACTTAGATATTACTATAAGACTATATTACAGGGGCAGTTTTTGTTTCTGTCCTGAAACAGTCACTATGAATTTCATTATATTCCAGCAAACTAGAAAAGTTTTGTCTTCCATTTATAGTGAAGCAAATATCAATGGAAAAATTCTAGCCAGGAAGGAAAAGATTGTTTTAATTAAAAACACACAGAACAATAACAGACAAGAAAAATAAATAAATTTTATGGAAGAGTCAGGAAAAAACTATCAACAACAGGTAAAAAAAAAAGTTCAGGAAAGGCAGTTGAAGTATACTACTTTGAGTAAAAATTCTTTTCGACAGAGTCCTGTAGGGATCTAACAGAGGCTTAGTCCCATATGATGATATTTGCAGCAACAAATTAAGAACTGTTCTGGAGACTTGGGGTAGATGAGTACATGGACAAACATAGGTTCAAAAGCTGATAACTAGAAGCTACTTAATAGTAAAACTGAGATCAAAACTAGGATTTAAATGGGAAAAAATTTTCTGAAGAGCATAACACTAAATTTGAACAAAAAGTTACTCCAAGAAGTAACAAAAGAGAGATTTGAGAGGGGGGAAAAAAGCCAGGTAACAAGAAATTTCAGGAGATATAGAGGAGATAAGAAACTGTTGCAGAATAGGAAAGATAGGAGCTTCCTAGGAAACAGAACTAAGAAAAGAACAAAGGTACTGCAGAGAATAGGGCCAGCTATCCAAAAGTTTCTGCTTTGTGGAGAAGCAAATCAGTATGACTTCACAACCTAGAATTTCAAACTCAAAGTAAGTTTGTTTTTTAAGTAAGGAAATAATACACACAGGCCCATCTGTGTTAAAGGAACATTATTACATTTGCCAAGTTGAGTGGTAAAATTTAAGGAAAAGCCATAACTAACATGCTGTCTAATTTACCACAGCTGCCTTCCTGCAGATGTAATGAGCAATGTTTCTAACTACGTGATGCAGTTTAAATGCTGTTACATCTGTTAGTATTGAAATATTTTATTAGATGTAATGGCATACATGGGAAAACAGACAAGATTTGCTTATGCATGTACAAAGTTTGTACTTAGGCTTATATAATCATGTCATATTTTTTTCTTAGTAAAGTACCTGCAGAAACAGAAAGATGATCTCGAGTCCAAGCGAGTACCACTCAAGAAGTGGACCCTTTCACTCTCTCTTTCATATCTTCTGAGTGATAAAGACAGATAATTTATATCAATATCTTAATGGCTTTTCACTAATTGTGTAATCCTTCTTTACAGAATGGTGGACTTCTTAGTTGGCGTTTGCCTTCTTTAGAGAAGCATAGATGGCCCAGAATTTTGACTGAGGCTAACAACAAATGGACTTTAAATATGTAATGCCCTACAAGATGCTCAAAATCTGGGATTTAAGGTGAAAAATTCAGAAAAATTATACATCTTAACCTTTATTCTTTGCTTCAGTTTTCATCCACATGGTGTGAAAGCAAACATATTAATATTTTGAAAGTGTCATCATTTCAACCTTGCAGAAAACCTCAGAGCAAAATATGCAGTAAGAAATTTCTATGGCCTAAGACTGTAATTTGAATAATGTTGAGAAATAAAATACTGAGTATGTGCTAATAAATGACTGCCATCTGTTATCTACATTAAATGAGGAAAGACAACTGAAAAGTCATACATGATTGCATAGTTAAGGTCTGTTACAGGTTATCTATATGACAGAGAAAGAAAATATTTAAGGTATGATAGAACCTTACTGTAGATACCTGTCTTTGATTTGAAGTAAAGATATGAATGAAAACAATCACACTGAATATTATACAGATTCATTTGGTGAATCTGCTATTGCATTTCTTTGAAATAGGAAAAAATATCACTGGGAAAACCATGTTCTTGGAATGATTTTATATATAAATGTATGTATGTATGTATATGTATCATATGTAAATATATATAATTGTATGTTATCTTATAGAATGATATGCATTGTTGTAATTAATGTAAATTAACAATTATTATATATCATGCTTTATAATAATACTTTTTTTTTACTTTGAGGTGTAGAGTGACACTTTTTTTTATGATTGCCATACTTCCCTTGGAACCAGAAAAGTATCAGTAGAACTATCTGACTCTTCCAAAATTCAAAGTCTATATTTACTCAGCTCAGTTGTTGACATGCAATCATTAAATGTAGATTTATACAAAATACAATCAAATCCACTGCAGTACAATAAAACCAATTACATACTTCATATCTGGAATTAGATTTAAAATAACTAAAAGAAAAATACAATCCTGTGTTCTTGGAAATGTATTCCCACTTTCAAGAAAATTTTCTGTTTTGTTCGGTTTTAAATGATGAATATAATGTTTTGTGCCATTATAAGAAGAAAGTAAATGCTCAGATTTTGTGTGGTAAACTTTTCAACACAGTATGAAAAGTCAGTACTGGTTAACTGTTCACATTAATAGATTCGTCACTAACAGCTTCTGTAAATTTATAGCAGGTGTACTTAGAATATATCAGATAGGTTATGTGACATTTGTGATGTTTCATATTGAACACGAAATGAAGTGAAACAATGAGCCCAGGCCACAAGAGGTAAGGAAAATATTTTCTGACAATCTACTTCTTTGACCTATGAGATTAAGATTACAATTTCCATGAAATATTGAAGGCTTTTTGAGTCATTTCTGGACAGCAGGGAGTTAAAAATGAGCTTTTTTTTTTTTTTTTTTTAATTCTGTGTACATCTCAGGGTGACAGATATGTTATATTCTGCAGAAGTGTGTGTCTGAGTGACAGGAGCCTTGAAATGTTGTTTATGTGTTTAGCTCTGAATATCAAGGACATGATTTAGTAGGAAGCCATCATGTTAACACCATTAATAGCATTTTCACCAACATTTATAACCCTATACTGAATAAGACCATTTACTTCTAAAACAGACTGTACAGTGTTTCCACATGTGAGTTACTACTTTTTCATATGCTATTAGAAGTTAAAAGTTTCATATTAGAAGTCATTCTCAAGTAAAGAAATACATTAATTGATGAAAGTTCTGCATCATAAACATGAAGACATATACTTTTTTGTTCTTGTTGTCATTGCCAGAAATTCTTCTTGCATTTTCTATTATTAAAATGAATGTCAACACAGAGGAAAGTATGTTCCTGCTGTCATAGGGTGTATGCTTAGACTACATCTGAACATTGTTTTTCAGGGAGATGTGTTCGATGATTTGATCACCTGTCAAATGTGTCTCTGTGAAATGTCTTGCAGAGCCCTCAGTTCTCCTTCTCTTGCCATCTGTGAAGCAAAGAACAAAGCCCTGATCCCTATAAGCTATGCTGGCATAGAAAAAAAAAATTACAGGCACGCATTTGGGCTTTTGTTGTCCAGGCAGAATTCTCGTTGCTTCCACAGAAACACACAAAATCAGTATCATAATTCCTTTTTTCACTGTTTGTTTGCAAGCCAATGTCTATTCCTATATGTCTACAATCTGCCATACACCTCCTCTCTGTTTTTTTGTGGTTTGTTTGTTTGTTTTTTGGTTTTGTTTTTTTTTTGTTTTTCTTCAGAGTTTCTGGAATTCTTTGCAGTGGCATCATCAGTACAAAAACATACAATGCATGTTTCTGTAATGTAAAATTTTATGTTAAGCCACCACAGTTGGAACATCCTAATAGCTTTTAAAATAATGATTACAAGCTGAGTTTATTTAATTGTTCTTTCAGCAGAACAGGCTCTTGCATTTTAAAACTAACAACGGCATTGATTCATTCTCATTTAAGACACAATAGGCTCATGTTATTCGCCCTGATGCTCCATGCCCTGCATCATATCACAACTTGTCCAAGTTGCTGGTCAGAAGAAAGTATTTCAACTGTATCCTTGTAGAGCTTACAAACATCTCTCATGTTCTCTATAGCAAAAGAAGCATAAAACCATATTTTGCCCGCCCAAATAGAAAACATTTAATGAAGTTGCAACATTCTACACTTGCTTTTATAGGGCTAAGGGATATATTATTGCTTTGCTAATATTGATTAATGATAGTGACATTTTTCAATAGTAGTTGTGCTTAATACCATATTCATCTGTATGCCCAAGTATCTATGGTGATCTGAAAGTGATGGATAGCAAAATTGTGCAATCAACATATATTCATTTTTTTCCTCTCTTAGACAAGATCTAGCAAATTCACTATCTCCCATCTACAGACTCACTCTGTTAATATCTAAATATTTACTATTATACTCGCTGTATGTCAAAACTAGGACTACTCTGAATTATGTCTTTTCACTGATCTTTCTGTGGAATTCTCTCTGTTTTTAACAAAGGACATTACACCAAAGACCAGGCCACATGCATGTACCTTCTGAACACACAAGGATTTTCACATGTAAAATCAACATTCAAATAGGATTCTCTTTATTTAAATAGACTTATTAGAAATTTAAAGTAGATGAAGATGGTTTCAATGAAATGAATAAATAATTAAAGCAAATCTGTGTACTTGCCAGAAACTCCATATTAAGAATTAAGAGAAGGTAGACAGCCTTCTGACAGATCTGTCTCTTTTTTATAGCTAAAAGTAAAGTTATTTTTTTTATGCTTGATATTCTTTTCAAGTTTACCTGATCAAACCACAAACTAAAAAATGTTGCCAGGTAACTTACACTGGTAATAATCATAACCTTTAATCACAGATAAAAAGAATGATACAATGCTGTTTATTTTTTTAAGAAAGTAGACTTAATATAAGAGGCAAGTTATCATGCTTCAAGCAATTTTAACATTGATTTGAATGTGAAATACCATAAAAGATTGCACTTTGCAAACTGGTCAGTAGCAGTGTATTGTCAGTAGGCCTAGAAAATAATCCCCGAATGTTGTAGGACTGCTACCATTAATAACTGAGATTGTTAGTTAAAAGCTGGCAAAGATGGGTATTTAAGAGGATTACTGCTATAAAGCATATTATATTTTTTTAGATATTCAAGGCCTTATTCATTAAGGGCTTTTGCAACAGAAACAGCTACATCAGGACATGATTCTATTTTGATAAATGACTAGGGCCTTGACCTTGCAAATGCTTGAGGTAGGCTCTGTGGAAAGTACCTAAGGGAATCAGGTAATCAACTTTCTTATACAAAGTCCATATTCTCTGTAGAAGTCAATGAACTACTTAGCCATCCTCAAGTGATGATGAAATTGCATGGATTGAGATTCTGTAGGTTAGAGATCTTGTCAAGAGGCGTGCTTCAAGCACTGTACTTGTTAGGTACTGATATATCCCCTTCTGCATTAGGCATTGAACTTTCATACACAGCAGAAATATTTTTTGGATGTGGCCTTGATAGAATAAAACCATGAATAGTCACAAAAAACTATCAAACAGCTGGAGAACCTGCCCTGTGAGGAAAGAATTAAGAAGTTTAATCTTTCTGGAGAAGATGAGGCACAAGGGGGAATCTCTTCCCAGTGTCCCAGTACTTAAAGAGTAGCTACAAAGAACATGGAGGCTCTCTTTTCACAAGCAGTCACATGGAGAAGACAAGGGGAAACAGTTACAAGTTGCACTGGGAGAGATGTCATCTCAAACCAAGAAAGTAATTATTTAGTGAAAGCAATCACTGGAACGACCTCCCCAGGGACATGGTAGAGTTACCATCCCTGGCAGATTTAAAGATGCAGGGTGCTATATAATCTCATCTAGGCTCCCTTTCCTATGAAAGATTGAATCAGATGATCTTTTGAAGTCCCTTCCAGCCTGACCTGTGCTATGATTCTGTGATTCTAAGACCCTATGTCAATTTATTTTTCCCTAGAAGTTCTGTTTTCTTCAAAGCTTCTTCATCCAAACCAGTTTTG
Organism: Bucco capensis; assembly: GCA_013396975.1. NCBI lineage: Eukaryota > Metazoa > Chordata > Aves > Piciformes > Bucconidae > Bucco > Bucco capensis. The sequence continues at coordinate 74,066 of VWZO01016899.1, read as the reverse complement.
TTGTTTTGATTTTCGATTGAGGTTGTTTGTTTGTTTGTTTGTTTTCCCTTCCCCTGAAAAACATTATCCCGCTCTGCAGGATCAAAGATGTCTACTTTCCCCTTTTTTCCTTAACAAGTTTTCAATGGTCACAAAGGCCAAGACCACTGGAAGTTTGCCAGTTATTCAGTGGCACGCTCTAGCCATAGATTTTGACATTCATATTGCTTATGTTGTGTACTATGAAGCATTTTGTGGCATGTGATTTTTAAGGCAAGAAAAAAATATTTTTATGGCCTTTCTGTATTTAATGTCTTTCAACAGACTAAATAGCATGTAGAAAGAGTGTTTTAGGCAGTCAACAAGGCAAAAGAAGGGTGTCATAGTCTGGAAATGAAATAAATCTGAAATGAAAAAGAAAATAAATGCAACTGATAATTAAGGCTTTATAAGTGGCATAGTTAAGCAGAAGACATTCTGAATTTTACTCCGCCTTAAGTGTGAACTTCAGTCTCTGACGTTCAGGGTTTCTGTGATCCAGAAGATACTTTATCCTGCGTTTGTGTCTGCTTTTCTTATGAGTAAGTAAATTATTAGGAAAGAACCCAAACCACTGAAAATCCCAACAAAACCTTCAAAATATATATACACAAGTTTATATAAGCATGCACGGCTATCATTCAGTAATAAAGTAAGATAGCATCATATTTATCTTTTTAGTTAATTATTTCCCAGAAAGTGATTATAATTGCTGCTTAGGTGCATTGGAAGTCACTTTCAAAGGAAACTTCTTTTACTTTGTATCTTTTCATGTTGGTATTACACTCTGCTTATCAGCAAGCATGTCAGAAGTGAAAGTACATCAGCTTCTGCAGCATGTTCTTTCCATTCATCCTCAGAAGGTTGTCAATACTGCTTGCCATGGCATCAAATTTTCAGCCTCTCTAGCACTACATGTTTTTTCTTCCCTTTCTTATGTTTTCTGCTCAGGAATATAACATTAAGAAAAGGACCATTGATGGTATGTTATGGATCAGTTGAAGTAACATTAAAGCTGCAAGACTGGCAGCATTTTTAAGGCATATTTTTAAGCATATTTTTAAGGTCTTATCTTCCAGAGTTAAAATAATCCTTAATTATCTGGACCTGGAAGAATGCAAAAATGGAATATAAAAGATGGATTTAATGTAAAATTACAAGTGTGAATTCTGTTTAAAAATCTTCAGAAACCTTTGCTGACTGTCATATATTTGACTTCATGGGATTTTAGGTAATGACAGTTCTGCTTGACTCACGTTTACCTTAATGACTTGAGGCAAATTTGTGAGTCTTTAATATATAAAGCCAGTCTAATGCTGCATACATTCAATGCTTGTGTAAATCAAATGTACAGAACAACAGAATTCCTCAGAGCTAAGAATCTTCTTCAGAATTGGGAAAGATTTAAAAAATGCTGTCACTGGAATATAGTCATGAACTTTGAAATCTTATTGAACTCATTAACTCATTGAGGATAAAGAAGGTGATACATACTCAGCTTGCAAGTAAAAGTATGAAGAAAATTAAAAATTTAAAAAGGCATGTAGTAGTAATGGTAGTTTTGTTTCATGCTTTCATCATCTACTATACTTCAATATCTGATATTTTTATTACTGGTAGAATTTTCAAGTCAATCTTCATGACAAATATAATGAGTAAATATCAGTCAGAGATATTTGTGGTACTTCTAAGATACTGAGATGCTCAGTGAAGTCCCATTTTTTTTTCTGAACTAAAAATGCTTATGTAAAGATGATTCTTGAAATCAATCTTCATTCATGGCTGTGTGATAGAAAGATTCATAAAGCACTTTTTTTCTTTCAACTGCAAAATCAAATCTATCACAGTATATTGATAAATATATTTAGATACATATTGCAAATGCAACTGGATATTTTGTTCCAAAATCTAATTTAAAAACTCATCGATACCTCCATTTAAAATAATATTACATTCAATTGGAGCCAAAAAGAAAGGTGAACAGAATGAATGGAGAGAGATTGTGAATTAATAATGTGACCTTTCATTCCTTTGTTTGAGGTCAAAACTTACTGAAGAAATGCTTAAATAAGACATGTAGCTACAATCCATTTTAATCTAAAATGTTAATTTTTTTGCACACTATTTGTAAAGGCAGGAATCATATTCTGATGCATTTTCTCTCTTCCTGTGATATTTCAGGAATCTATTTTCTTGTACTAGAGTGCAACCTCATTCTTTGCAAAATGGTTCCCAAACAAATCCTGTGAAAGTGTTCTGAGAAAATATAAATTACTAAGAACTACACTAATCTGAGGACTTAAATCTTCCCTTCCATGAAATAATTATACAATATTTAGGAAGAATCATGGCAAAAATTCAAAAGGCAGTTGGTTATTTGAATTAAGACACCTTTTCTGGATTTTTATTAGTTTAAATACCTCTCTTTAGGTATGCATTCAAGACTATGCAACACTAGCTCTTGCTTAGGGAGCCACTAGGTGACATTGTTCACATGCATTTTTACAAGTGAACAAATTTTCTGCGTCTTCCTGCATTGTGGGAGTAAACAACAACAACAAAGAATTCTGAAGATAAATTAGTCTTCCTGGTTGATTTTCATGAGACAATTTCTTTATACACAGTTTTCAACAATAGAAAAAAACTACTCAAAAGATACTTGCTAAGACAGTATCCCATTATGTCTACCAGTCTAACAAGAAGAAAGCTTGTTACTCTTGTTTCAGGTAGAACACCCGTGTCTTGTGTATTCCATTAATCACCTTCCAAGAAACAGAAAATTGAGTTGGAAAAGTGACTTCTCATGGTAAGTTTCACGTTATTAGTATTGTTAGGGAAACATTCATTCTGTATCTGTGTGTTCAACGCCGAATTATTTTATACAAGTTGTAAAACTCATTGGTGCATACACATGGACATCATACCACAACTTCTAGCTCTATTACACATTTTCAAAAGGCACAGGCCTCCTGAACAAGAGCAGAAGAGTAGATTTCATCATATATGAACACAGAAAATTAATTACATTTTACAAATGCATAAGATCAGGAACCCATTAGTAGATGATGAAAAGAAACATTTCAAACAGCAACTTTTTGTTGTGTTACACATTTTACATACAGATCTAATAAAATTATTAATCCTGTACAGTTGAAATCTTATGAAATATTAATTGTAATCAGGAAATGTGAGATTATGTATGTTGTAGTTTCCATTTAGAAAACCATAATACTTAATAAAAGAGGATTGGTATCCCACTGACAGAAAAGAACTTATAAGTGCTTGCAATGCAATGAAGTCCTGTATTTCATTTTTACCTCAACGTGAAGATACATATTTTTTATAACTCGGGAAAACCAAAAGCCTCCTTAGATCTTTAATGTCTATAAATAGATGGGACCTTGAATTAATGACTTCTTTGACAGGAAGCACCTTTATCAGCAATTTCCCTTGAGACTGGATCTGAGACAAAAGTCGTTGAAGATTATTTCTTTCTTTTTCTTTCTTTTTTTTGGTCTATTGATTTAACTTGGCTGGCTGCCAAGACGTAGAATCAGGATGGTAAAACCCAGTAGGACAGGAAGACAAATTAAACAATACACAAGTTCCAAAGACCCACTGTGCTGAGTCAGTTCTGACTCAGAGAATCACAGTATGTTATATCAAAGGAAGTTTCTCATTTTAAATATTGACAAAATTTAACCTTCTACAGTTTAAGATATTACAAGATCAAAGGACAATGTAATGTTGCTGCAAGTCAAAGAGATTAATATATATTAATATTAACCAAGAAAAGCCAACAATATGGAAAAATGAGAAACATTTTTAGGACTTCAGAGGGTTTTGGAATGGTTGATATCTGAAAATTTAATCTTCAAGGAGGTGATATTTCTGGGACTGCACATAGGAGAAATTATTCAGTAATTATTTCCCAATTTCAGAATACAATAGTAAACTTCATTATTTATTTTTCACTTTCTTGTTCAGTAATTTTTTTGGACTTGCTGCTGTTGTTTCACTAATAAGCATGCATCACACAGATCTGCATACATGCGCTGTCTGTCTCTCTCTCTATCACACACACACACACACACAAATAAGTATCTACATTCTCCAGACATTTGATGAATTAGTGTTAGTGAAAACAAAAATTCACGCAATATTTGTCTAATATTTAATTTCAGATAGTTCTAGATTACTATAAGGAAATAGGCCACAATGGCTACTTTACAAGGAACTTCCACACAAGTGAGAAAAAATGTTTTGTTCACATTCTTGAGAAATATTTAAGAAAAGTATATAGTTAAAAATCTATTGCAGAAGGTAGAGACAGATCAGTAAAGTGAAAAAATAGGAAATACTGATCAAGAAAACTAAAGCATTAATGGATGGTACAGAAAAAAACTTTAGGAAAAGAAAAAGAAAAAATGAGAAAGGAATATTTTAACTCTGGAACAGGGGAAAGACTACAAGAGCATCTGGTATGATCAAAATATAATCATCAAGCAGTGATATATGTTCCATAATCCTCAATTGCCCAAGATGAGTTCATATGAAATGTTTTCCTTTATGACTGACCAGCTAGGTTACCCTGTAGTGTTTCAGCATTCTTTGGTACTTAAACTTTTTCTTCCCCTTTTGTGGGCTTGGAGGGTTGAATATTTCATATAATTAGTAAGTGTTGTCAAGCCAGAGCAAAGCACTGTAGTAGCTGGCTGACTGCCCAGAAGTAGAAACAGAAAAGTAAAATCTTGCAAACAGGACAGGAAAAGAAGTTAAACAAGAGACAAATCCTCTATTTTTGGCACATACTCAACTTGGCAAACTGGGAAATTACAGATGGAAAGTGAAAAAAAGAGAAAGTAAAAAAAAAATAATAGTACGCAGTCAGATAATTTAACAATATTCATCTTTCCATCAATCTTTGGATAGCAGATACAGCATATGACATACAATATATTAATGAAAACTAATCCCTGCAAAATAGAATTTCCTGAGATAACTAGGCCAAAGAGATCAGGGGAGGCATCATCAGATACATTCATACTAAGTCAGCTTATTCAGAGGAAGAAGTAGTCAATTTGATTCTATGTTGACTGAGCAGCAAAAAAAGAAAAAGAGCTATGCCAGCTGAAAAATGTTTGTAGAAACTTTTTTACAAGTTATATAAAGAAATGAAGCATTTGGAAGAGACTGCTTTTTCTGGACAGCAGTATGGTGATTGGCATACATATTAGTATTTAAAAGCTTGACAAAAAACCACAGAATCACAGACGTTTTATCTATTTTTGTCACCTCCTTGACATTCTCCCCCTTCTGTAAGGCTTCAGACTCTTTTTATTTCACTTACTCCTGATAAGAAGGTGCCTTGTTTTTATTGTTTATATTTTTCCTCCCAGATCTTGTGTATTAAGATATTTAAAACTTAAAGGATTAGATTCTTGCATTTGCTGTATGTTATCTGACTACTGTAGAAGTTCAAGGGATAAACAGGGACTCTAAATGGTCTGGGGGGTATTTTTTTACCGCAAGGGCGGTGTAGGAGCAAAGCATATTTTATATAGTCCAAACATAAGATAATGCCAGAGATAAGAGTCAGCTTGCTGGCAACAGTTCTTAATTCATAGACTGTGATGTTGCCATGAATGTCACCAATACTGCTTTGATAGCTAAAAGAAATAGTTTAAAAACCTTTACAATTTACTGTACTGGACATGAATGAGAAATTCCCTTGTATTCTTCCTACAAGTTGTTAACCTTCCAATAAAGATATTATCCAAAAGCCATATACACCTGATCCAACAACACTCTATAAGTATGCTGGGTTATTCATGTTAGGTCTCCATGCAGGCCACTTACATAAATACAGTTGATAGTTACTAGGTAAACATACCCATGTGAAAATTTTTAAAAGATTACTCATTAAAAAAGAGATATTTTAAATACATAACAACATGTGTATGAATAACTAATCACCAGTGAGTGTCTGTGGTCCAGAATTGAGTTTTGTGTGTTCTTTTCTATGCTTGGTTCTGATATTAAAGATCTCTGCGTCAATGCTTTGCTTTCTTAATCTCAAAAAATTTTGGTAGCTACTTTAGGATATATACAGATTACAACAGGCTGTAACACAAATACTGCTATGAATAAACTCATTTTAATCAGATTATTCAAAACATCTGACAATTTATTGAAAAACTCCATCTGTGTCTGAAATTTGTGATTGAATTAAATCATGCATGTTGTAACTTCATAGCCTCCTGTGCTGTGAGGTGTATATTATCTGACTAGACAAACAACAAGCCAATACAGGGTGAGGAGGGCCACTCATATTGTTCCCTAAATTGCTTAACAGCTACTATAAATTGTGAAAATAGTCCAACTCTTTTATCTGCTTTCTAATTAAAACAGAATATTCTCCAAGATCACCAGCAACTTCAGAGAAAGGCATTTTTGAAACACTTGCAGAATCTTGGCATATGTTTTGATTCTACTCTGTCTGGTTACATTAGACTGTGTAATAGGGTGAAGGCTTTACCTGCTATCACACTCAGGAGATTAAACACAATATGGTCCTTCCATATGGTATTTGTGCCTAAAAACCAATGAGATTAGAATGCCTATGCTGAACATCACTCCATATGTTCATTGGAATAGCCCATAGGTCTTGATAGAACTAGTGAGTTTTTACAGATTTAAATATCTTTAACAGTGCCTCAGAAATATCTCAAGTACAGCCAATAAATATTGTGTTTCATTCCCCCATCTTCCCAATTATGGCATTATGTGTAATGCTAATGACTATTTTGTTTGCTTCCAGTATGTATTTTCCTCTGTTAAATGAGCATGATTATTTCACTTCTCTACTGGAAAATTTATATTTTATTTAGGAAAAAAATAATCTCTTTTGTACTCTAATATATAGTATACCTAAAGCAGAAAAGTATACAAAGTCAGTAAACAGTTCACATTAATATCTTTGCTCGGTATTTCAATAGTTAAGAAATTGAATCTTTGCAGCCACATCTGATTCCCTACCTAATATTCTTCATATTTAATCTTGATACAAAAGTCACATGGCAACATCAAGTTTACACCTATAACTTACGGAATTAGAGAACAGAGAAATCACAGGTTTTGGACAGCACATATACAATGCCAGAAGTAATATCCACAGCTCTTCCAAGGTGAAAGTTCCCTTTCATCCTCCCAATCTTAACTAGTGTATTCTGAAACTTGAACCTTTTTTTTTTTAAAGCTTTTTTTTTATTCTAGAAATTTAAGGGTAACAACCAACAAACTTTTCTATTTTCTTCTATCTTAGCAAACTATCACTAGTTTTTTCTTTCCAGCTAGATCAAAGAGAAAGGGTAGAAATACTGATATCATACCCTGAAAGCAAGGAGGCTAAGTGTGAGGCTAGAATACTGAAGGCAGTCTTTGCATAGCTTTGCCTTTGCATAGGTTATAAGAAGGCTTCATCTTATGCCAAGTTGTTTCATTACCTTTTACAATTGTTTAAGTTTGTTTGTTGTGGGTTTTTTGGGAGGTAGGGGAGTCTATTCTCTTGGACTTTATTATTTCTTGCTTTGTTCTCTTGGTTCATTTTCTGGATAGGTATTGGATAGAGAGGTGACTTCCGTTACACTCTTTTTGCCTCTCATTCTTCCATCACAATCAGTGGTGTGTGACTGAATCACACACTACTTTGTCTATCTCCCCTCCTTCCTCTCTCCCCGATCAAAAGACAATATTAATAATATTGTTAATTTGCTTTGGACCAGCAACACAGTATACAGTGCAATATATTTTATTTTTGTGAAGACCAACTTTTAAAATATTTCAATAGAATCTAATCACAGGATGGTTATTTGAAATCCTAATCAACACACATATATATATATATATATTTCTTTGCTTTCTAATTTTGATAAATTTTAAAACTCACACCTAATTCATCAAGACTGTTTAGGGTACACTTCCTTAACATTCACAGAATCACAGAATGTTAGGGGTTGGAAGGGACCTTTGGAGATCATCTAGTCCAACCCTANGTCACTTCAGCATCACCCATGGATGCTAGCTATGTGTCCTCAATGAGGATGAGCACTTCTGCATGCCACCTGGGCTGGGTGAGGGTCTCACTTGAGGTTCTGGGATGGGTTAAGGGTAGTAGTGGTGTGGTGGTGGGGCATGAGCTTTCTGGAGATACATCAGAGTCATCAGGGTTGGAAAGGACATTTGAGATCATCAAGTCCAACAGACAACCCTACACTCCTGTTATCCCTAAACCATCCCACGAAGTGCCATATCTACCCATTTTTTAAAACCTCCTGGGATGGTAACTCTACCACTTCCCTGGGCAGCCTGTTCCAACACCACATCACTCTTTCAGTGAAGAAATTTTTCCTAACATCTAATCTAAACCTGCCCTGGCACAACTTGAACCCATTCTCTCTAGCCCTATTGCTAGTCACAAGGGGTAAGAGGCCAACCTAGGAGCATAAATGTGAATGAACACAAGGAGCCACTGGTATTAATAATGATGGCTTTCACTCAAAATGCCTTTATGCATTTAAAATAAGATATTTAATGGATTTTGATAGACCTAAAAACCTAATATTTAATTTGAATTGTGGATTTCTGAATTACTCTATTACACAAGAAAATGTCTATACTTCATTGGCTTAAGGTTTTTTTTTCTTTTCACTACTAATCTTACATAAAAAGATGGATTATTTTACGCATCATTGCAATCTTTATAGCAACCTAAACAGACTTCCTTTTAATGCTGCTTACAACTATCATTTAGGAGTAATAACAGAGTGGGTTTAAAAGAGAATATCCCATCATACAGTATCTATCCAGTAATTTTCCTCCTCTCTCTTGTATTGTAAGAAGGATTTTCTTCTTCAGGTGACTATTTGAACTATAAGAATTCATACCTAAATTTCTCTTATTCACTTTTAGCCTGATGACATAAAATTGGACTTATTCATGGTTCTGTTCAACACAGTCATTTTATGATATTTTTCTCGCTCTGATGCATTTTTAATAGCAATATCAGTACAAAGAGATTGAAAGTACAACAAAATAACAGGGTGGCAGAAGCTAAATCAATATAATAGATTCACAGGGTATTTAAATAGAAGAGAGTTTTCTCTAAATAAATGCATTAATAAACCATCGTGACTTCATTTTTGCACAATTTTGGTTTTGTTTTTGGCTGTTCTACTTCAAAAAAAAAAAAGATGAAATACCATAGAATCATAGAAGTCCTTTTCTGCAGGGCTGCTCTCCATCATCTCATCCCCCAGCCTGTATTGATAGTGGGGATTGTTCCGACCCAGGTGCAGGACCCTGCACTTGGTCTTGTTGAAGCTCATGAGGTTCACCTGGGCCCACCTCTCTAACTTGTCCAGGTCCTTCTGAATGACATCCCACCCCTCCAACTTATCAACAGCACCCCATAGCTTGTTGTCATCTGCAAACTTGCTGATGGTGCACTCAATGCTGCTGTCGATATCGTTTATAAAAATATTAAACAGTACAGAGTCCTGAGGGACATCACTTGTCACTGATCTCCAGCTGGCCTTNATTTTCACATACAGTGGGAGGGAATTCACTGCCCTGGTCCCCATCTTGTGGTTTTTTAACTTGGGGGGTGTTGGGAGAGAGGTTGCCAGTGAAGACAGAAGAAAAAAAGTTGTTGAGAACTTCTGCCTTCTCCTCATCTCTTGTTATTAGTTCTCCAGTAGTTCTCTATTAGTTCTCCATTAGTTCTCTTTGGGGGGAATATTTTCTTTGACCTTGCTTTTTTCATTGATGTACCTGTAGAATCCCTTCTTATTATTCTTTGCACTCTTTGCTAAGTTGAGCTCTAGCTGTGCTTTAGCCTTCCTGACTTCATCTCTACACCATTGGGCAGCATCGCTATACTCTTCCCAAGATCCTTGTCTCTGCTTCCACTGCCTGTGTAGCTCCTTCTTGCTTTTTAATTCGACTACCAGGTCTTGATTCATCCATGCTGGTCTCTTCCCTTTCTTTCCAGATTTCTTACACCTGGGGATTGAGAGCTTTTGTGCTCTATGGAAAGTGTCCTTAAAGATCTGCCAGCTCTATTCTGCTTTTTTATCCTTGAGAACCTTTTCCCAGGGTATCCTGCTGAGTAACTCTTTAAAGAGCTGGAATTTTGCTTTTCTGAAATTCAGGGTCCTTACTTTGCTTCTTGTCCAATTAGTGACCCTCAGAACTCTGAATTCCACCAATGCATGATCACTGCAGCCCAGGGAGCCTCCAATCTTGAAATCCCTGATGAGCTCGTCTGCAATGGTGACCAGTAGATCTAGTATTGCACCCCCCTGGTTAGGGGTGTCTATTTCTTGTGTTAGGAAATTTCCATCAAGACACTCCAGGAGCCTTCTGGATTGCCTACTGCTTGCTGTGTTGTTTTTCCAGCAAATGTCAGGGTGGTTGAATGTGCCTGGTCCTGCTGTAGTGTTAAAGAACTATGGCAGCTCTCTTGTTTCAGACCATTGCTATTATTGTAATGGGACAATCTGGATTAATTAGTTACTGTTAATCGCAGTTAAGTTATGCATAAATTCAAGTTGCTTAGAATATAACCAGAACTTCAGGTGCAAGAAGAAAGTGTCACACAGGTACTATATTTAAAAATCACACTCATACTTTGTCAACCACCTCAGAAATCAGAAATTCCACCACTTAAATCCAGAAATCATTTGGAACCTGCAGGTACAAGTAAATTTGTAAAAATAGTGGTAAAGATAAAATGAAAAACAAAATTTACAGTCTGGCCTCCCTTTATGTCACTATTTTGTGGTGTAATTATATAGTATCAATTACAGTTAACAGTCTGAATAATAGAAAAACAAGGTTGTACAGGAACTCTGATGTCACCTATTGCAAACTTTTGTTCAGAGGATGGTAAAGTTTGAAGCTGAATTAGTCTGCTAAGTGTTATGTCTAGCTCAGTTGTGACTGTCTCTAAGGACAGATATTGCCTATGTGTGCAACAAGCTCCAGTGCTTAACAGCTCTCACCGTAAAGCTTTTTTACTCAAGTTTGAACCTGTGCCTCTTGCCTCGTCTTTGCTCTGTGTCTCTCTGAGAGAACACTCACTCTGTATGCTATAACATTGCTTTGCCAAGTGTAAAACTGCAATTAAGATCCACCTTTGCCTTCTCTTCTCCAGCCAAGATGACCCATTTAGCTTAGCCTCTCTTCATATGTTGCATACCCTATGCCTCAGTCTTCTCTGTGGTATTCTGCCAGATTTGTTTCAACATGAGGGCACAAAACTGGGAGGAGTGGCTGATGCACCAGAAGGCTGTGCTGCCATCCAGCATGACCTGGACAGGCTGGAGAATTTGGCAGGGAAAAACCTTATGAAATTCAATTCAACAAGGGCAAGTGTAGAGTAATTCACCTAGGGAGGAATAACCACATGTACCACTACAGGTTAGGGACTGATCTGCTGGAAAGCAGCTCTGTGGAAAAAGACTTGGATGTTTGGGTGGATAGCAGGATGATCATGAGCCAGCAATGTGCCCTTGTGTCCAAAAAGACCAATGGCATCTTAGGGTTGTATCAAGAAAAGTGTACAGCCAGCAGGTCAAAGGAGGTAATCCTCCCCCTCCTCTCCGCCCTAGTGAGGCCAAATCTGGAGTACTGTGTCCAGTTCTTGTCTCCCCTGTTCAAGGACACCAACCTTTGCAATCTGCTCTAGGTGAACCTGCTCTGATAGAGGGGGGTTGGACTTGATCTCCAGAGCTCCCTTCCAACCCCTAACACCCTGTAATTGTGTGATTTCTTTATTTATTTTTTTAATGTATTGTTCTTTTTTTTTCTTTGTTCATGAAGTGCCACTTAGAAGGTTTCTGAATGCTTCCTTTTTATGCAGTCAGCTTCAAAACAGCAGTGAGAAAGGACTTTTAGGTAACCAATATAATTAAGAGAAAGTCCTTCACTCACACACCCACAATACCCCTCTCCCCACCACTGTATGCAAGCACAGATACACACAAACATAAGCAAACCCACTGGCTCGGTTCCAGTTCTCTTCATGGAGCACTACATACAGAAACTTGTCAACTTGTGATCCAGACTGTTTGGGTTGGGAGGAGGGAATATTCATCTGTTTACATATCCATTTTTCTCTGACAGTAAATGAAGAGTAATTTGTTCTCTAGTGAACTTCAGTATTTTTATCAATTTATAGCAGAGTTACTCTCTTTTCTCTGCCAGACTTAATGTGATATTTCAAAATTTAAACTAGAGACAACACTTTGCATCATCTATTTAGTTTTAGAAACATTTTTTTTTGCTGATATAACTTCTGTATAAAAATATGCAGTTGCAAAAGGTTACGTAACTGCTGTTGTAGGATCTATTGAGATTTTAAGAAGCATATTTCACATAGTTTTAGCATTAAAAAAATAAAAAGAGAAAGAAAAATTTACGTAGTACCTACTTATTCTATAACTGGAGGTCAAGGGAATTTTCTGTCTAGAAACTTGGTCTTGAAGCGCTGAAGAGGTAATTTCCAATCTTTTATACCTAAAATGTAAACCAGGACTATAAGAAGAAAATTAAAGTAAGGTTTAAACCTTTTCCTGCTACCTCAACAGAAACTTTGTTTTGCAGTTTATGAGTCCAGCAGCCAGAAGTTTAGATTTGATCCATCTGATTTGATCTATCTGGGCTATTATACATGGTAGTACATACAACATTTGCCAGAAACTAAAAAGGTCTTCTGTCATGAGAAGTTCTAATCAGAAAGCCTTGGAAACCTTACATCCATGGGCACTTTCTGTTTTCATCACAGTTTCAAATTAATTAGTGAGGCTACTTCAAAAGCTTTAATCTAGGCTATGGTATGAAGAAACATGCATTAGACATTTCCTGTTTGCATTTCTATGTTGCTTGTTTAAAGAGTTCTTTTACTTCCATTGAAGACTGTGGAGGGCCTTAATGTACAATATTGACAGAGTAATAAAAATAGCAAATTATGTTTTTGGCTGTATGCCAACTTCATTAAATTCTCAGTAATATCAAAAATAATATAGAGGACAAAGGAAATCCAGCTTTATTCAAACTTAAGCAGGAGTGCAGATTAAATGTAATGAAGACTAACCAGTATGTCCCCTTTTCTCACTAAACAATTACCCCATATATTGTTCCTGAGTCATGTTGATATTCTTTACTTCTGTTTTCCTAGATACAGGTTAAAATCTTGACTGGCAACAGTGTATTTCATATGACATTGGTGGCCTACGTGTTTACATTTCTGAAATGATGCAAAAGATTTCCCCTCTGTTATAGTAACACAAAATTATGTGCTTTGTGCTATTGAATACTAACTCCCTAAGGTTTTAATATTGACTTGTACATGACAAACAGCATCTGTAGGTATGACTTATTCCATCTAGAGAACATTTTGAAGTATGACAATATGAAAACAACCGAAAAAGAAATCTTTCAAATGGCACAGCTTAATGTAGAGCCATAGATCAGGACAACTTTCAGAGGCAATATTTAGATTTCATTAAATACTTCAGCTGATAGATTCTTACACTAGTAGCTGTAAATATAAAATGAACAAAACAAAAGCCTGTTCAGTGATATAAAATGCAGGAAAAACACGAGTGTGGAATTAAAACTTTAGAAATATCTGAGTAAAAAATCTGTTCCTTGTAGCTAGGTGCTCTGACTATAAAAGTGTATGTAGTTTTTAATTCTCAGTGGGCATTTAATAATTATTTCTTCTACTCCATACAAGCCATGCATAAGTACAAAAAATATATTTTTCTAAAAGAAGTGTTCCAGAAATAGGGTTGATATTAAATAAGATTTATGAAACGGTTTTGTCAGCTGGTCCTTTAAAACATTATGCACAGTCTGGACTCAAATGTCATGCTCTCTTTACAATATTTTTTTTATAAAGGCATTTAGAAAAATCAAAATATTGAGTGGATGACTACCTTAAATTATCCAGGAGAAAATACAGAGGAAAATGTGCATCCTTCCATCTTGATTGCCTTTGCTCTATGATGCTATTTTAGTCTTTATGAATTTGTCTGCCTCATACTCCTGCTATATTTACACTCTTTCTTCCAAAACTTCACTAATTTCATTCTTTCAGAAAAATGCTTTCTACACTTGAAACTCTTCACTTAAAATCTTGGAAACATAGTTTAAACTTTTCAAGGGGTTCAGAATTTCCAAAATGCTTAAGGACGTCAGCCATTCTTGACAAAGAGAGGAGAATATTCAGACCTCGACTCTGGGGTGTCTGTCCCAGTGTTCATTTAATTAAATTTGTTTGATAAGGAAAAGAATCTGTGTGGCTGTAGTGTAAAAATATTCCACTAGAAGCTGCTTTCCAAACTCAGCTTTACTACATACTTAAAATGTTACAGGAAGGGGGGGGAAAAAGATCCCTTAAAGGGTTTTGCATGCGTTTGTTTGTTTGTTTTTAATTCTCTATAGGATTTAAGAAATAGTTAATGTCTCCATTCTGGCATTTAATTGGTTTAATATTTATAGAATACTTTATGGATATGTCTTGCTCACACCAGGATTTGTTTCTTGAGAGTCACAGGTTCAAGTTCTGTCATACAGACTGGGAAACTGGTCAGAGTGTGCCACATTTTAATATCTTTTTTGAAAAAAACTTGGGAAGATTGTATTTTCTTAAATCTCATTCTGATACAAAATTGAAAAATAGTTAATGATGATGCCCAGACCCAAGATCTTGGAATAATTTCTGTATTCTAGAATTATATGTAGTATATTTTTCTGTTGTGTTTTATAAAAAAAACTTGGCATCTTTGAGAGTTATGTGGCAGCTGCACAGAAGTTGTGGAAACTTGTACATTTAAACCCTTCTTTCAATCTTGTTCTTTATAGCCAGTCCCTTCTAGTTTAGTTTATTATGTTTTCTTTAATGCTAATTGCTGTAATTGCTTTTTAGTACTGGTATCAAAAATGCTTTTGTGTTTAAATTATATTAAATTATATTTTAAGACATTAAAATTGTATTTTTTTTCTATCAAAATGTTTTATTCTTTTTTTCATGACTGGAAAGAAAGGTGAGTGAAAAGAACTAGTTAATTGGGTCATTAAAAGATAGTTTCTCTCCCACATCTAAGGGAGGAGACACAAAAGGCATGCAGACACTATATGAAGAATAAACTATAAAGAACTAAGAATGCTGTCTACATGGAGTGAAAAGATGCAGAGGACAATGAGTGCAGAGGTGTAAGCAAAATCAGGACTGCAGACAACTTCAAAGCTGAGAGATTAAATTTCATGCACAAAACAAGCAGACATAAAGCTACTACAGTGTTGGCCACCAGGACTGAAACTGTGGGAGAGGAAGACAACCTATTATATCTGAAGTGAGAAAACTGAATAGCAGACAGAAGAGTTTCCTGTAATTGAGAGAAGAATGATCTTGTCTTTAGGGTAGAGAAAAAAGGATCAATTAAATAAAAATGTAAGCCAAAAAGAAATCTATGTGAGCCAAAACATCACACAGTGAGATAGAATAGCAGGAGTTTTGCATAACTGGTAAAAAAGAATGCGAAAATGTAGATTCAGAAGTTGAAGAGAAAAAGAGGGCAAATAACTGATTGATGAATGAATCAATCATTGATGAATGACTGAAAAATTCAAGTAGTGGCTTTGATTGCATAAGAATATTATCTAGCTAATTTAGTCATTAAACTTTTCTTGAGGGGGGAAAAATGCATTTTAGAAGACTCAAAAAATTCAGATTTTTGAGCAATATTTTCACAACCCTTATATCAGTCTCACTTGACTTTCTCTGGTTAACATTTATTATCGTTTCTGGTGCACTACTCCACTATCCCTTTGTAGAGAAAAGAAGTTTTGTGGACTCATATACTACTCATATGCTCTCTCTTTTTAGAGAATATATTGCAGTGATGAGGCATTTAGACTTATTACTAAATGGGGAATTTATTTTACTGTATAGGACCTAATGGGAACATGGAATAAACAGAAAGCAAAATGGGCTTGGGCTACTAGGACTTAAAATGAATAATCTCTTAAGAAAATTCCTTAACTAAAGAACAGGAACAACTGGCAGCTCTAGCAGAACCTAGAATTCAGAACAATACTTTTTCTAAGGAACAAAGTCGTTGCTGTCCAACATGGAAGATAATTTAATTGCAGCAAGTAACACAGAACCAAATAAATCAAAATTCCAAATTCTAGAAAAGGTATTACAAATTTTCTTGAACTATATATACAATGAAAGATGCAGTCTCCAGGGACCTGGAGGTACACCTGAACAGCCACCTTCCTGGCACCCTAAGTTCTATAGTGTCTGTGATATAAACATGGACTACAGCGTACTCAGCCTAAAACTCCACTCTGAACAGTATATGACAGTCATAATATTGTATGAGAAGCTATAGCATATACTTCATTATGGCCTCTATCTACCTGGTTAAGAAACTCTCAGGATTCTTTAGTCAAGTCATAATCTGTGCAAGATATGAGTGACTTGGGCTAGGGTTTTATTTCTGTATTCTCAAGTTATTAAGAGAGATGACTCATTGACTTCTTGAAATGATAGGCATAAAATAACTAGTATGTATCTAATCTCTTGGCTCTTTTCAAAAAACCTAATCCCTGTTTTATTCTGTGCATGAGTACATATGTAATGCTTCTCTCCTTTAAAATACATTTTTCCGTTAGCTAAACAAAGTTATGATTTATTTATATGAACCTGATTTATGTTTGAAACAGCAGTTAAAACACAGGTCCAGCTGGTATAAGGTATGTATTTTGGCTCAGGGAAGAGAAATCATTAACCATTTGGATAAAGTTAGTTCAGAACTTTGACCCTATGCAACAGTAATTTCAGCACTTTTGCAAACTTGTTGCTATTATGCTTCCCTATAAGTCATTCAGATGTTCTCTTTTTAAAGTTGATATAAAAATATTTTAGTTAATATTTCTTCAACTTTTTTAATAAATTGCTTCAATGCAATGTTGTTTCTTTAAACAATGTGATCTAGGCTGAAGATATTTGTGCAAACAGGAACAGTAGAGCTGCAACTACAAGGACCACAAGTTAAAGTCTGGGATATATAAATATTGTTCATAAAGATGTAAGGTAAATTATGTGATAAAAAGGAGTCTATTTGGGGGGGTCTGAGAACTCAAGGTTTCTTTAATGTACATATCCCATATAAAACAGTTTGCCTTATAGACTAACTCCTCTTTCCACATGCATGTAAAAGAACCCTTTTCGATGTTTAGTCTCCTCACAAAGACAACTATGTCCTGTGAAAGGAAGCATAGCAAGAAGTACAGATTGAGTTTGTGCTTTCTTTCAGAAAAATACTGAAAGTGGAAATAAGGACTGACCAGCTCTGCAGATCAGCACCACTTACTTTGCTGCTGACTATGTCACCTCTCCAAGGACTGCAACTGGGACTACACCTTCTGGTTAACCTGATGGTCTCACTCAGAGGCAACCGTATAAAACTGAAGCAAACAAAAATGCCCCATTGTGTCTGTGTGCCAGATGTCAGTTCTCTCAATTCTCTCTTCACAGCTTCATTCATTAAAGTAAATCTAGGCCTTTGAGGAGATTGCCACATTTTACAAAATTTTGAGGAATTTCACTTACAGGAAAAAGATCCTTCTGCAGATCTGTTAAAATGCCAGATTCCCTAGTGCTGTAATAGCTGCTGCTGTCTAGCTCCAAAGGTCCCACTTGACTAAGACAATGTCATCTATTAAAAGAAACTTTCTCTAAAACTTTTTTGGTTTTCTGGGAAGGTTGTATTTTTGGTTTGTTTGGTTTTGGTTTTTTCCTTCTGTTTTCTCTCCCATTCATATCAAGCTTTCAGATAAGTATGCTTGTTTACAAAGTACCTAAAGGAACCAATACTAGAGAAAATAATAACCAGTCCAAAATTATTATCTCTGAGGCTTCAGTGCTCAATGGAATTTGAACACATTTTATCTATAGTATGGTTTGACATCCATACCAGTGCAAATAATAAAGTACAACAAGATATCTTAAATCTCCCCAAGTCTATGTTGTCAGCATTCGTTTTCCATTTGTTACAGTTTTTAATAATCATCCGTTGTGCTTTGGTCAAAGTTTTAGCCAGAGTTTCTGATGAATGTTTTTTGATCATGGTCATTTATAGCTTCAGATTTCTTATCTACCAGTCTGCAGACATCTTGAATGAAATTTATCTAAACAAAATATAGATATCTGATATGTAAGCAATACATAACTGAATCACACCTTAAAACCTCTTATTTCTCTCCATTTACTGTAAGAACAACTTGAATTATTAGCTTAGGCATAGATATCTACATAAGAGACACACAAAGTGGAGCAACATATCCACTCTTCTCATTTTCCAACAAGCTTCCCTTTTACAGCTCCTACTTGTCTATACAACACAGTAAAATATTGTCCAATGCTCGCTATGTTTCTTATCCTGAAAAAGAAGACACACGGTACTTAATAACTCGGAGTTGTTCGTAGGAAATTCTTCTAATTGTTCTACTGCAAGCAATACATGATTAAAACTTAGATTAAGAAAGAATATTTCAATTAATCTGATCTTATACATACTATGCAGTATCTGATCACTAGGGAATAAAGCTCTTTTGATATTAGTTAAAGGTAGAATTTCAAAGCAGTGCAAAGATGTTTTACTCCTATTGATGTTGACAAGACTTTCCTGACCAAAGTCATATAAACTGTGTTCAAAATTCACCCTATTAATTAAGAAACTAGACTTCAGAAATACTACCTACATCTTTTATTTCAGTCTCGTATTCATCTTCTTCCTACCAACTCCATGATAATTCTTGGTGTCTTTACTAGAGGTTCTATTATTTATACTGGAAGAACAGACTACAGAGATAAGCAGATTAAAATTATTTAAAATTATTTGAATAAAGCAGTGTGTACCATTAAAATAAACATGTCAGACTGAGTTGTGGCCGAGATCATGTCATTTGTAATACCTGTAAGGAGAGCTTAGATACTTAGATACTATATTTACCATAAATAGAATTGTTTTAATGAACATACGTGCCATAAAGCATTTGTTAAACAAAATCTCTTATTTCCTGGTAGTTTCAGTTCTTCAACTTTATGTATTTGAAAATGAAGCATAAATTTTATAAAGTTTTGCGTCTTATAGAGAAATAAAGAGGTAGTTATTCAATCTTCTCAAACTTGAAACTTCATTTTGTCCTTTGTGTTTGGATAACAATTCCCAGTCTTGAAGTAAATTTTCTTTAACATGACACACACATAAAATCAGAGTTTTAGAGTTCCCAGAAATTACTTTTTCATTTTAGAATCCAGCAAGTTTTCTTCCGGAGTGAAATTATACCAATGACATACTATCTGCAAGTGAATGAATGTGATAGCTTTGTCCTTCACATTTTTGTTTTTACTACCTGTTTAGGTAATCGGGACAGTCTGAAAGCTATTGCTAATATCAATTAAATCAGGTCAAAAGCATAACAGCAGGAAAAAGAGATCAGTCAGTTAACATATGAAAACCCAAGACACTGGGGCACCTTATGGTATGTGCAAACAATTCACTATACAATTTCTGGAGAGAGGAAGCTGGCATACTGTTGAATACTGTTTTCCTTTGGGTAAAATTTTAATTAAAAAAGCAGCATGGATACAGGTTTTAGATCTTCACTATTCAAATAGCTGAGATAGCTGTTTGAATTTTAAAGTCTTATAAAATATTTCATTAAAAAAGACTTCTGTTATTCTCAGTCTTAAAACTGTTTACAATATGGTTGACTAGAATTTACAAGTCAAGTGAAACATGAAGTACATTATAGCAAAACTTAAGAAAGGATACTAAAAAGATGCAATTACTCTTCCTGGAACAAACTTTAAAAACAAACTCCTGTTTTCCTAGCTGAGGGATGTGGAAAGGTAGCTCCTGTTACACACATCTGCTGTAATTCTCAGTGACCAAGGGAGTCCAGAGTCTTGCAATTTTTCTGCCACTCATCCTCAACATGGCGAGACACTTTTCTGTCTTACTGAGGAGCCATGCTGCTGGATACTCCTATATTCATACAGTTCTATCATACAATGGAAACAGAGAGAAAGGGTCATAGAAGGGACTTGTGTCTGACCCTTAAGCTGTATTTCTACCGAAGCAATTCTGCATGCCCTTTTACCACACTTCTTTCCTGTATTCAGGGGTGATCATATTTATATTTCTATAATACATTTCTGTAAACACAGTTTCATCAAGATATGCTGTAGCCAAGGGTAAATGTTAAAAAAAGTATATGTTTTCTGTAAACCTATACTTTTCTCTCTCAGTTTAATATGGTTGCTAGAGGCATATGAGCACTTAATTGACATCATTTCAGTTTGTGAGGTACTATACATTTGTGCAATGGGTAAAAGCTTCATTAGCTCTGACTTCTAGAGCCTAGAAGTGTAGAAGTTAAAAGGATGTTTCTTTCTTTTCAAGCAAAACATCAGTTTGTGATTATCACTGGATACATGAAGACATGATATCTGCTTAAACACCACAGAAATATAAATACAGAACTGGAATAATCTCAGTGGTAAGGTCAAGTATTTTAAAAAGCCAACAACATAACAAGAGCTAATACAAGAAAAAAGGAAAGACTTACCTTCCTACTTCTAAGATACAATGGAAGTATACCAAAAGTATCCATGAGGTATGAATAGCAAAGAACATATGTTGAAACAATTTATAACTCACTGTACTTTCCAGGCATTTTCTTTACATGAATTATACTCTTAAGATTAATTTATTAGCCCTATTTTTGACAAAGAAAGGTTTGGCCTCTATTTTTGAGCCAGCCTTCTGTGCTCCATTTGTAGTAGTCAGAGACACAAACGTGTACATTTAAATTTCAGCTTCTGGGAACAAGTCTGAGACTTCATATTTACCTGAGTTTGTGTCCCAAACATGCCTTGATAATAATAGGGAAAGGTGCTTTGTGGGGGTTACAAGATGTTTAGTATGAGATGATACAAATATCAAATAAAAATAGACTTTTATTGTGTTTTAGGAGTAGTATAGGTACGTTTTCTGATTAAATTTTCTCACCATTACATAAATATAGTGTTCCAGTTAAGTAATGAATGTATATAGAATACTCTACAGCTGTCCCTTGTTGTTCTTTTGTGTAGTGCTGTTGACAAAAGCTTTTTCCGCCTAAGTGTACCTAGTCAGAGCTTTGTCTGTTTATATAAATTATACACACACACGAACTAAGCATACAGATTTATGTTTTGTGTGACCCTTTTAACTCTCTGTACTTGCTGTTAAGTTGTATATTTTTCCATAGGAGCACTGTAACTCATAAGAAAATGACTAACGCTGAAAACTCAGTTAAGTCTCAAAAATAGGCATTAGTTCTAAGGCCTGGCACTCCTTTTGGGAAATCAAAGTTTTTATTGCCAGATAAATTAGTGTTTCAAAAGTATGAATACAGATGCTGTTTGCAAATTTGTCACAATCTGTCTTCCAGCAGAAAGAATTTATACTGTATATAGTAATGGAAAACAGAAAACTGCATATTTCACTAAATTGCAGCTGTGTATGGAAGATTTATATGGTTGTTCTCTGTCAGTGAAACATGCAGGTCTTACAGCATTTCAGTTCAGTATTCCACACAGAAATTTGATGTTCTTATTTTAGAGTTATTTTATACTTAACAGAATAAATATAATACAGCATTTGTTGTAGAGAAAGCTGTACATTGTAACTATATTTATCAATGTTTTACTGAAGAAGATGATTGTGGTGAAAATCTTGTTGTTCACCTCAAGCCATACCTGAGAATTTCCATTCTGCAAACCATTTTTGTAATTCCTAAGTGTCTACTGAGTGCAGTATTAAGTGTTTTAGAGGACTTGTATATCATGGTAGGTGGGCCATTCTAAAAGAAATGCCCAAACTAAATGACAAAGTCACCATTTTATTTTTATTATAACCAAGTTCATTTAGAAATTGAGTATTCTCAAATAATATAAAGCTGCACCCAGATGGCAAGTTTGTTTTTGCTTGCTTGCCTTCACATAATGGAGTCCTACTTTTTTTTTTCATTTTATTTTATCTCCTCTCTACTGTCAATTCCCTTACAACAACCAGCCTTCAAAACAGGAGCTAACATTTTCTTCAGTTGTGAAGTATTGGATCCAATTACTCCCAGCAACTAAAAACAGAGTTTATTTTAATAGGATTTGCAGTAAAACAAGGCATATAAAAATCAGATGCATAGGCAAAGAATTTTTCATCTTTAATCATTAAGCTACCAGTACAAATTGAGCCCTGCAGTTATTTCATTCCCAAAGGAGACCAGAGATTTAAAGAATTCAGAGGATTAAATATTTGTGTTTGAGTGAACATGCTAAGTGTTTTTGCGGTTGCTATCATTAAAATTGTATTTCAACACTGTATTTTAAATGCATGCAATGCACATTCTCTCTAAATGATAGCTTGTAACTCTTCCTAGATATGGGGCATTAAGGGTATCTCTGTTGTATTACCAGCCTTTCCACAGATACCCAGAGTTTCACTGATTTCTAGTGTGTTGTTACTCTTTGTCAATACAGGCAATTTAAACTTTGCATTTTTTCTTCAGTAACAAAGAGCTACATGCTACAATCTGTTATTTCTATGACAAAAAGATACATTGCTGCAGAAAAGTGTATTCTTCCTCTGAAATAGATGAACCCTTGAAAATCAAAATAAATTCTATCCAAAATATTCACAGCATTTGCCACATGCCAAAGACTTGTTTTCCCATGGAAATGTAAACATGAAACAGGTGAAATTTTTATCACACTGCAATTGACTGATACTAAGAAATTAACAAGGTAACAAAATACCTAACTATTGTGAGAGAAATGAATGAGAACTTATCTTCAATGCAAGTAACACACATGCAGTGGGCCAAATGAAAGTCCTGTGCATAGTATTTAACATTTCTTCCAGAATAAACACTTACTGATAACGTATGACTAATAATTTTTCTGATTATTGCATAGTTAGTATATTTCTGTATGCAACAAAGATGTTTCAGGGTCTAAAATAGGTTGCTGGCTTTCCAGATAGCTACAGAACCTACTAGTCTGTTAATCTGATATATTAATTTATGTAGATTACTCAGTAGATTACTGAGTCTGGCTTTTTAACAATTACAATGAAGAATATGAATTTACAGGAATCTTCCCAGTTTCAGCATTTGGACCTCATTCAGAAGCCTTCTAGGGATGCAATTACAATTCATCCCATTTCAAAGCAATTACAATTCATCCCATTTCAAAATAGTTATTTCCAATGAGAGAACTAAGTAACGCTGCCAGTTCTGTCTAATGATTATAAAGGCAGCCTGGCTATATCAGATATTGCATCCCAGTGATATTACTATTAATGTTCAGAATTACCTCGCTCTGACCCACAAGGTTGTCTCTTCAGGATTCCATGTAGACTTAAGTTGTTCACTATTCCCACTATCCACAGTAAGGGTGCCCCAATAATATTTGGTGGTTTGGGCATCAGAATCCAGGACCTGACTGATCAAAATCTGGGGTGCTTTAAATTCCAATTCCTGTCTTGGATGTTTAAAACCTGGTTTGGAAAATATTCCCCTAAATATTCACATACTGTCACTTCAGCTATTGTCTAGGTATCATGATCAAGAATCTCTAATTAGCAGGTCTCTTGTAAAGCTTTAGTAATGCACACCTGCAATGGTATCATCCTTGCATGGAGTGGAACTGATAGGGTTATTCCAATTCATGAGTATGAGTCTCGTATAAAGAAACCCAGATGGACTGGAATATGTATATGTGTAGGAGCATAAGTGCAGGGTGTGCCTTAGAGAGAGAGAGAGAGAGGCTGCAGATGGTGTTTGACTGTTGAACTGAGAATATGTATCTGTAATTTATCTGGAAGATGAGGTAAACAGCACATTAATTAAATTTGCAGATGATACCAAATTGGAATGTGTTGCAAACACCATTGAGAAAAGATATAAAACAAAGTGACCTAGAAGAGGTTAGAAACATAAGCAAGACTTCAAAAAGTGATACATAGTCTTGAGAATAAAAATTAATATATTGAAAACACAGACAGTAAATAAAACAGATATAACTGGAAAGCAAGACTATTACAACAGTTTAAAGAATTATAATGGTCATGGCAATATTTGATAGACATTACTCTTCTGTTCCTGGATAAATAGTAGATTCAGCTTAATAGATGAATTTCAAAGTACTCCACATTATTTCAGACTATTGCTCAATTTTTAAAGAATGCAACAGGTTTAGTCTTTCCAGATTAAGAAATAAGAAGATTCACAGAGAGTGGTAGGGCTTAGAAAGGACCTCTGGAAATCTAGCCCAACCTCCCTGCTAAAGCAAGCTCCTGAAAAGCAGGTTCATCTTATTTCACAAGAAAATCAGATGTTGTATGCAAAAAATATATTTGGTGCTCAAATAATAAATTGCCGTGTCTAACTGCAGACAGGAATATGTGTTTATGAATGCAGTTTCACAGAAGCATCTCCCTTAAGGCTTCTTAATCAAAGTGATTCAGACATACCTTTTGTCTTAGTTTTCTCCTGGCTGACTTGAATATCCTTCCAGACTGCAGACTGGCCACTGCGTATCATGTTGTCATATTCCTATTATAATCCTTAGACAATCAACAGCTTGCCTTAACAATGAGAAGGCACCTGCCTCTTTTCTTCTCCTTCCCAAAGGGAATATACTAGCTTTTGCTTTTTCTGAGGAACCTCTTAACCCCTGGTTAAACTCTCAAACTGAGCGTGATGAATAGACATAGAAGTTTGCAATGCTTCCAAGGTGGCTTTCAATATCTGGTTACAAAAAGAATACTCTTTAAATTCCTGTACAAATGACACCTTTAAAGAGGCTGGCAAATAACTAAAAGAAAAAAAAAATATCCCTGAATTATTGGCAAATGTTCAGACCAGTATACTTGGGAAACATTTCTGAAGTACATTGACTGCAAACTTTTGAGTAAGTAGTGAAAATGTATGTATCTAATAGTTCAAATTATATGAATTGTTTCTTAGCAGGAAGAGAGACAAAAATTTAGAATCCATTTTCATTGATTTTTTTTTTCAGAATGCATATTGAGTTTTTCCTGTAACACATGCAGAGGGAGTCTACTTGCAAGATTAAGCAAGGGAGCAGTCACATCAGGAGCCCGTGCTTTCATGTTCCATTTAAGGAGACTAAAATCAAAAGTTATGATTATGATTTCTTAGCCATTTATTCTCCTTTACACAACTTTGATGGATCCCTGTATCATGTAGAGAAAGTTTGGCCTCTCTAGCCAGAACAGAGCACTATGACATCTGCAAATTAAAAGTGTATTTATCAAAATATAATTAATGTTATTATATTTTGCCTTGAACTCAAAATCATACTAAAATAGTGCAACTAACAATAGTAAACACCCGTTTAATATTGTAAAACTGTTATAGCATGTTCAACTACAATGTACAAGCACTTTACAGAGTATATGATCAATTTGATCTTGATGTAGCAAGCATCTAAGTACAAAATCTTACTTAACAAAGGACAAGATAAGCCCAAAGGAGTGCAAATAGGCAAAACATTCTGCAAACAAACCAGAACCAATACAAACAATAATGGGAGCAGAGAAGACACATACACATGCCCCACCTCTTTTTTGAGAGGAGCAGGTGCAATTACATATAAAAATTGTGCATCAGTGAAGAAAATTGAAGAAAGAATGAAGAATGTAAGTAAACTTCAGCTGCAACTTGCCCTAAAGAGCTCAGAATCCTAATCACCGTCAGCTCAGTAAACCACCAAGGACCACAGCCATCAGTGGTAAAGAAATGTAAATAATGATCAGATCTAATTTAAGTTAGTCTTAAAGACTAAAGGGTTTTTGTTCGTAATGGTGATGATTAATAAGGTATGAGAAGTAACCTTTAACAACAAGTGCATTGTTAATGAATGAGTTTAGTAGAGTTTAGACTTTTAAACTATCCTGATTTATGAATCTTATGACACCATCATTAATCTCTAGTTTCCATATACATGTATATGTATACATCTATTTAATGGCTACACTTCTCTCTCAAACAACAAACTCAGCAAGGCTGTAAAAGCTGAACAATCTTATTTGAGAAACAGGGATTTTTTACTTTGAGTCCTTATACTATTATTGTGTTCTCTTCCATTTATTCTCATCACATTTTCCTCCAAAATATATTTTTCCATTAGGCAACAAAGTTTTGGTTAGAGTATCCTTAGTGTATCTGGTGTGAAAACTAAGCCTTGAGCTTTCTATTGCCATGCAGCATGCCTTTTCTTTTTTGTGTGCATAGGAAAGCTGTTTTTGAACAGAGATAAAGTCTAGAAAAAGCCAAGATAATGTTACAGAGATATATGACTAAACCCAAATCTTTCTTTTCTAAATGATTATCTAGTTTAAAGTAACTATGAGATAAGTGCTGAAAACCTAATCATTATCAGTAATTTATAATCACAATCACAGTTTCACTATCAGTATTCAGAGTAAGATGATATAAAATTATTTTTGAGTAGTTAGTGTCTCATGGGTTTTTCAGTGTCTGATGGCAACAGTTTGCAAGAGAAATATTTTTTCTTGTAATAGACAAAAAGACAATAGATTTTTATCAGATGACAGCTTACACTGTGGTGAAACTAATAATAATAAAAAGATTCTATAAATCAGAGAGCTCTCAAACTTTTTTTTACCTTTTTTTTCTTTCAGCACCATGGACTATAGAGGAGTTGAGCAGATTTTAAAGAGCTTTAAGCTTATATATGACAGAAAATGTTCCTAGCTTTTATTTTTGGTTTATTTTTCTGGCTACTGCTTGTTGTTTTTTCTTTTTACATTTGTGTGCTTAGACCCACTGCTAGTGACCTGAATGGAGTTATGACAATTTAAATTAACAATGTTGACACACGTTTGGCTGTGGATTAAACTAAAGCATTTTTCTTCTCGTATGTCTGCCCCAGCCTATTACCAGAGGCTGCTCTCCCTATGGCAAGGGCAGATGAATGAAAACCTATTTCTTAATCAAGGCTAGTGTGTTAAAGAAACATGAATTCATCATTAGCTTAACTTAATGTGAGTGGCTGTAAGTTCAAGAAAATTCTGAAGAGCAATTCAGCTCTTCCTGTACCTCTGTAGTAGCATCTTCTGTGAGTGGGATAGACAGCTAAGAAGTGAAGACAGATTCAACTGTCCCAGCTCAACATGCTGAAATTTTTTCGTTCTGACACAAAATCTGTTTTAGGATAAAATCTACTTGCAGCTGATAGGGACAGAAGGTTACTGTTCCTCTCAGGTCTGCATTGTTCACCTGTCTAACCCTTCCCTGGGTTTGAAAGCAAAATGAGAGACAAAAAACCCCTAGCAAACAGAACATACTGATACCGATAAAGTATTAACACTCTGTTAACAGAGAAACTTCAAATGGAAGAACATATTCCACTGCTATGACTTGAATTATAAAAAGGTGTAGAATTTTGAATAACATCTTTTTAAATTGTTTCCAAAATTAAAAGCTAGCAAATAGACTATCAGAAGCTGTTCTGAGTCCTTGATAAACAGTTTGAAATGTTATGTGTACTTCTACTAAATCAATCTCATTAAAAGCTGACCAGTTTTGTAGAATCAGTCCTTACAGTATTCTAAATAAAATATACTAAACTGAGAATGAGAGAGGACTCGGAATGATTCCCTAGCTTGTGAAATTATGTTTGAAATATTAAATTCTCAAATATAGCTCAATGGAATTCTACCAATCTTTCCAAAATACTGTGTTAAAGAGGAGAACAAACATGAGAAATATCCTACTGACAGGCAGAGAAATGAAAAGCATTTGAAGAATGCTGCTTAGGATGAAAATGCTGTTCCAGCCCTAACAATAACATTGTGTTACCACCTCTACAGTCACTTGCTTCCTTCTGAAAATCCCTCTGCCTTTGAACATAAGTCTTTTACTATTCTTCCCAGGATATTTGCTAAAACGCAAAGAGGAATGAGGATTTTAAACAACAAATAAGTCACCTCAATACCACTTGGTTGTAGATTAAGCACAAAGGTCATTGGAAGTAAAAACAAGATTTGACCTTCACTGTTTCAGTGTGCATTCAGAAGATCAGCGCTGAGCAATGTGAGCAGGCAGACTTGAGTTGATGTTAGAATAAAAATTTACAACAGCAGGAAAAGGCACCTATGCCTTAACCATGCACAATATTAGTGGAGTAGTATTTATATGTTCAAAGGGAAATTTGTTGTTTTGCTTATGCATCATGTTGGTGCACGAGACTGTGAAATTGAATAGCTGAAGAATGGAAGTAAGGTGTGGGATTTTTGTGGTGTGTTTGGTTTTGTGGTTTTTTGTGGGTTTGGTTTTTGTTGTTGTTGTCTCAGTGTAGCTTTTTGGTTGGTTCTTTTGTTTTTCTTTCCTTTTTCCCTACCACTCTAGCTCTGTGCCTCCTCACAGAGAGCTAAAGACACAAATATTACAGAATCACGGAATCATGATATTTAGAAAAGACTTCTGCTTCTGCTTCAGTGTGGAATGTCATCACTGGGAACAACTGAATACACTCGATTTTTGATGTCAAACAATAAATAAAGAATTTATAATGAAAATGTATAAGGCATTTAAAATACAACTATATCTTAAACCTGTGAAGTGCATCACGTCACTTTACCAGTTGTTTGCAATCATTCTCAAATACGAAAATAAACTGGTAGGAAAACAAAATCCCAGATGGATAATAACTATTGAATTTACATCCACTAGTGAACACAATTCCACATATGCTTTCCCTCAGTTGGTTGGACCTGGTGATCTGAGAGGTCCTTTCCAACCATGAATATTCTGTGATTCTGTATGTCTGTATTTGCCGTGTCTGCAGGAAGATGAACAAACAAACAAAAACACTTAGTGGAAAGTTTAATACAACAGTGTACCTCATGTATGTTTCCTTCTAAATGAAAAAATTACAACTGTGACAAGATTTGGGAATGAAAATCTTAGTAGTTGAGTCATTACCACTGAACTTAGAAGGCCTAACATCAACACATAAACTTTATCAAACATAGGAGGCTACAAACTTCATCAGCTTACCCACCCAAACACCTGCTCAAAGGTTGAACTGCTCTATGCACTTTTATTATGATGCTTTTTATGTTACAAGATGATGACAAAGTGCCAATATACATTTTGAATACTATTAAAATGCATTGCTTCCTTAGAAAACCCTCAGAGAGTAGTGGTAAACTTCTTCCTAAAAGTCTGTGATAAAAACCTGATGGAATACAAAGTATAAGACAAAAAATTTGAGTTGGAAATTAAGAAAATTCCCTGTAAGTGTGAGATTTATAAGATCCCCAGAAACTTGCAACTAGTAATTCTGAGACTGTCCTAATGGTCAATAGATGCATACATTTGCAGAGACTGATGGATTTTTGGTGTCTTAAAAAAGAATTTTTAAATATGTACAGCATGGGAGTTACATCAACAACAGAAAGTTGATAAAAGAAGAAAGCAAAAAAGCAAGTTAAACTTCTGAGGGTTATGTGTTAAAAGAAAGCTCATATGCAGTAGCTGTGTTTCAGTGAATGAAGGGAATATGCTTTAACGCCACAGAAACATCTCATCTATTGTTCTATATTTTGCATATGTCTAATATTCATTATTATGTGGTTGTATATCATCTAATACAAGGAGAGTGAAGAAAAAAAATGAATGGGAGAGAAAAATAGAAAGCATCAAAATCATTTTCATACAAACAATGATAAAACTAGCGATTTCCTCCAGTTTCAGTCATCAGTAAGGTGTATAATTTACATAATAGTCATATAGGTTTCCTCTGTGTTCAAAACCTTTACTAATTCCAGCCTAAAATAAATTCTTAGCTATGCAGGATGAGTCATGCCTCGGGAGGGGTACTTGTTCCTCCACAGAGAGTAACCTAGGAGTTGAATTTGGTTAAGTATCTAGCACCACAAGGAAGTAAGATATTTCTGTAAGAAGGGTAGAGATGAAAAAGGACCTATGGGAGGTGCATGTTCCTCTGAAGTAAGAGCTGGAAGCCATAATGGGAATCTCAAACATTAGTGGACACCTATGTTTAGTCAGCTGACACTCACCTTGATGTTTTTTCCACATCAGTTAATAGTGCTACACTCATCTGCAAACCCTGCATAGGTGTCTCATGCCATTTACAAACCATGGAGTTGTCAAAGGTAGATGTACAGGGTTGACAGGGCAAGCATATAGTTTCATCTGAAATATCCCATGTTATTCCACCTGGCCTGAGGCTGCTGGTTCAGAACTGAGTGGATTTCCTTTTTTTTTTTTTCTTCTGCACTTGTCTGTATTTCTGACATTCTAAAAATTTTCAAGTAACACTATATATATATATATTATTATATACATATATAACAGCAATATTCAGATGACTATATGGTGCCCTTGAATGTCTTTGATTTACAGTGGTCACCAAATTACACTGGATATTTTAATTTAATTAATCTTGATTAACTGTAATGAGAGCTTAAAAACTTGGCTTATAGGTGAACACCTACACTGAAACATCAAAATTTTAGGATCAACAGTCTGAAGCTGGATTTCATCCTGATAGCTTAATTTGGCTACCTGAATACAGGCATATTATTTGAAATGCCATAGTTTATTTAAGACATCCATATGTAATGTCATTCCCAATTACAGGTCAAATAGGATTTCCTAGAATGTCTCAAACAGCAACAAATAATATCTATTCAAGCCATTAAATACAGATCTGAATGCTAACTAATATAAATCCTTGACTTTTGTTACACTGGTTCATGGAAATTTCTTGATAAATATTACTAAACTGTAGAAGTATTTTGGAAACATATATGTAATAAGACACCTTGTAATTAGCTCCACAATAGTGGCCATTTTTTACATTAATTTACCCTTTTAAAATGTGTCGAAATAGACACTCAAAACGTTATTAACATTCCATGCTTTTCAACAGCTGAATGTGTTTTCTGTGTTGAATTTGTATTATTAATAATTTAGAAGATCATTATTTTGTTTACCTTTGTTGTTGTCACTATAGCCTTTGTTGTGGATAAATGTTTTGGGGTAATTCTGTCTTTTGAGCATCATAAACAGTAACAAATGCTTTTTGATTCACTTACAAATTATAAGAGAAGAGCCATGAAATTTTCCTAACCTTTTCTGCAGCTCAATAAATCACAAACAGACAAGAAAGTTAAGCACTGCTTCAGTGGAAAATCAGCAGACAGATGTAGCACACATTCCCCTCAAAATAATTCAGAACCTGTTCCAATTTATCAAATGCCTACTTTATCTGTCAAAACAATGTCCTTTCTCAAATAAAGGGCATTGTTTCTGCAGCAAGAAAAAGGTTCTGATGTATTGTTATCTGCAAATGGATGGTGGAATAATGGAACAACAGGCAGCGTTTCAAGCTAAGAGATCAAAGGGCAGAATACATTACAATTCTTGTTAAAATAAATTAGACTGGAATCGTAATTTTCATAAAGGCATTTATAACCTTAAACAATTTTTGGAGTTTACAGATCAGCAGAAACAATAAGAAAATCCCTTTCAATATATGAGTTGATGCATTTTTTCCCATTGTGAGAACTTCAAATTTCAGAGAAATGAAGGTTTACAGAGCTGTGATGTACACAAGCTGCTATCTTGTGCTGACATTACAGTATCTGCCATTTGAAGAGAAAATATTTCCTATTGCTTTATTAATTTCTGATATATATTCATATTACAATCATACTATGAAAACATTGATAGATTTCTAGTTAAGAATTTCTATAACCAAAATTTATTAACCTAAAATCTTCCAAAATAATTTTCATCTTAAAATGTTAGATGATGTATTTTGATATCAAGCCACAATATTAAAACAAACTCCTCTTTAAAACTAGCCATCCTTTCCAAACTCCACTAATGAAATCAAGAATGAAATAATTTTAAAGCCCTCTCCCCTCTAAAGTAAATTAGAAACAAGAAATCTAAACTGTTAATAATTATCAATTAATTGAAAAAGTCCTGAAGATTTAAGTGTTCCGCAAATCTATACACTCAAATAGTTCTGTTATCAAGTCATTGTAATGCTCAAATACTTTCTTAAACCTCAACATGTCATATATTTATGATGATTCCTGAAGCCAGCTTGATCCTGAGCTGAACTGTGACAACTTTACACTGATGTATCTGTCTCCTTCATAATTGCATGTGGCTCTTTCTTTCTCATGTTCTTCCATTTTTCAATTCTTTTTTATGTAACTGTGACCTCTGTCAGTTATTAGGGTTATTTTTTTCTCCTAATGATACATTTTTAATATCACAGAGTCCTCTAAAAATACATGATTGAATCAACTCCTGTAGAAAAGTATTCATTTATGATCATCTAATGACAGCTTCAAAAGTTAGCAATATTTTTTAATAAACACTTTATTTAAACCTTGATATTCATAGATCTGTAAAATAGGGTCTCAATCATTCTTTTAAAAGAAACTCTATAATCAGAATCAAATCAAAGTAAAAAAAAAAGAACATTTAGCTAAATAACCTGTGATAAGAAGGTTGGATTTATTTCCAGTTTTCCTAGTTTTTGTTTCAGTGATGTTCCAGTGCAAAGCAAAATCTAGGCCCAGCATCTTAAAAACTGGACATCTGTTAAAGCTCAGTTATGCCAGCTCCTACTCAGCTGCATAAGTAGATTATAAATAGTTTATAAATGGTCCAGCTGAAATCAGTTAGTCCTTGTACAGTACAATACAGCTAGAATTGTTCTGATTAAGATTAGAGTAACTTAGAAAGGTTACTAACATCAAAGCAAAGTTTGACCAGTGTGAAACTGAGGAGAATTATGTAAAATAATTGCAGTCCCAACTGCACATCACCAGTCCCTTGCTAGGGGTAATTCTACATACACTTTTGCTAGCAGCACCGTGGGAGAGCACTCTCTGGTCTGTTGCAGGCTAGCCAGAGCAGTTCAATTAAGAAATTTGCACCAGTACAACAGATTTTGCCAGTGCTATACTAAGGAATACTCACATGAACAACACAAGTGACTGAAAAGCTGCAGGATGACTGCCAGCTAGTGGGTAGTGAGAAGAAACCAAGTGATAAAAATTTCCACTTGAGCACAGCCTGAATGAGAAGGGAATGTGTCTAAGTCTCAAAGGTGTGTAGGTTTAGGCTAGCACATGCAGACTGAAACTCATTGAGAAATATCCAGAGACATTCTTTCACTGCTCTTTGCTGCTGGAACAATTCAGAACAGCACTAGTTTGTCTTAAGCAAGAGTAGAGCAGTGTTCATGATAGTTTTGTCAGATTTATCAAAACGAACTGAAACCATCTCTTACAGAAAGAATCCTAGTAGAGTTAACAAACATGAATATTCCAGGAGAAAGCTAGAAACACATACTATTGGCAAATATTCAAACAATGCATCAAAATCTTCATCTCATCTATTACTTCAATAAGTGGTTAACAATAGCTAGCATTATTTTATAACCATAGAGCATAAAACTGGGTTTCAAAGATCATTCTATTAAAGGAATTATGAAAATATAGAGGTTTACAACTGATATTTACTCTCATGAGAGTTATGAAATGTACGAAGCGGAAAGCTACTACAAATGTCATTTTAATTTAATAAATATATTCTGTAGCTATTAACAAAATAAAATGGTCATTAAATAAAGATTAATGAGAAAATGAATTAAATCCGAAGATGTGATGATAAAGTATAAAAATGTATCTGGAGAAAATAAACCTTTGTCTTCCAGATCTTTTAATCCAAATCAGACACAAACCCTAAATTGAAATAGTTAATTAGGACGCAGGCCTAAATCTCTAGGCAACCAAAATGCCAGCTGAAATTATTGAGGTTTTCACAGATGATTAGAAATAGGATGATGCCAGATCAGTGCAATTCATACAGAGGACCACAATCTTTATTGAAATCTGACTTTGGGTTACTCTGGAAGCAAGCTGGAGGAGGGAAAATACCCAGTTTGAATATCAGCCTGAAATACTACCTGAAACCAAAGTCAACAGAGATGTATCAGTTGAATTGTTGGCAAAGAGTAAATAATTCTTTACAGAGCTCCACCAGAAACTTTTCCTCAGAGTCATTTCTGATGCTGAGAAATCAAATTAGGACCTTGTTAACACCAGCCTCTCCTGCCTTACCCATTACATCCTCACTCCTTTACAAGAAACACATATAAAAATGTGACTACAAATGAATGGATAATTCTGATATCTTTTCCAGGGGAAAATGACATGACAAAGCAGAGAAGATTGGGAATTAAACCTTCCATATTTAGGACATGCAAAGAACCCCACACGAACTAAAAAATACCCACAAAACCACTACTGCTGTCTGTGTAACACTTTCTGATTCGTGTTTCTATGTCATTTTTATTTTAGCACTTTTTACTTTTAACGCCATGTTTCGTTTGCTTGAGAGTATTTTCTCACCAATAGTACAAGAATATAATGTATACGAAACAAAGTGAAAAAATTTTAAATTAATCAAGAGTACAGTACTTTCTGTGTCAGAATGAATGCTGATAGAAAAAAAAAAAAGGAAAAAAGTTTGCCTTCTTATGAAAGCTAAAGTATTCAGGAAATGTTTTATTCACTGATAGCCAAAAAACAGGATCTTGCCTCTTTTCAATATGTAGTAATAGAAGAATAAAATAAATTCTATTACAACTGATTTGACAAAGCTCCTCCTGACTGTAATAAATTTTCACAAGGTGGTTAAAACCCACATTTTTATCAGCACTTGCCACCAACACAATTCTGCTCAATTATCATTTTTGCTTTGAAAGCTAGATTCATTTTTTGCAGAGGTAAAAGGAAAATGAAGACGTGTGTCACTCTGCTTTAAAAAAAAAAAAGTAGCTTGTGGTTAATATTTTCATCGTCTTGTAACAGAAATTCATAGATAGGAAATTAAGTATGAAACTGAACAGGTACATAATATCATTGTTTTCCACTTGATATTCATATGTTGATCTTGTAATTAGGGAAATAAAATCAAGACAGTTTTATCCGGCTTCTCTCAGAAAAATTACTTGAAAAATACAAAGATATGTACAGTTACTAATTTAGGACTTAACTATGATCAATACTTACATGAACATTGAGGCTTATGAAATTCTGATCTTGTCTGCTAAGTAGCTTTATAAAAAGTGGTCACAAATGGATCTCCTTTGCTATATATCATAGAATTGAAAAAACCAAACCCACTCCTTTCATTTAAATTTCAACAAATTATGTTGACTCTGATAGTTTATAGTATCAAATTACATCGCTACATATCATATTTTTCTCCAAAGTTAAAATTAATTGTGACATTGAGTAAATATACAGTAAAAATGACAATTTTAAAATGAAATATTTCATGCTTAATTAAGAGAGGTTATGAATAGCTTCTTATTTGAAGTGTTTTAATGGTTCTTCACCATTTGAAATGCTCATCAAAACATGGAAATACAAACTATGGATCTTCCAGTCTAATACACAGCTTACAGTAAAGGGAACTTTGAATATCCCCTTAGAGATTTCGGCGATGATTTTCCACTCCATTACACCAATTTCATACTGGGGTAAGTCCATTGAAGTCAATGGTGTTACATCAGCTTAAAAACAATATGACAGAATAGAAGATCAAGGTTATTCAAGCTTTTATTTATGGTTATGGAAAATTACACACGTCTGATGTACATGTATATAACAAGACTTTGTGTTGTTTCATATTTTGTTGATAATGAAAATGTCCTTGTACAGAAAAAGCAGAAAACTGAAGTTGAAACATAACAGGTATTTACGAGCTAAACATACATTGGTGTATCCAGCAAATGCTGGTTATAAAATAACCATGTAGAATGACAGCTGCTCAGCTACACTAAAATTAAATGTGAGAAAAGTTTGAATAGACTGAATTTTCAGAAATTAAGAAGTCATAGGGAACTATAAATCAGGAAGCTAACAGGTTTAGAGTTGATCTACGCCTGCATTGCCTTAGTATTTTACTTTTAGTTATTTTCTATTTCTAGAAATGTAACAAGGCTCATTATTGAGAATTTTCTAAAATATATTACTCTTCACAGAATAGCCACAATGCCTTCATAGTCACAAAATTAACTACAAAGACAAACTCCTGTCAGGAACATAAAATTTGTAGTTGAGAGAGTACCCCTGAGAGCAGTCTGAATCCCTAGTTGCTTCCAACACACAAGGCTGCTCAAAAGTACCATCCAAGTGCAAGCTGTTTAAACGTTGCTTCTGTCCTGTGGCAGATCATGCCTGTGTTCTCTGTGAAAAACTCTAGAGTATCTGCAGAGGGACATCAACCCTCTTCTTCCAGATCCTATTGACCCAACAAGTACAAATGAGATAGCTGGAGGCATAGGATTATCCCCTCCCAGACTGTACTGCATGTAAGTCCATGCTGGAAAGACACTAAGCCCTTAGAGACCTGCAAATATGTCCCCTATGTTTTCTTCTCAAGCAGATCTGGATATCACATGTTCATAGAATCCTGTGTTGCCTCATTTAGCTTTTCATTCATGTTACCTCCAGATTTTTTTCTACTGAAGTAATACCT
Organism: Bucco capensis; assembly: GCA_013396975.1. NCBI lineage: Eukaryota > Metazoa > Chordata > Aves > Piciformes > Bucconidae > Bucco > Bucco capensis. The sequence continues at coordinate 37,268 of VWZO01016899.1, read as the reverse complement.
AGTAATATCTAGTAGTACTTTCATTTCTCTTGTATTTCTGTAGTAATTTTTCCACAGACTCATAGAATCATAGAATGTGCTGAGTTGTAAGGACCCATAAAGATCATGGAGTCCAACTCCTGTCTATGCACAGGACAACCCCAAAAGTCACGCCATGTGTCTAAGAGTATTGTCCAGATGCTTCTTGAATTCTGTCAGTTTGGTTACAGCTGGTCTGTAGGTTGAATGGAAGTGGGAGAAAGAAAACAGACCTAACTAGGAGTGAACCTACAGAATAACATAAGCTTGTTTTCGTAGGGTGGAGACACTCAACTAGAATAATTAGCACAAAATATTACTTCAGATTACTGAAGTAGTCAGATAAACTGATCTTCATAACAAACAAACAAAAATACCCCAACAAACCAAAATGAACCCATGATTAGACAGTCTGATGCACCCCTGCACACAGCCACAGCAGATTCGGCTGCCTACAGGTGGTGAGGGAGGCCGGTGAGCCCCATCAGTGGCCACAAAGACATTTAGGCCTAAATGCACTGCAGCAGAGTCTGGTGAAAGACTGCCTAGGTGACCATGCAGTGTCCGCTGCCCACCCAGTAAGTTCCCAGGGCCCAGCATACCTCCTTGTCCCCTGTCTCACCAGAGCCATCATGGACATGAGTTGCCAGGGCCCAGCCACAGAGCAGCAGGAGATAGAGAACATGGCCCACCAGGATGGAGATCCCACCAGTGGCCACCATCTTGCCTCAGAAGTGTGCTTTGTATTTGTACTTACTGAATTGCATGCTTTTTCCTTAAGAGAGTTTATCTTATTTATTTAAATATTTTTTTTAATTCTAATCCCCAAAGTTCCTTATGTCCCTTTCCTACAGCTTGATATCATTTATAGGGTAAGATCCCATTAAGAATATGTGCTTTTTAACAGCAAAGCTCAGTAATGGAAATATGAAATAGACCTAGGTCACTCTCCTCTCATTTTTCTATCTCCTTTATTTTAAATTAAAAAAAAAAAATCAGTTTGAGGTAGTACAGTAGAATGGATGATTTCCTTTTTCTCCTGTATAAAAAGCTAGGTTAAATTACACAAGACCTTCTGTCAGGTCTTTCCTGCTATTTTAAACTTATTTCAGAATGAACTAAGTCACCTTCTGGAAACATCTTTCTTTCTCATATAGAGAAAGAGGAGTAGCCAAGTCTCTTACACTAACAGCTAATATTCAGATGCCTACAGTTAAGTGAGATTAATCCCATTCTGTCTTTCTACCATGCAAATTGTTTGATATAGTTCTAATCATCTTCTGCTTCAAATGATAAATCAGTGGGTTAACAGTTGCTTGTATAAAACAACTTCATTACTTCCTGGATTAGTGCATTGATCAGTGTTTTTATCAATGATATATTAGCACTTAGCAAGCTGTCTGCAAAAGTATGTTTTCTCAGTTAGTCCCTTATAATGTCCAGATGTTTGTGAGGATTTTTTTTAGTTGTTTGTTTATTTGGTTTTTATTGGTTAATTGTTGGGTTTGGGAGTTTTTTATTTCTGTTCTTGATCAGGTAGAGGTATTGGGAAAATAGTGGTTTGAACATAATTTTTGAATGAAGACAAATTTATACATTGTGGTGGATTACCCTTGGCCAGCTGCTCGTCCACTCCCCCTTCTGAAACAGACCAGGGGAGAAAATAAGGTGGAAAAGCTCATGGATCAAGATGAAGACAGGGAGTTCTCTTACTTATTAAAGTTACAGGTGAAATGAACTTGACTTGGGGAAAATGAATTTAATTCATTGCCAATCAAAAATAGAATACAATAGTGAGAAAGGAAAACTTTCTTAATGTGGTTTTCCTAGTGTCATCACCTTGTCTGAACAGATCAGCCATGCCCTGTGGGGTGGGTTGGTTGTTTCTAGCTGGAACTGGCTGTGTCCGACACGGGGCAGCTCCAGCTTCTCCTCACAGAGACCACTCCTGCAGTCCCTCACAATCAGTACCTGATATCATGCATCTCCTTCTAAAAATAGTCTTTTTAGCATGACAATCTGGCTTTCTAATGCTGCTTCTAATGTCAACTTCAAATTAATTCTGAACTGACTATGCATGTATATTCCGTGGCAATCTTAAAAAAATTAATCTGATCTACTCTTTCTGTTCTAATCTTTATTTCAGACCCTTATAATTTTTTCTCAGTTAACCTCTCAAAAATTCAGCATCAGTTGGCCTTAAACATGCTATACTATTTCAATGTTTCTATCTTTACTTCACTGTCTAATTAAAAATCATACTACTTGTTACATTTTTCCATCCACTTCTCCCCTCTCCTTTTAGTTTATGAATACAGTTTTCATTAGCTTTCTTTTTCTCAGTTATCAAAAATCTATTAAAATACCCAATAGTTTGAGAAAGAAAAGATTTTAAAAATAGAAGTGTTTTTTATCTTCTCTTTAGCTGACACCCATTGTTTTTGTATAAAGAGTGAAGTACTTTCTAAATGACTTCCCATTATTCTCTTTATGAGGTAACTACTTCACACATCTCAAGGTAATTTTCTTAGGTCACAAGTACTCCAGGTAAAGTGTATCAACAATTATTCAAAGCCAGGTACTCTTACAAAGGTCTGGCTGTGAGTCCTCCTAAGAATGGTTCATCTTCTCATAAAATATATTTGAGGTAGATGAGATAAATATCCTCTTGAAGAAGCTTCTTTTTTTTTTATTCTGCACAGTCAAGGCTTGATACAATTGCTCACACTTCAGCATGAATTGCGATTTGAAATCACAAGAAATCATTGTGTGTAGTTTTGTACTTTTCTCCCAGCTCTTGTGTCATACTTTCAGCCTGGTGAAAAACTCTCAGACATTTTTTTTTCAGTGGCACTAGACACATATTTTTAGGCTGCTTTATAAAGATTCTAGTCCAAACACCTGCTCCAAATAGGCATCTATCTTTGGTCAGGTTATATGGCTATACAGACTAAAAGCTGGATTCGATTTCCAGTATTCCTTCTTGACATTTATTTTACAAATTATTCTTCCAATGTAGTTATAGATAATAAGAAGCTCTCACAAACTGAGAATAACATTCTGACTCGACAAAAGTCAGTTGGGATGAGATTTATACTTCTTAAAATTCAGCACTGCAATTGATCGCTTAAACAGGTATCCTGTGCCATGTGAGATGTCTGAGGGTATCTAACCTCACCTGCAGTCCTCACCAGAAGCACATAGGTTTCCCACAGATTCTGTATCATACATACCAGCTGCATTCACAATACCTCAGATATCTTGTGGCATCTCAGATAGTTCTCACTATGTATCCTTTGGAAGCTGAATCATACCAATTAAGATTTTTAGGTAAAATCCACCTTTTATGTATTTATTCAAACTCACTCAAATTATACAAAATAAAGAAAAAAATGAGTTCTACTAAGTTAGTATAAGACCTCCCTTAAAAGCAAGTACCTGTAGTTCAAGTATTTTTTATATACTAATGATACAAATAATAGTTTGGTTTGTACCAGAATTAAGTGCTCATACTCCTCATATTCTTGTTCAGGGGTCAGTTACTGGTTAACATTTTGGTTTAAATGAGTACTTTTTCTATGCACTTAATCAGAAAGTGTCATGAAACAAGGGAAATTATGATTATCTTTTTATCAAATTTAATTAGAAATCCCATGGAGTCAGCATGTCCATATCTTGAGGGAGGGACTGACTGGTTATCAGTTAGCAACAAGCCATCTGGTTTCTTTAGAAGAAATGTTGATAGAGTTTCCAAGTTTCCTTGGCTAGAGGAAGGGACTATGGTTTTATTTATTATTGAGAGAGACACAAATGCTCCTTTATCACTAAAATCACACTGTTTATACTGCTTTGTTTAGAATTCCACTTCTGAGAAAGATAGAGACGTCTAACTGTCTCTACTATGGTAACGTCTATAGAGTTGCCACTGCCCCTTTGGCAATCTGTACAGCCTTGTGAGCTCTGGAGCAAGAAGACCAGGAACGTGACTGACTTAGGTCAAGGCAGAACTGGTGAGACAGAGATGTGCCAGTTCACTGATGTCAGCAGCCTTTGAGATGAAGGGAGAAAGCAATTCCTTGTGATTTGAGTGCTTCTGCTTTGGTCTCAAAGGAGCCTGTTAATAGGGTAGATTTTGAAGTCATATTGGCAAGATGTATAGGCATGTTAGGAGAGAGGGTAACAAACTGACCTTTGAGCTGAAACACCCTGTGCAATGGCCTGCTGGAATAATACAAGTTACTCAAAAATACTAACAGGAATTTGATTTGTATTTATTGTTTTTTAATCAAGTAAAATATTTCTGTAAAGTTTTTCCTAATGTTTAATATGTTTCAGATGTTGGGAAAATAGCATGAAAAGAAATAAATTCTTCAATTCAAAGGTTATGACTAGACTGCTAATAAATGAGAGCAAGAGACCAATCCCTGCCCCTGAGGCTCAGTGGTACTGATAGATCACATTCTGTTTAAGGATAGCACCTCTGTCAAAGTTTTGGAGTCAGAGAGAGCTGGCTGAACCAATTCAGAGCTAACAATTTACCATGATAAGTAAATAAGAATGTTAGTTTTCAAGTTCACTCCTTAGCTGTATTTTATGAAGTAATATGGGCTGGAATCTAGAGAATATTTTTAGAAAACCTTTTATTTTATGTTAGAGATGAAGGAATTGAGATTTTCATGATCAGTACTTTGCTCTTTTTTTTTTGATAGTGGAAGGATAGAGAAAAATTAGTAAGAAATTAACAAAAAAACCCACCATCAGACTAAATTCTATTTTACATTAAATGGATTTGAATTTTATTTTTATATAACATTGTTTTGATGAAAAATACATAAACATATGAACTAAAGTACTTTCATTTTAAATTGTAAGAGAAAAAAGTTCTCAGTAATACTAGCAGATAATTCTCTCAAAAAAGTGGAAAATACAGTCTTGAAGGCATTCTAGCATAAAAACTTTCCCTCTTAATGTATCTCTGTGCTTCTCAGGTTTGTCTGTGTTATAGTTGTAGACAGCATAACAATCACTGCATTCATAGGTAAAAGCAATATGAACAAATTTCTAGATCTTACTCATTTTTGTTTTCAAAGCAAGCAAATAAACCAGCAGGTAAGATCTTTCCAGAATCACCTTGGATTTGATGTAACCTAACTCAGAAGAGAGAAGGGCTTTTTTGTTGTTTTTGTCTTGTTTTAATTAAGCGTTCATTCCCCTAGAAAATAAATACTTCAAGGAGAAAGATCAGTATATAAGATCTACACCTAAGTTCCTGCAAGCCATCTAATTTAAGCCAGAACAATTTGGCATGTTTCAAAAATAAGCAACAGGAATGAGTGTGACACACTGAGGCACTTTAGCCATGCAAAGAGACATGGCAAATCATGTGGGCTACACACAGAGACACAGCAAGGCACACGAACCAACATGGCTCAGAGAAAACAAACAAAAAAACAAGTCAAAATAAACAAAAAAAATCTGTATGTATCTGAAGTCCCTCAGACCAGACAGAAGTTTACAAGAAGCAGAATTACCCTCTGTAGATAGGCTTATCCTCCCTAACAAGATCGGGAGCACTTGAACAAACTAGGCACACAGAAGTCCATGGGCCCTGCTGTGTTGCACCCATGAGTCCTCAGGAGAGATTCCTGAGGACTGGAAGAAAAAGAATATAACTCTTATTTTCAAGAAGAGCAAAAAGAAAACTTGAAGCAAATACAGGTGGGTTAGTTTCACCTCTGTATCTGGGAAGGTGATGGATAAAATCATGGAAAGCATCCAAATACATAAAGGATAAGAAAGGATTAATCATCATGGATTTGTGAGAGGGTGATCACGTTCAATCAACCTGATAGCCTTTTAGAATGAAGTGACTAGTTTGGTAGAAAAAGACAGCAATGGATGTTACTTACCTCAACCTTAGTAAAGCCTTTGACACTATTTCCCATAATACCTTCATAAATAGACTGAGAAAATACAGGTTAGAAAAGTCGATAGTGAGTTGGACCGAAAACTAGATGAACAGTTGCACTCAGAGCTGAGATCAGTGGCACAAATTTCAGCTGGAGGCCAGTCAGTAGTGGAATACCCACAATACCAGGGCTGGTACTATTCAACATCATCATCAATTACCTGGTTACTGGGATAGAGTGCACCCATAGCAAGTTTGCATATGATACAGAACTGGGAGGAGTGGCTGAAGGGCCAGGAGCTTGTGCTGCCAATCAGAGGGACCTTAGCAGGTTAGAGAATTGGTCTGACAGGAATCTCACATAGTGCAACGAAGAGAAGTGCAAAGTCCTGCACCTAGAGAGGAACAATCCCATGCACCAATAAATGCTAGGTAAATAAAAGCTGATAAGTAACTGTACAGAGAAGGACTCATTGACAAAAAACCTTGTCATGAGCCAGCAATACAACCTCACAGAGAAAAAGAGCAACAGTTAAAAGGAACATTGCCAGCAGGCCAAGAAGTGATACTTCCCCTTTACAATACACTGGTGAGGCTCAACTGTGTCCAGTTCTGGGCTCCTCAGGACGAGAGAGGCATGTACCTACTGAAGATAATCCAGCAAAGGGTTCTGATGTAAGGAAGAAGTTCTTCACTGTGAGAGTGGTGAGACATTGGAACAGGTTGCCCAGAGAGGTTGTAGATGTCCCACCCTCAGAAGCATTCAAGTTCAGGTTGGACATAACCTGGTCTAGTGGATGGTTTCCGTACCTGTAACAGGGGAGGGTGGGACTAGGTGATTTTTAAGGCCCCTTTCTACCCAAATCATTCTATAATTCTACATCAAGACTGAAGCGTCTTCCTCTGGGAGACAGGAAATCACAGTAGTTTTCTCCATAGTAGAGAGAAAGAAGAAGAAAAATAGAAAAGATTGGAAAAAATAGTAATTTCACTCTGTCAGATAATGCAAGCAGTGTCTCTATGTCTTATGATCATGTATCACTGAATGAAACTGTGCTAGAAGGATATGTCACTATTTTAAATACTTCTGCTTTGACTGGATATTTCCACAGCTGAATATTACGTGTAACATTTGTAGAACTCTCTTTTTGTATAACACTAATGAAATCTGAAGAAGTAAGAAAGGATTTGAAAGTTATTAGTATTTAAATGACATAAATTGTCTGTACTTATAAATTAAATACATAAATCCTTTGGTGATGGTGGTTCTGCTTCTGCCTATCCTGTGGAAAGTGGAAAGAAACTGTGACCAAAGATCCCATTTGTTCCTTCACAAACTTCATTTTAGAAGGATGAGTCCTTGCACCTAAGACATGTTGAATAGGTGGCTACAGAAGCTCATAAACACATTTGCTGTTGAACAAAGAAGCTTTGTATGCTGAGTATCATCTCAGATTAAAATCTCTCTCAGTGTTTGTGCATTTAGCTTACCAAGAGGCTTCATCACTTCCAGTAAGAAAAAGCAAATTCTTTACACATTTATTCCATCATCATTTTTGTGATCTGATCCAGACACTAACTGGAGTGCAAGGACATTTAGTTTGATATAGTACTGAAACATTCTTTGTAGTCCATGTTACTATTCATTAAATAGGAGAGGGCTGTGGGTTTGGGTTTTTTTTTTTTCCTACAATAGGGTGATAAAATAAAACACTTCTATTTGGGGATTGAATTACATGGTCACAGTCATCACAAAAGTAAATGCCATCTGGTAGCTGTGCCACTGAAGGTCTACAGCAACGAACAATGCACTTTAAGAGTACATTTTTGTCTTTTAAGTTGGGTTTCTTCCATAAGCCATCAGAAGAAGATCTTTAAACAAGTTATTAAGGTCAGGGTTGTTTTGAAGAATGTTCCAATGTTTCCCTGATAATTGCTTGGATTCTGCCTACCTATTCTTTAACCTAGTGACATGGCTAATAGAAAGTTATTTGTGTTTTGATGCAGAGTTGCCTCAATAAGAGCTTCACTCACGCTTTCCTAACTCCAGGTTTATTCTAGGCATGAGGGAATTGTACTTAAGAAAAGCACCTATAAAATAAATAAAACTTCTCTCAAAGCCCATCAGACCTTTTCAATAAAGGCCTTTATGTTAGAGAATCTCTTGAATATAAAATGTTATTTAATCAGTAAGTCCTGGCTTTTATTAAAGCTGGCATTTTTTGTATATTTTTTTGCTTGTGAATATGTGTGTTTTCTATGATAGGCAATATTTCATCTTGAAACTTGTTAGTAAAACCATGTATCAAAATAATGTCCCTTTTTCCCATTATGTTCAATACAGAGATGAAATATTTTATGATTTTTTTCTGCACCTGTCAAAATAAACAAAATATAATTTCCAGGATAATTTGTAATGAATTTTAAACTTTGGGGTTTTCTTACCAAGATACATTTTCATCTTTTCGATGTGGAAATAAGGAAGAATCATGTGTGTTTTTCTTTGGATATAAAACACATTACTTTGACTGGAAAAAATGAGAAAGCTTATGGAGTAAATTACTATTTGTTGCAAGTCAAAGCATCACAAGTGTGTCTCACTCTGAATTTTGGTACAGTAAAGTATATATGATCTACTAAATAACACATTATTACTTATATGTATTTGTAAATGAAATAACTTGCATATTAATTTCCCAGTTCCCCAGTTACTTAAATGCTATTGTCAGTATATTTGGTTTTGTAAGCAAAATCTTGTGTAAAGTCTACATTTTATTTGTGATTAAAAAAGCAGAAAAAGAGTGATAGGTTTACCTCCAACAGAAACAGAATTTTATTTTTTTTTATTTCAGTGCTAGAATTCTACTTTCTTATTTGAGAGACAGCCCATAGGTATCCATGTGAACTGAAGAATGTGCTCTTTATTCTCTTGACATTAAAAAAAACCTCCAGAGTACAGAAAAAGAGGAGGGAGTAAGAGTAATGACTAAAATGGTTGTGGAAAATATGCAGATGGATATAAAAAGTTCTTGTAAAAAAAAAAAGTTAAAAAAACTAAATAGTAAAAGCAGAAAAAGTATTGAAAGAAACAAGTTAAAGGACAAAAAAATTTATTTATTTCCTAATTTCTAAACTCCTTGTTAAGGCTGAGATTGTCCAAGATCTTTGAAAGTGTGACATAAGCCAAAGACTCAAATGGTGAATTAAAATTATTGTCCAAACTGTAATGATACTAGACAGAAACGGATGATGAAGAAAATACACCCACCAAATCAGAAACTGGGAGAAGGTTTATCATCTGAAACCTAGAGTACAAATTAATCTTTTGTGTAATTTGAACGAAGTCAGTTGGAATTATCCCAGGAATGAATATAACCCATTTTGTTAAAGATACGGTACTGTAAATACTGCACTGTGTCAGAGATACATCTGTTCAGCAACTGCCTTAGCTAAATAGATAAGAAACTCTTTCCCATTAGCTAAAAGCAACCTAAACACTTAACTCAGACTGACCCATTGTGTTAGGGTGCAGAAGTGGCCTTCAAACAAAGCATCTCAGTATTTTTCACTTGAAGTCAGGTAAGGCATCTGAAATTGGTTTAAAGAAAATAAAGAAAAGAAATGACCAAAGCTCAGAAAGGAATAAAGGGAGGAGGGGCAGTGTGAGGGGATATTCACAGTACAACATTCAGTCACTAACAGTCTGATCTTCAAAGGATTTCAAGCAAGTCATTAAAACAGGAGGTTAGTTTTTAATGAGAAGGTATACAAGATGCCCAGTATAATTAGACAGTGGGCTCTGAGGATTTACAGGACTTATGAATTTTTGAAAGAAAAGAAATAGCTGAGGAAACAGAGTTTAGCAAGTAGTGTCCCTAATATTTTACGCAACCTACATCTGCAAGTTGTTTTAATATGTATGCTTTGAACCTTGTGAGGCACTGTAAAAACTGTTCCTTCCTCACTAGCTGTTTCATTGGAAAAATCTTACCCTGGATTGTACTGGATCCTTTCATCTTTTCTCCCCACCATTCTCCCACAGTGAAAGCTATCTGTTTTGTTTACTAGACATCCAAAATGTATACTTATGTACAAAACAGTTTAGCAGGGTCAGTAAGTGAAAGCAAGGCACTGCTTTCGTTGAGGATTTTTCTTTCCTTTGTTTACTACTATGCAGTTAAAAAAGCGCACTGTTTTACACAAATGTACTGTTTACTTGAAATACTGATAATTCCTTCTAGTGAACAACACTTCCTAAAAAAAAACACCCCAAAAAAACAAAAAAAAAAACCACCCCACAACCCCAAACCACAGCAAAAACCAAAAGGGATTTTTCTGGGCAGGCAGAATTTTTATATTATATTTTGGTCAGGCATATATGAAGCTTATTACACTGTTTAGAATTATTACATTTCTCTCTAACTTAATCTTGACACTGAGCTGCTCTTTTCCTTTACTTTGCTTTTTTTATTCTGTGCCTAGATCTGGTGGCCTCCTTCCTGAACTCCCTGTCTTTCTTTATGAGAAGGTTTTTGCATGTAGGCACTTAGCAACCTTTTTTTATTATTATTTTTAGGAAATAAAAGATCTGAATGCATGTTTTAATACATTTTTAATGGGTATTGCTGACAGAGAAGACACTTTTTTGGTATTGTCTTGCACTGCTATTATGTTAAAAGACTTTTATTTTTATCAATATCTATTGTGCCATCCAGTTAAAATAACAAAGACTCCCACACTGAACAAATTGAACAAGCTTTTCACTTCATTGAAGAAAAAGGACTAGTTCTGGTTGCAGTGGCTTTTTTTTTT